>JAJHZJ010000154.1:1200000-1597249 GCA_023548195.1 Bettongia penicillata ogilbyi
CTTACAAAACACCTTGCTCTGAATAATGCTGCACATCAGGGAGTACTTTACAGATGGGGAAAATGAGACTGAGAGGCTGATGTACATCTTGATACCAACCAGTGTCCTTTTGACAGCAGCTGCCCTGGTAACCCTACTATGAAGGGGGTTCTGTCCCCAAAGCCTGTGGTGTGTCCTCTCTCAATGGTACCCTGTGGGAGGGGCCTCAGTACATCTTTGGTGTTGAGCTGGGGCTGGCCCACCTGTACAGGGAAGAGAACTTCCCTTAGTCAGCTAAAGCCAGTGAGGCCAGAGATCACTGAGATATGAGCACAGACTGCTAGACTTAAAAACAACCAGATGTGTTTGATCACCCTGTATGGATCCACAAAGAGGATGCTTTTCTAGTGCAGGAGCAGAGAAAGGTCAGAGGGAATCAACCCTCTGAGAGGAATAGCCCGAGAGGAAGGGTCAGCAGAGTCAGGGCTGAGCCCAGGCCAGCCACCATGCCCCATACTGGAGCATGGACTGTGCATACAGATGGCTTATGTGCTGGAGCAGCATGGGCTGACGTAAAGAATTAAGGACACCCTGCCCCGCCCTTCCCTGCCATGCACAGAGGACATGGGGCAACAGGCACTAACTGAGCAAATACTCTCCTGCACTTGAAGTTGAGAGTACTGAGATAAAAATGAAATTGTGAGTGCCCTCGATAGCTTGTCAGTATCTGAAACCCACTCTGCCCAAACTGAATGCATCGTGCTCCCCTCGAAGAGGAAGAGGAAGGATAACAGGAGACCTGGAAGACTCAGGGGTTGTGGCTGAATTTGAGGAGCCTGGAGTTGAAGGAGGAAGTAGGATTGGACCAGGGAGAAGAAAGCACTGAGGAGGATAAGGAGGGAAAGCATCAGTCGTGCTGTCAAGGAGCTAAGAAAGCGGAGGCTTAGCTAAGGGGTCCTGAGAACTCCCCAGGACAGCCAGCCTCGAGAGCCAGAGAGAGCCCAAAGGTGCCTGCCTCCAGGAGGTCCAGAGAAAGGAGCCCCTGGGGAAGGGGAGCCTGCTGTCCACGCGCCGCTGCAGCCTATCAACACAGGGGCTCCTTCTCGGAGGGAGGCTGAAGGATACCTCATCACGCTCCTGGTTACTATGTGGAAGGCAATGCTCCTTAAACAGTAACAAATAAAGTGACTCCAAAGAGGGCCGGGGTCATGGAAGAGCTTGGAGATGGTGGAGTCGGTGCTGCTAGCAACAGAAACAGCACAGGAGGCATGAGAAAATGAAGAGAGGCATTTTGGACACATCAGGGGAGCCAGCACCCCAAACAACCAAGGACCTACAGGAGCTACTGCCCAGGGAAGGCTGTCGACCTCAAAGGAGTGTAGTGAGCGGGTCCTGGGCCTGGAGGCAGGAAGAGCTCAATTCTAGCTATGTGGATGGTGAACCCCTTTGGGCCCAACCACCTTCTCTAATGAGGGGGAGGATGGGGGACCCTGAGATCCTTTGTGATTCCAGATCTATACTCCTCTGGCCCCTAAACAATCCTGATACACAGAGTAACAATGAAGGTCTTCAAGGTTCCCTTAAACTCTCTGGAAATCAAGATAGAAAAGAAACAAAGCTATAAACCACATAAAGAAAATTACCTCCCCAAGCAAAATGATGCAGTCCCCATGTTGGTTTCCTTACTCATTGATGTTTCCGGCCTTAATCGCTGCCAGAACCAAGCTCAAAGTGTCTCTGTCATGGGAGCAGCACCCAGGGTGCCCAATATCAGGGTCCTCCTCCCCACTCCCCAACCAAGATGAAGGATCACAGGAGAACTCTGGGATGCATGGAGCACACCACGTGGGCACAAGGCCATTACAATGGGCAGATACCCACTGAGAATGAGTGAGGAAGGTCCCCAACAGAGGAGGAGTGCAGGGATGGCGGGTGGGGCAACGTGTCTGCAAGTCACAGCAAAGAGGACACGCATTCATTGACATGCTCGATGTACTGAGGTCTGGGCTATAAAATCACTCAGGGGTTTAATGAGATCTCTGGGGGGCCCTGAATGGGAACGGCCGTTGGCATGTTTATGTTTTTCAGTTACATTCAAAGAAAAATGAACAACGCATCACCTCGTTTTTTCCGTGCAGCACTTTCTTCAATCCAGTGCACTTTGGGGAGACCCCTCAGAAGGCGAAGAAGGTAGGGGATAATGTGGTCTTTGTGCTGAAAAAGAAAGAGATGCACCCTGAAAAAGGAGTCAGCAGATGGATTCACCAACCCCTGCTCCCCGTAATTACTGAGCCTGACCCCACAAACACTGGGAAAGGTCCAGGTGCAGGGGATGTAATGCCTGCTCCCAATACCACGAGTCCAGCAACAAGAACGACTGAAAGAAAACTCCAGCACACCAGGGCGTGAATACCAGGGAGACCCAAGAGAAGGCAATGCACCCAAACCAAGCACTAAAGAGAGCTGTGGGTAAGAGGAGAGGTCATCCGAGGCTTGAGAAAGCAGAAACTGAAGAGAAAAGAGAGGGGCAAATCATGACAGAGAAGGCCAGCCAGGGAGGGCACAGGGAAGGGTCACCTCTTCCCCAACCAAAGACGGTTGGAGAGCTGGAGAAGTAAGGGCAGGGTCTGCGGTACAGAGTTGGGAAGAAGAGGAAGAAAAAAGGGGCCAGTCTCTGCTGAAAGAGAAGGTGACAAAGGGACTGAGGGTAGTGTCAGAAAGAGCCTGAAGATGGAACGTCAATCTTAAGATTTTAAGGATGTGTCTTTATTAAAATAACGGTGCATGTTCATTATTCAGACATCTGTGGATTGCGTACATTCTTGAGTTAAACAGGATAATTTAAACATCGACCATTTGGAAACAGAAACTCTCCAATAACAATCTGGTAAGCACTCGCTCCAGTACTGATGATTAACTGTTCACTTGGGCACACTTCCTCTCCTGGCCTCTTTACCTCCATGGATGGCCAAATTATCCCATGGTTTTCAGAGAAAATTGCAAAAATACAATGGAAAAAAGTGTTTTAAATAAAATGAGTCATTTTTAATGTGCTTAAACATTCAGTACCCTCATTAAGCCTACATCTACTACTAAATATGAAAATAATGTGTACCAGTTTCAAGTTCTATCGCATAAAAATATGCTTCTGATTTTATATTAGTCTGATTGACCTGTTTTCTTTAACCTCCTGACTTAAATCAATTCTACTCTGAGCAATACATTTCATCACCAGGTAAATGATCACAAGGAACATGCAAGCTATTAAGAACTATACCTGTAGATTCGATTCAATAAGAAAAATCCCCAAAGCGATAACAGCATCTCTCCGACGTTCATCTAACTGGAAAATCCCATGAAAATCAACAGGACACATGCAGAGCAGCTTCTCAACCTAATCAAAGGAACAAAAGCATGTAATGTCATAAAGTGAAAGTCAGCCCTGAATGGGACTGGATCTGAGCTACAAAGCTTCATGGGCTTCCTCAGAAAAACCTGGCCAAACATCTCCAAAATGCATCTGAAAGGAAAGGATCAAGTCTGGTTAAAACCACAGGTCAGTGATCATACTTGAAACTTTTCCAACCCAGAAAAGGACAGGCTAGAAATGTCTATCACAAAGTAATTCCCACGACAGTAGGAGCAAAGCAATCTGGGAAATCTCACCCAACCTGAGTCCAGAGAATAGCAGTGAAAGCTACGCTACCAAGTCACTATTAGCAACAGAAACGCCAACAGACATTTGGTATTGGGTAAAAAATAGAGCAGATCAGTGGAACTGACTAGACAAGTGAAAATCAAAGCCATAAGCCTCAATAACCAAGTGTCTGATAAACTCAAAATCAAATTCTTTAGGGGAAAAAACTAGAAAGCAGTCTGGCAAAAATTAGACTGAAGCAGCATTTTATGCCACGTCCCACCTCAATCCAAAATATATCCTGAAAGATCACACCATCAGAAAATTGGAAAAGAAGAAGAAGAAGATGAACCTCTCCTAGCTATGGGGAGAAGGCATATTCTTAGCTGAAGAAGGGAGATTTATAGGGGATGAAATGGATAATTAACTACGTAAAACGGAAAACTTCTGCACAAACAAAACTGATGCATCGAGGTTTAAGGAAGAAGGCAGCCGAAAAGGAAAAAAAACAATCTTCCTATCAAGGTTCCCAGACAAGGGTTTGGATCCAAAATACATAAACAACTAATAGACACCAAGACATGACCAAGAGCCACTTCCATGAGCAAACAGCTCCCAGAAGAAGAAATGCCAACTATTTACAGCCTCAAGACAGCTTCAGATCACTGATGACAAAAACAGGAGGGGGCACTGGAAGAGCTGAGGTCAGATGGACACACCGGTGCATTGTCGGTGGAGTTGTGAATTGGTACAAGTGACTAATATGTCCACAGCTTTGGACCCAGAGATTCCCATACTAGCCACAGACTCCAAGGAGATCATTCAGTCCATAGACAATTAATAAGCACACACCATAGGCCAGGCACTGTGCTAAGGACTGCGGATACAAATAAAGGTAAAAGACAGTCCCTGACCTCAAGGAGGTCCCCATCTGACAGGAGACTATGTACAACCAAGTCCCCAGGAGAGGGGAAGGAGGGAGGTTAGCTGGGCCCTACAGAAAGCCAGGCAGGTCAGTGGTCAGACCCACAGGGAGCCGAGAATAGAAGGGCTGGTGGGAAGAGACTGGCAAAGACATAGCTCCACTTACACCAGAACACTCATGGCAGCACTTTCTGCAGCAGCAAAGAAACAGAAACCCAGGAGATGCTGACCACTCCACAGGGACTGGCGTGTGAATGCAAAGGGCACGTTACTGTGCTCCAGGAAACGGTGACTGTGCTGAATATAGAGAAGCATGGAAGGCGCTCCTGCACCTGACCCAGAGGGAAGTGAGCAAGGCCAGGAAAACAAGCATTGTGCTATAATACACAGGCAGCTGGAGAGGCCAGAGCGCATGGAGCCCTGGGCCGATTCGGCCTCAGATGCTCACTCGCTGGGTGACCCTGGCCGGTCACTTCACCCTATCTGCCTCAGTTTCCTCATCTGTCATGGGCTGGAGAAGGAAATGGCAAAATCCCTCCTGTATCTCTGCTGAGAAAACCCCAAATGGGGTCATGAAGTCCGACCGGACCAAGACAGATGAACAAAAATAATGCAAATGGAAACAAGCCCAACTATGGAGAACGAACACAGCCCAAAAGCGCCCCTAGCCTCGCTCTCCTGAAGAAGTCAGAGGCCCACAAGACTCCCAACATGCTGACCATTTAGCTGATTCTTTTCTATCCTCTTCTGTTTCTTTAACAGATATTCTTGGTCACACGCACTGGCTGTCTTGGAGGGGGAGAAGAGAGACAACAAGATATCCAGGAAAGTACAAAAGGGAGCCAAAAGAACCCATTTTTAAAAAGAGCAGCTAATGTTAATGGAGCGTTTTCTTACTCCCCAGGGATTCCTGATTCTCCCCAAAGCCCTAGCAAGGAGGCAGCGTAGGAGAGAGGAAGGGCTGGACGTGACCCCGACACTGAGCTGGTGAAGACAGAGCAGGGCCAGGAGGCTTTGGGTCAATACTCCGTCCTTGGCACGTGTGTGCGATAGGAACTCGAAATGTGAAGGAGTGCCATGAAAAGGCAAATGAACAAATGCTGGACAGAAGAGCAAGAAGAAAGCGCAGGGCCAGGAAGTCAAGGGTGAAGAAGGAAATAAAATCCACAAGCAGTAATTCAGGCTCAAGGCTCTGCACTGAGAGCTGCCCCTGCCCTCACGCAGCCTCTCTTCTCCCTCTGCACTCTCGGAAGGCGGATCTGGTAGCCCTACTCGATAACATGATCCCTCCTTCCCTGACTCCCGGTCCTGTCTGGGAGGCCCCAAGCTCTCCCAGCCTGTTGCCCAGGGTAAGTGCTAGCTTTCCCTTGGCCTAGTCTTTCCTCCCCAGCCTCCCACAGTGCCCCATACGCCTGTCGTTGGGATCCTGGGACACTGTCACTTCTTGGCCTGAGGTAAGCCTTGTCTTTCTTCGTCAATCAGCTCAGGTGGCAGTCCTTCCATTCAGTCTTCCCTGACTTCCTCCTGGCTCTAAGGAAACCCTTCCTTCTGGTTCACATCCCACCTGCTTTGTTAATTTGAGTTCCTCTTTGGACCAATCACTTTTTAACTTGAATTCCTTTTGGGAGAGGTCAGGAATCCCAAACTCCTGGAAGCAGGATAGGGCCTCAAAGGCCACTGAGTTCAAATCTTATGTGAAAAAGAATGCCCTCAGAGCAGAACCAGGAGAACATTGTACACAGTAACAGCAACAATGTTCGATGACTAACTTTGATAGACTGAGCTCTTCTCAGCAATGCAAAGATCTAAGACAACTCCAAAAGACTATGGTGGAAATGCATCCACATCCAGAGAAAGCGCTATGGAGTCTGAAAGCAGAAGGAAGCGCACTATTTGACCTCTCTTTTTTGTTTCTTCTTCCTTGTGGTTCATGCCATTGGTTATAACTTTTCTTTACAACATGACTAACGTGAAAATAAGTTTAACAGGAATGTGTTTGTAGAGCCCTGTATCAGACTGCACGCCGAGCTTGTGGAAGTGAATGTCGTAAACTAAAAATAAATAAAGTTTTTAAAGAAGGAATGCCGTCTGCACCTCCCTAACTAGTGGTCACTGATCTTCTGCCTGAACACTCTGGGTCCCATTGGGAAAGTTGGCCTAACTGTTCAGACACTTCTAAGAGTCAGGAAGCTGCTTCCTTGATTGAGAGAAATCTCCCTCTCTCTGTCTCCTCCTCCTTTCTGGTTCTGCTCTCTGGGCTGGGCCAAGCAAAGCAAGCATGCATGCCTTCCAGGAGGTGGCTCTTCAAAGGGTTCCCACGAACTGGCTATCCTTTGAAGCCATTCTGGTTTCAGATTCCCTGCTTCCTGTTCAGTGCCTATAGGTGCCATCTGGGCCACACTCAGATTTGTCCCATCCTGGTACATAAGCTTCCTGAGGCTAAGGATGGGGGCTTTTCATTTGTTCTTGCCAGCATCCTCAGAGCACCTTCTACAAAGTTGGCTCAGGTCACCCGAGGACCAGCTAAAGGACCTGGGGGCTTTTAGTCTGGAGAGGAGGCAGCTTAGAAGGAACAGGACAGCCACCATCAAGTATCTGATGGGTCATGTGGAAATAAGCTTAGAATGGTTTGGTTGGACCAGTGGAAATGGGTGGATACCCATTTCCATAGAGAGGTTGACTTTGGTGGGACCTTCGGGGTCTGGTCAGGACACATCCCACCTCCAGCACCTGGCCCTGTAGAACCGTGCTGGGGTTCTCATTCCTTCCTCCCCACCACATCCTCCATGAGTCACTGGTTTTGTTTCTGGGCTCTTCATGGCCCCACTCAATGCTAACAGTGCCTTCCCTCTGAGGCCCTCCCTCTTTCACCTTGTATACATCTTTTATGACCCCTCACATTAGAATGAGAGCTTAGGGCCTGTTTCTGCTTTTCTTTGAATCTCCACAGCTCAGCTCAGATTGGCACACAGCAGGTGCTTAATCAATGCTTGCAGACTTGACTTCAACACCTGTCAGGTAGGTCGTAGTGGTAATCGGTCTGTTGTATGAGTTGGACTTAATGGTAACTGAGTTTCCTGATAATTCTTGCGAGTGACAGCAAAAGTGAAGCTTCCCAAGAAGTTGTTACTAGCCGATGAAGTCACTGAGAAGAAGCCAGAGAGTAGGAAGGCTAGCAGGTTACAGGTGGGCTCACCCAGTCAGGAGACGGACAGTGGCCTTGAGAAAACCAGTCAGGACAGGGGCCGATCTGGCCTGAACTGGTTCAGAAATATGACGGGGAATACCGGGAGAAAGCCTTTCTTCTTGGAGCTTGCTTAATAAGCTACTTGCATATTAACTTCTCCACCGAGGGGGAGAAAAAGCACAGAATTAGGCACATTTCATGTGTCAGAGAAGGGAGGGGAAACGTATGAAGGAGGTGTGTAATGGGTGTGTAAAGAGGGTGGGGACCTCACAGCGAACAAACCAAACCATCCAGCCCCTGATGGAGGAGTGTTTTGGATTAACTGTATACACCTCATCTGGCTTCTGTACTCAGCGCTCCCTCTTACCGAAAAGAGGGTGGGGCCCTGCTTTGGCCAAAGTGCTCAATTCCTCCGAACTCTGCTGCAATAAACCTTCCTTGCTACCAATTAGCAGCAAGCGAGTCTCTAACATTCTCAAATTCTATGACTGTTATCAATTTTTTTGTTAATATCAGTGATCTTCATGAGAGATATTTCAATAAAACAGTTCAAACGAAAGTCAGCTTAGTCAAAGACTGTCCACAAGAGGACCACTAGGATGGTGAAAGGCCCCTTCAACTCTGGATTTGTTCTTCTTGGCACCACAGGGACAAACCCCAAACAACAGAAAGTGGGAAAGATGCAGAGCTGACCCTCCCCAATTCAGCCCTTTCAATGACCCTCTCCTACATCTCACTGCCCTCATTAATTCACTCCACTTAGTAAGCCATGATTTAATGGGAGATGATGATGTAATTCAACATTTAGTAAACAGAAACACTGGCTCTTTTTAAAGCAATTACACAGTAGGTGCTTAATAAATTCTTGCTGCCTTGACTTGTCTAATGTGATTTGCCCAGGGTCCCCCAGCTGGTAGGTGTCTCAGTCAAGATCTGAATTCAAGTAGTCCTGAATCTAAGTCACCTCATAAACAAGAGATCTCTGAGGTCTCTGGGAGGCAGACAGTCAAGGTCACAAGCAGCATTTATTCCATGCCTACTGTGTGGCAGGTGCTGGGACAGGGCCAATTCTCTAGCCCAAGGGTGGGGAACCATGTGTGACTTTCTAGGTCCTTGGGTATAACCTTTTGGCTGAGTCCCTTTTATTAAGGGAATTTATTGTGTGAAGCTGGGATTCAATCAAAGGACCAGTCCTGAGGACCTATAGGGCCACAGTGGCCTCAAGGCTGCAGGTTCCCTACCCCTGTCGAGGCAAACCAGAGGAGGCATCTTGTTGGGCAAAGACCATGAAAAACTCTCTGGGACTTCGCCCAGCTGCCCAACCCCATGCCCCAGAAGCTCATTAGTGGGAAAAGCTCACAGTCCTGTGGGATGTCATTTTCCTTGGGATTCTGCTTCCTTGAGGGCCTCTGATTAGAGAGGGATGCCATCACTAGCCATATCTTCATTTCCCATAGGGCTGCATCTGGTCTGGGGCCCCATCCCCCTCAGTGGGGCCCTACTCAGCCACTACTCTCCCATCTCCCCTCTCCATCTCCCTTGGGGATATAAGCTCCTCAAGGGCAGGGACTGGATCCCCAGCACTTAGTCCAGGCCTGGCACTTAACAAATGTTTGCTGATTGACTGATAGAAGGCAGGACCCCCACTGGACCCTAAGAGAGGGATCTTGCAGGCAGGAATGAGGACAGACAAGGGGGTGGCCTGCTGACCAGAGAGTAAATGCAGAAAGTAAGTCTAACTAAAAGGTACCAATTATTTGAAAGAGATGCAGACAGATGGCAAAATTCTCCTTTATAAACTGCAGTTCTATGTCCTAATGTCAACTGTTTTCAACTCTGGCAGAGGTTTGTGATTAGCCAGGAGAGAACTTGTGTCTCAGCTGAAGACTGATCCCCAATTAACTCCCCCATCACCCAAAATAAGACGTTTGACTCCAAAGAGAAACAAAAAGATGCTTTTATCATTATAGCTGAAAAATAAAAATGAACAATATTTTGCAGAGTTCTAAAAAAGAAAAATGCTCTTCTTCTGAGAAGTGTTACAGGAGAGAATGGCAGTAACATGCCCCTTTAAAGATTACTGAGCTGGGTATGGCAAGACGGCTAGGGGGATGGAGACTCCAAACCCAGGGGCTCTCTGAGAAAGTAGATCAGCACGGAGTGAGCAAGGGCCTGAGCCCCAAAGCCTTGGAAACAAGGCAGCATGCTGCAAAAGATCAGCAAACCAAGCCATGCCCTCTTTCTTGAAGGTCCAGCTCTAGTGACTTCACAGGGGCTCTAGAATTCTCCCTATCTGGGTGACTTCATAGGGTGTGGGCATTCGCTGCCCCTTTGTGACAGTAGGAAGCTGCATGAGATTTGAGTAAGATGACACACAGCTGCCTGTAGGAGGCAGGACCTTCAGGACTCCAAGGCGCTGGCCACTCACCATGGCATGCCGCCCCTCTCTGAATGGTCAGCTCCATTCCAAACATCCTGGATGCCAGACGTGGCACCATAACGGCCAGGGCAGGCCTGCCTTTGTATCCTCAGTGCCTGGCACACAGGAAGCCCTTAATCAGGGCTGACTGATTGACTTGCAGCCAACCCTGCTGCTCATCTGCACATAGTGGGCTTGCTCCCAGGACATGGAGAAGGCAAGCTCTGCTCTCCACTAACACCAGGCCAGTGCTCACAGGGGCCTCCAGTTCTGTCTCACTGTCCACAAGCAGGACCACTAATCAACATTTGTTGAACTCTATGGAAATAACACTGAAAAGGGATGGTCACATCAGAACAGGAAAAGCCCACAGCACGGACCACTTCTGTAGTAACAAGGCATTCTGAAAAGCAGGAGGGCTCCTCTCCCGGAGCGATCCCAGTAACACTGGCACTCAGGAAAGCTGGGAGCCCCTGAGGAGCTGGGAGTCCCATGCTTCAGCTGCTGGCGGGTCTGTAACACTACTGTACATTGGCACTCGCAGGACGGCCCTCCGGCTGCCGTGCTAGCTGCCAGGCCAGGAGATGGCAGGCACTACAGGCTCCCAAGGGCTATCTCTTGGGGTTCCCCTGTGCAGCCTCTCCTGCACGCCTATCTCCATGTGTGTCATCTTTTACAAAGGCTTGTTTTCTGTAGAGGCTACAGGCCCACAAGCATATCCTTCCTCCTGAAAACCAAAATCTGGTAGCCCTTAGGGGGCTGCAGGTCCTGTTACTAATATCTATTGCTTGTCCGATCCTTAGGGCTGTTTCCTTGTTGACTCTAGACAGGCATGCATACACACACACACACACACACACACACACACACACACACACACACTCAGAATTAGAGCAGAGAAGGAGTGTGGGTCTCTCCCCCAAGCATGAAGCTATCTACCACCTCCCTTTCCACTCCTACCGGCTGCCATTTCCAGCCAGGGTTTGTTCCTCCCTGCCCACCCCCCCTCCCCAATAGAAGCCAGCCCCAGCTTGGCCTCCAGGCAAAACACACAAGCTTCTGGGAGTGACTGAGGGCCTTGGGTTTATTTGGCATGTAATTACACAAGACACACTGCCTCCCTCTAGAAATAAAGGCTCTCTGAAGGCAGGAATTGTCTCACATTCAGAGCCTGGCACAGAGGAGACATTTCATAAGCTTGCTGGTTAAGGGTTTTCACTTCATGGAGATGAGGAAGTGAAATTAAAAGATCCCTCCTAGGCCTGCCCCCTCTCCTTCACTCCAATGTATCATCCACAAGCATTCATTAAGTGACTGACAGCCAGGCACTGGGGACACAGAGGTAAAGACAAAGCAGTCCAGCCCTGGAGGAGCTTATCTACCAGCTGAGAAGGTCACGAGCACATACAGAATGAACTGGAGGTAGTTTGGAGAGGACAGCCCCAAGCAGGTGGAAGGATAAAGCACAGCAAAAAAACAAAAAAACAAAGTCACACTTGGGTGGAAAAGAAGCCTTCATGCACAAAGACTGAAGAAATAACTACATTTCAGAGGAAAATTCCACTCCAGAATCACAGATCCTTCAGGGGAGAGCTGGAGCCACACTGGGGACTCTGGGCTAAAAGAACAGGGCAAGCCCCAGGGGTCCAGGGCTTAGCCAGGAGAGCTGCAGGGGAGGAGGCAACAAAAGAGGGGCCTGGCCACAGGCCTCTACACCATCCTCCTCTCTCCCAACTTCCCCCTTCCAACAAATCTCACTCTGGAGGCCAAGAAAAAGGAGGAAAGAAGGGAGTGAAATCCCAAGAAGATGTGCAGAGAAGGAAAGGAGAGGGCCTGGACACCGCACTGGTCAGATGCAAGCTGGCTGCCCATTCTATGGTTACTGCTGCCTGCACCTGGGGAGTATGGTGTCCCTAAGGAGCTAAGGGTTTTACCAAGCAATAACACAGTAACTGGGAACGAGATTTAATAGATCAAAAAAGAGATAAGCCAGTATCTTTTGTTTTGGGAGTGCCAAGATTCAGAAACTGGACATTTCAACTAGCAACAGCCAACATCCCTCCTGCTTCATGGGAAAGCAGCACTCAGAGAATATCACATCACACCCTCAGACTTCAGGTCCAATTGGCCTGACTCAGCCCAGCCTCTTGGCTCATCTGAGACACCAGAGTTCAGAGATGCCTCAGTCAGTCACAGCAGGTCCCAGGCCATGAATATTTACCTAGATTTTCAACTTTTCTCCCTGAATACTTTTCATGGACCATTCTCTGAGACCTTCACTAAGACTCTCCTCATGGAATGACGACCACTGGCTTCCAAAGGCTAAGTTGGCAAGGCCTGCCAAGTTGGACAAGCTTCAGGCACCAACTCATCCCTGAGGAGTGTGCCTGGAAGCCTGGCATTCAGAGCCACTGCCAGACTGCTGGCCACCAGGTGATGACTTTGTTCTGCATACAGGAACTCTTGGAAGTTCATCCATTCAGGTCAAGGGGAAGCATCACTTACAATGGAAGGACTGGTGGAAGGCTTAGCCATCCTTATATCAGGAATACTTGGAAGAATAAAATATTTTCATGGAATAATCACATGTAAATTGTAAAACGTAATGGCCATCTAAAAATAGAAACACAGGCCCTGCTGTCTGCTCAGCCAGAAATAAGAAATCTGCAGAGCTGATACAAGAGTCTGTGAAGCAGGCTCCCATATTAGAAACTGGCGTTGGGAAAGCAGAATTTGAAGGGTTTTTTGGATCAACCTACAGAAATCTACTGTATGGACCTCCTGCCCTACAGCACGATACAATCTTGTCTACTCATATGTCAACCTTCTAGAACCTTCAGGCTTCCAAAAATAACCCGGCTCTCAGATATAAGTCAGAAAAACAAAACAGAAACCTCTGCAGCAGCCTGGGAGAGGACGTCTGATGCGCTCTGACTGCTTTGGTCAACGAAGAGAAATGCGTTTAGATTGACTGGCATGGTCTATGAAAAGGCCAGTGCTTTCAGGCTGAAGGGAGAAGGGAGAAGGCCCCAGGGAGTAGACAGAGGTCAGCAGCCAAGGAGGGCCAGCCTGCCAGCCTGAGGTGCCCAAGAGAGAGGCTCCGGTGGGCCGGGCCTACAGCCCACACCGGGCCAGAGTCAACGTTTGATAATTTAAAAAAGCAAGAACAGCGCTAGTCCATTTCAAAAAGATTTCCATGCCAATACAGCTAAAACCACTTCAGTACAAGCACTCCATCATCCAGAACACTGACCCAGTCAGCGTTACTCATTCTCCGAGAGGTCTGGGCTCCGCACTAACCCATCAGGAGGCGTTCCCAGGTGAGCTCCCTGCCCTGCACCTTGCTGATACCTCGAGAATGGAGGAGCTGCTTGGCCTGCCACTTCAAGTCTCCCACAGACTGGCTCCAATTTCCCTTCCCAGCCTTCTTCCAGACTGTGGACATCAGAGTCCGACTGGACCATTCGATGCCCCTGGAAGGCGGCCCTACGTGACAAAGCCCAGCTCAGGGGCACTGCCACCTCGCCTCCCCTTCTAAGGCATCAGTGCTCAGTTCTCTTGACTCGCTGGTGCCTGCTGCATGCCTACTGCTGACCTGAACCGTGACTCCCGCCCATCCAGGAGGCCTGCTATGGCAGGCAACATGAAAAGGCTGCGGCAAGCCCGAGGGGCATCTGCTTTTTGCTTTCCACTACGACCGGAGGGAATCTCGGCTTTTTTATTTCCTAAGGAAGGGTTAGAAGTATCTGGTTCCTTCGACAAACCGGAACCAGAATCGTTCACGAGATGCCAGCACCCTGAAACAGGCCGCCCGCGGGGTCCCGCCCGTCCTGAAGCTCCCTTTTCCACACGTGGATCGCTCCTCCTGACACACAGCCCTGTCCTGCTCTACCGAGACCAGACCCCCCCGGTCCCCGGGGCCTCGTCCTCTTCGTCTCCCGAAGAAGGTGCATCTTTCTCCCGGAGGGGTCCTTCCCTCTTAGCCTTCCTCGTCCCCCACAAGGACCAGAAGAAAACCCCTCCCCTCTGAGTCAGTGCCTGCCAAGGCCCCAGGTAACGGGTGAGACGGTAAAGCGGAGTGATCACCGCCCGGCCGAGCAAGAGGGGCCTGGGGGCCGGGGCGGGGGCGCCCCCCAGCACAGGGCCTGGCACGGGGGGGCGTCCGATGCCCGTATCTCGGGGCTCCCCAGAACTCGCTCAGTCCCCGGAGCCTGGGAGGCCCTCGAGCCCTCCTCTCCTCTGACAGCCCGGCCGGGAGCCGCGGGCTCCGCGGTCAGACCCTGCCCCCTCCCCGCCTCCTCCCCTCCCCTCCCCCCTCCCCCCCCGCGGGTCACCTTGTCCAGGGCCGCCGGCCTCTGCACGGCCAGCGAGCGGGCCAGTGACAGAACCGTATTGAAGTAGAAGCCGCGGGCGGAGTTGGGGAAGGAGCCGGGGCCGGCCGCCGCCCGGGCCGCTCCTGCCGCCATGTTCCCCGCCACAGCCGCCTTCCTCCGCCACGGCCTCCGGCGTCTCAGCCCGTGCGAGCTCACGCCCCTTCCTGGCCGGGGGCGCCACAGCGCAGGCGCAGGCTCTGCCCGCTTCCGGCTGGCAGCGCACGTGAGACCTGCTCTGTTGTCAAATCCCGGGGGCGGGGTCTTCGGGCGGGTCCACCACAACGGGAGGGGGGAGGAGGCGGAAACAATCCTGATTACAGTTCCGGGTCGGAAGAAACACCCCTTTGCTCTTGCTCCCAATGGTTTGATCCAAGGGCGTGGCCGCTCATGTTCCCAATGGCTGGCTCAGGGGCGTGGCCGCGCAGGCGCCCTGAGCAAAAGGAGCCGTTCGAGGGCAAAGTAGCGTGAGGTGGCGTCAGAGGTCGGCGGGGCTCTGAGGCGGGGACCCGCGGCGGCGGGTAAGGCGCCCAAAGGTGGGCCAGGGGGTCCGGCGGGGTCCCCAAGATCGGGAGGCCCCGAGAAGGAAGAAGCTCGGAGACCGGAAGGGAACGGAAGGGAAACCAAGGCCTGGGGAGGGGGGCGAGGCAAGGACAGAGGGGAGCGAAGCGGGGAAACTGAGGCCGGGAAGGGTCCAGCTCCCCTGGGGGAGCGGAGGGGGCGGGAGGGCGGAGACGGAGGCCCGGCCTCAGCTAGCGTCTCTTAGGGAGACGGGGACAGAAATGCCCGCAGCGAGCCGGGGTCGGACGCGCGGTGATGCGTGTAACCCACCCGGCACGTGGGACACACGAGCTGGCACACAGGCGGCGGTGAGTCCGGGAGCTCCGTGCGTGGTAGCGCGGGGGGGCCGTGTTACCCCCTCGTTTTACAGAGAGAAACCGAGGCCAGGAGAAGAGGGGAGGGGGCTCGGCCAGGGCCGCGCCGCAGGTGGGCGCAGGAGCCGAGGTCCCCGCCCGGTCCTGGGCTCCGTGCAGATTCCCAGCTGGGCGGAAGCGGAGGGCACCGCGGAGAACACCCCAAACCCTCCTTGGGCAGAGGAGGAAACAGCCCTGCCCTTGTCCCTTGGCTTTAGGCCTCAGCTGTCCTGTTTAGCCCATCAAGGCAGTGACCTCCTATATCGGAACCGGGCCGGGAAGGGAATGGGTCCTACCAAAGAGGGAGGGGTGGAGAGGGCGTGCTGAAACGCATTTAGGGTTGCTCGCTCTCTCTCCCCTCCTCCTGTCTCTGTCTCTGTCTCTCTCTCTCTCTTTGTCTCTCCTCAGCTCTGCCTTGCCTTCCCAAGCCAGACTGGTTTCCATTGTGATCTCAACAATGGACTCTGTCCTCTGAAGACCGGCCTAGCTAATTTAAGAAAAGGGTCAGAAATTTAGCCACCAGGTGATGGGTATTTTTGAAGGCCATGTCATGACACATGTCCTTGTAATCCCAGGTATCCCAGGTCTGTGGAGACGGGTGTCTGTGGAAGGCTGCTTGGCAAAGGAATGGAGAGAGGACTGGACTTGAGGCCTTAAAGATCCAGACTCAAATCCTGCCTCTGACACTTGGTAGCTCTGTGAACCCAAATAAATTGCTTAAGCAACTCAACACCTTGAATGACTCCTGAGGGTTTAATCAGCTAAGTCAGAGGTGGGTTGGTAGCAGGAATCCCAAGGCAGTAATGTCTCCTTCCTAGCCAACCAAAGTCCTGACTACTGATCCTTTCTGTCCCTTCCTCACTCTCCAACAGTGGGGTGTATAGTAGGATGAGGAAGGCCCTTGGGGGACAGGAGATCTGGCTTCCAGGGTCCTCACTGAACTGGACTTGACATTTGTATCCTGACACCTAGTACACTGCCCTCTGGGTAGTAGGACTTTTTGGTTAACGTGCAACTTTTCCTTTTTCTCCACTTAGAGAGACCTTGAATCATCTTTCAGAACAACTGCGCCAGAATATCCACACCTTGGTGAGTGGGAGATTGAAGAGTCTTCCTGAGTTACCTGGGCAGTTCAGGCTTGGCGCCACGCACCATGTCGGCTTACTCCAAAAATTACAATCCGTTTGATGATGATGCAGATGAAGAGGATCTAAAGCCGGTAAAATGGAGGAATGAAGAGGACTTCTCCCAGAAGCCCAGGGAGCCTATGGACAGACAGCAGTACTTGCGACAGGAAGTGCTGAGGCGAAGCGAAGCATCCCTGCAGAGCACCAACCGCTCCCTTTCCTCCATTTACGAATCTGAGAAGGTTGGAATTGCTTCATCTGAGGTAAGGTCCCAGAGCAGATCAAGGAAAAGCCTTGTCCAAATTCTAGCACAGGAGGCTGACATGTTCTATGGTCGGAATTCAGCCTGTTTAAGCCTGGTTCAGGTCCTTAGGGCACCTGCTTTAATAGCCATGATTTGCAGTTACTGTAGCAACTATGTAAACAAAAAGTCAGGACCCCCCACCCCTGGGTTAATTTGCTGCTGTCCAGCTTTTCAAAATTCTCATCTAGCAGTGTAAATTCATGAGGTTTTCCTTTGTTCAAAAAATCAGTCACCTTGAATTGACAGTTTACATACAAACAGAATGGGTGATTGAAGAAGTGTCATTTGTTTTCTTTTTTTTCATGGGTGGGTAGGTAGGTAGTGGAGTTAAGTGGATTGCCTAGGGTCACATCCGCTAATACTATCTGAGGCAGATCTAAAGTCATGCCTTCCTGACTCCAGGGCCAGTTCTCTATCCATCTCTCATTTGTTCTTAAATCTCCCTGGTTAATATGATCTAACATTGAACTGTGGTAGAAGTTCCTCAAATTCAAGAAAGCCAGAGGCCCTAGGACAGCACTTAGCACAAGCAGGGGCATATGCTGGAGGAACCCACAAATGTCCTGATCACATCCATTCCAGGCTCAGAAAACAGAGATGCATGTATGTGGGGGTGGTCCCCAGAGGCTTCCTGGGGGTTATCTGGGCAAGGGGAAGAGGAAGGACATTCCTTAGGAGCTTCTCACCAGGACTGTTGTCATAGCCTCCTCCCTGGTCTCCCTGCCTCCAGGATAAGAGGAAGCATTGATAACTTGGAATGGGCCCAGATGAGGAAGGGCCTTCAGGAGACTGGGAGGACTAAATACCAGATATGAGTCAGTGGATGGAGAGAGAGAGCCATGTAAGAGGGACAGGGTCTCAGCCTGCTTTTGGAAGAGCTGGTGTGTGAAAGGGGGCCTTTCCCTGGCCTCTTCCCAGGATTATCTTCCATCTTCCCTCTGTTCATTATATATATGCCTACTTGAGGGCATTAGGCTGATGGCTCTGAGAAGGCAGAGATGGCATCTTTCTGCCTTTGTTTAGCGCACAGTGGGGGCTTAGTGCTTGTGGGCTGGCTGCCCTGAGGAGAGGGTGCATATTGAGGCTATCCCCAGAGCTATCCCCAGCTGGAAGGGCTGCCTTGGGACCTAGTGGGTTTCCCCGTTGAAGTAGGGCTTCAGTCAGTTGTGGAAAGGATTTTTCCTCTAAACTTGGGTTCTGTTAAGACCCCAGGCCTCAGGAGGAGCTGGCTGGAACGTGGCCATCGGCCTCTATCTTGACCTGGGACCTCTGTACTGCACCAAGAACATCAGCTAGTCAGGAAGGAAGGGACTCCCTCATCATTCTCCTTTATCTTACCCCAAGCCCCGTGGCCCAGAGACTCCTTGCTGTTAATTCTATCAGCCTCTGTGCCCTTGGACATGGTCCAGAGAGTTTCAGGGCTGACTTCCTCAAGGAAGATGGATGTGGGGGAAGGGGGCAGTCTCCTCCTAGGCCAGGTGACAGATGGCCTCTGTCCTCTAGATCCTGGGCAGAAACAACTGCCCACTAGGACCTGGGAGAACTACAGGCAGTAAGCTGGGGCAGACAGATCATTTGAGGTCTCACCCTTGGAATCGGTTTCTGAGTCAAAAGATTGAGGGTGGGCTGAGTGGTATTCCAAGTGTTCTTTTCCACGTCCCTTCATGTTGCCTGGCCCTGAGGTGGCCCTTCCCGTGTGATTGGTTTATTACCCAGTGTGCAGACAAAGAAACTGAGGAGCTACAAGCAGTGTCAGGGCTCAGCTGTCTTTCTGCCACACCAGACCTAAAGTAATAAGGCCTCATCTGTTGTTCCAAAGACTTTTACAGAGAAAAAGTGACATACTTCCCCAAGCATGGATTCCCCTTGGCCCTTCCCTTATCCCTCATGACCGCACTCTCCCAGCATCACAGACCCTCCCTCCATCCCTGCTTGGGCCTTCTAGACCTACCCCTAGATGTCCTATCTCCTCTCTAGTCTGTTCTTCAGCCATCTTCCTAATAGATCTGGTCCCATGTCTTCCACAGGGTCCCCTTGCCTGGGATGCCTTCCCCAGTGTTGCAGCCTCCCTAGCTGGGCTCTGGGTTGCCTTTCCTCCCTTGTTGTGCCTACTGTGAGCCACTTGGAAGTCACAGCTCCGTTGGCTCTGGTCATTCAGGCTGTCCTCCACACCTGGCCTGCTTCCTCCCAGCTCATTTCTTCCTGTGTGTACTCTTGTGCTTCCTCAGGTGTTCCAGGAGTCTCCACTCCTACTGTGCAGGGGCAGGGTCAGCTTGCCAGGCAGGGTAGCAGAGGACCTGAGGCATGCATGTCCAGCCTGGGGCCCTTGCTGGGAGCACTGACTCATCTCCCTAAATTATGGGGTGTGTGTGGTAGAAGGCCAACTCACCAGCTCTACCGGAGGGCTGTCCTAAGGACAGGGGATTGGCATCTCATTGCTGCATCTCAAGGAAGGTTTCCCAATGCTTTTCTAAGCACTGAGAGGAGAGATGACAATTGAGCATTCAGTCTGTGTGCTCTCTCCCTGTTCCTTTCCCTAGCCCCCACAGTCCGAGGGGCATGTTTTGAAGGAGCCTCAGCTCCAGTTGACTTGCATGTCATGGCATCCCATCCCTGAGAACAAGGGACAAACAATAGCTAACATTAGACCTTACCACCCTGGGGATCTCAAACAAGGCTCTGGTCTCCTGAGCCCTGATTTTCCTCAACTGTATAGTAATAACTTGGCAGCACCCATATCAGGGATACCCTAAGGATCAATATCTCCTGTTTAGTCGTATTCAACTCTCCATGACCTGATTTGGGGTTTTCTTGGCAGAGATACTGGAGCAGTTTGCTATTTCCTTCTCCAGCTGATTTTACAGATGAGGAAACTGAGGCCAGGGAACTTGCCATCCTCTATGTCTGCTGGGGCTCTGTAATGGCCAGGTGCTGGTTTTGAAGGGAACTCGTGTGAGCCCTGCCAGGATGTGAGGAACTAGGACCTAGGGCCAGAAGGGAGCCTGGAGGCTCCTCTATTACTGAGGGGGGAAGTAAAGTCCAAGGAAGAGGGGCTTTGCTCTGGATGATGCAGCCAGGACTTAGCCGAGGCGGAAGCAGATTGGCCATGGGTGCTCCTTATACCAGCCAGCTCTCCCTGTCTCTGCACAAAAGCTCTTCCATTGGTCTCTTTAAGTCTCTTCCCTCTTCCGTCCTCCAACCAGCTGCCAGATGGACTACCCCCATTGCAGAGGTTCTCAATCACAGAGGACTTGTTTTAAAATTTTCAAAAACTGTATTTCATTAGAATTGGTTTCCTTTGCCAGGTCGGCAAGCCTTTATTAAGCCCCTACCCCATGCCCATGCCCAGCACTGTGTGGCTGAGATTGTAAAGAAAGGACAGAAGGTTCTCTGCTCTCACAGGGACCTCACAGTCAACTGATTTTGTGACCAGAAGGGAGTCACCAGATGGCCAGAAGTGGCCATGACACACAAAAAAAAAAACTTCAGAGTCTCTGCTTTGTGCAAAAAGCTTAAATGATTGTTGTATCTGGGCTAAAAGGCCAGCTCTTCAAACAGGTCTGTGGGAGCTAAGTGAACTCTGGAGTCAGGATCTCATTTGAAGAGGGGCTGGGGCTGGGGGCATCAGAGCGGGGGCTGCAGCTGCTGTCACTTTCTACCACTAACCTTGGGAGAAAACTATTAACGTGAGTTGAATTTGTCCATATATTTTTTTGAAATATAAATTTATTTATTTAACTTTTTACATTTATTTTCACAAAATTTTGGGTTCCAAATTTTCTCCCCATTTATTTCCTCCCCCCACCCCAATACACCAAGCATTCTAATTTTCCCTATCACCAATCTGCCCTCTCTTCTATCATCCCTCCCTTCTCTTGTCCCCATCTTCTCTTTTGTCCTGTGGGGCCAGATGACTTTCTGTTCCCCATTAACTGTATTTCTTATTTCCTAATAGCAAGAACAATACTCAACAGTTGTTCCTAAAACTTTGAGTTCCAAATTCTCCCCATCCCTCCCTTCCCACCCATTCCCTTTGGGAAGGCAGGCAATTCAATATAGGCCATATCTGTGTAGTTTTGCAAATGACTTCGATAACAGTCGTGTTGTGTAAGACTAACTGTATTTCCCTCCATCCTATTCTGCCCCCCATTGTTTCTATTCTATCTTTTGATCCTGTCCTGTCCCTCCCCAAGAGTGTTGACTACAAATTGCTCCCTTCTCCTATTGCCCTCCCTTCCATCACCCCCCACCCTGCTTATCTCCTTCTCCCCGACTTTCCTGTACTGTAAGATAGGTTTCCATACCAAAATGAGTGTGCATTTTACTCCTTCCTTTAGTTGAATGTGATGAGGGTAAACTTCATGTTTTTTTCTCAGCTCTCCTCTTTTTCCCTCCACTAAAAAGTCTCCTGCTTGCCTCTTGAATGAGATATAATTTACCCCGTTCCATTTCACCCTCTCTCCTCCCACTACATTTCTCTCTCACCATTTACCTTAATTTCTTTTAAGATATGGTTCCATCCTATTCAATTCACTCTGTGCTCTCTGTCTCTGTGTGTGCATGCATGTGTGTATGTGTGTGTGCATGCATGTACATGTGTGTGTGTGCGTGTGTACGTCTGTGTGTGGTCCCACCAACTACCCAGATACTGAAACGTTTTAAGAGTTACAAATATTATCTTTCCCTGTATGAATGTAAACAGTTCACTTCTGGTAAGTCCCTTATGACTTCCCTTTGCTGTTTACTTTTTCATGCTTCTTCTCATTCTTGCATTTGAAAGTCAAATTTTCTTTTCAGCTCTGGTCTTTTCATCAAGAATGCTTGAAAGTCCTCTATTTCATTGAAAGACCATGTTTTCCCCTGAAATATTATACTCAGTTTTGCTGGGTAGGTGATTCTTGGTTTGAGTCCTAGTTCCTTTGACTTCTGGAATATCCTATTCCAGGCCCTTCGATCCCTTAATGTAGAAGCTGCTAGATCTTGAGTTATCCTGATTGTATTTCCACAATACTGGAATTGTTTCTTTCTAGCTGCTTCCAATATTTTCTCCTTGACTTGGGAATTCTGGAATTTGGCCACAATGTTCCTAGGAGTTTCTCTTTTTGCATCTCTTTCAGGTATGATCGATGGTTTCCTTCAATACTCATTTTGCCCTCTGGTTCTAGAATCTCAGGGCAGTTTTCCTTGATAATTTCATGAAAGATGATGTTTGGGCTCTTTTTTTGATCATGGCTTTCAGGTAATCCCATAATTTTTAAATTGTCTCTCCTGGATCTATTTTCCAGTTCAGTTGTTTTTCCAATCAGATATTTCACATTCTCTTCCATTTTTTCATTCTTTTGGTTTTGTTTGGTGATTTCTTGGTTTCTCAGAAAGTCATTAGCCTCCATCTGTTCCATTCTAATTTTGAGAGAACTATTCTCTTCAGTGAGCTTTTGAACTGCTTTTGAAAGCATTCTTCTCCTCATTGGCTTTTTGAACCTCTTTTGCCAATTGAGTGAGCCTATTTTTCAAGGTGTTATTTTCTTCAGCATTTTTTTGGGTCTCCTTTACCAAGGTATTGACCCGTTTTTCATGCTTTTCTTGCATCTCTCTCATTTCTCTTCCCAGTTTTTCCTTCACCTGTCTAATTTGATTTTCAAAATCCTTTTTGAGCTCTTTCATGGCCTGAGCCCATCTCGGATGTCTGGGATAGAGAGGCCCCGTCCTCCACATCTTTCCCTGATGGTAAGCATTGTACTTCCTCATCAGAAATGAAAGGAGGAAGGAACATCTCTTCCTCAAGAAAGTAGCTCTCTATGGTCTTATTTTTCTTCCCTTTTCTGGGCTTTTTACCAGCCAGTTACTTGACTTCTGAGATTCCTGTCCACCCCCGCCTAGATCCGCCCAGGTAGTGCTTGGAGTCTGAGATTCAAATGCTGCTTCCCAGCCTCAGGGTTTTCCATAGCGGTGGGCGTGGCTGCTATTCAATGTGAACTTAAGTTTTGGTGCTGGGGTGGGGGCAGGGCCGCCTCCCCCGCTCAGTTCCCTCAGGGGCTTTATGCAGAGACCTTCAGTAATGACCCTGAGCTCCTGTCTGCTGCTCCGGGAGTCCTGGGCTGCCGCTGCCTCCACTGCTCCCTCTGCCGCTGCCTCCCGAGGGGGCCTGAGCCACAGAGACACCCCGCTTCCCTCTCGGCCAGCCCAGAAGTCTCTCTCACTGACCTGTAGCGCCTGTGGGTGGAGGGACCTTCTCGGCCACCGGAGGTTCCATCCCTGAAGCCTGCTCGGATCTGCTCCTCTGGGGCCGCGTGACCAGGGCAGCTCAGGGGTGGGCTCCGCTGTCCGGAGCGCGACGGACTTTTGGGGTCAGCTTTCCAGGGCTCTCTGGAACGGAAATCACTTCCACTGTGTTGGTGCGCGGCTTGCAGTACTCCAGAATTTGTGGGGAGTTCTTTTTACAGGAAATTTATGGGCTGTGGATTTGGAGCTAGCATACGTGAGTCTTTCTACTCCGCCATCTTGGCTCCTCCCCCTTGTCCATGTATTTGAATGGACGGAGGAACCACGGGCCCACGAAGGGGAACCAGCTTCAGATGAGAAAGGAGGGTCCTTAGCAATGGAGAGGGCCCGGTTTGGTTTTCTAATCTTGGATCAGTTGAGCGTTCCTCACCTTTTCCCCCTTTGCTTCATCCTGAAGAAATGTAGGTCTCAAAAACGCAGCTCCCCCTGTCCCAAGTAAGATGCCAAACCAGGCATAAAAGCAGTAGCGATTGTAAAGGATAGAGCATTTAGAACAGGAGTCTTAGACTAGCAGGTGATATTGGAACTCGGGCCGCCACGTGGGCTGACTTGCCCAGGGCTCGCTGGGCCCCTTCCTGGGCCCTGGGCATTCTCAGGGCTATTTAAGCATCCATGAAATTTTAGAGATTTTAGAAATGGAGGGGGAGTTTCACAAAGGAAATGACCATAAAAACAAAACTGCTAGGCCAGTAATGTACAGAGGAGGGATCCTGTGACATGGCACTTTGTCATAAGTCTGTGATAGAATGAAGGGTTCCTCCCTCTACACCAGCTACGCTGCCTAGCCAGAAGGCCAGAGGAGACAGGCGGGGCCTGGCAGTGGGAGGCAAATGCAACCGTTTGATCTAGAATCGAGGTTTGGCTTGAGGAGATGGGAGAAAGTTGACTTACAGGAAGGGGAAGAGGTGTGAAAGAGGAGGGAGAAAAAAGAATTGTCCTCCATCAGCCCTTCTAATGTAGAGTCCCACCCCTTATGACATCCCTCAGTCATCAGTAGCAGTTCTACCCCCTGTGATCAAGGTTTGGCAAAGTGATTGCCCAGTGTGGGGGTTGGTTTGTTTTTTGAACCTGACTTTTTAGAAGGAAGAGGGAACTGAGAGTTTTCTCTCCTCAGAGCTTTCTTTCAGTGACCAGACCCACCTTCCACAAAGCAGCAGCATTGGTGACTCTCTGCCGTTTGTGTAGTGGCCTGTCAGATGGAAGATAAGATTAGGCCCCTGTGGCTTAACTCCATTTTTTTCTTAAACACACCTTCATTTTTATTTTTTTTTATTTTTTTTAAATAATTAATTTATTTATTTAACTTTTTACATTCATTTTCACAAAATTTTGGGTTCCAAATTTTTTCCCCCTTTTATCCCCTCCCCCCACCCCAATACCCCAAGCAATCTAATTTTCCCTATCTCCAATCTGCCCTCTCTTCTGTCATCCCTCCCTTCTCTTGTCTCCATCTTCTCTTTTCTCCTGTAGGGCCAGATGACTTTCTATTCCTCATTAACTATATGTCTTCTTTTCTAGTAGCAACACAAAACTAAACAGTTGTTCCTAAAACTTTGAGTTCAGACTCTCCCCATCCCTCCCTCCCCACCCATTCCCTTTGGGAAGGCAGGCAATTCAATATAGGCCATATCTGTGTAGTTTTGCAAATGACTTCCCTGATAGTCATGTTGTGTAAGACTAACTGAATTACCCTCCATCCTATCCTGCCCCTCATTGTTTCTCTTCTGTCTTTTGATCCTGTCCCTTCCCAAGTGTCGACTTCAAATTGCTCCCTCCTCCCTTTGCCCTCCCTTCCATCATCCCCTCCTTGCTTATCTCCTTCTCCCCCACTTTCCTATACTGTAAGATAGGTTTTCATACCAAAATGAGTGTGCATTTTACTCCTTCCTTTAGTTGAATGTGATGAGGGTAAACTTCTTGGTTTTTTTTTTTTCCTCAGCTCTCCTCTTTTTCCCTCCACTAAAAAGTCTCCTACTTGCCTCTTAAATGACATATAATTATCCCATTCCATTTCCCCCTCTTTCCTCTCACTACATTTCTCTCTCAGCATTTACCTTAATTTCTTTTAAGATATGGTCCCATCCTATTCAATTCAATCTGTGCTCTCTGTCTCTGTATGTGTGTGCATGTGTATGTGTGTGTGTGTGCATGCGTGTACATGTGTGTGTGTGATCCCACCAACTACCCAGATACTGAAAAGTTTTTAAGAGTTACAAATATTGTCTTTCCATGTGGGAATGTAAACAGTTCACTTCTGGTAAGTCCCTTAAGACTTCTCTTTGCTGTTTACTTTTTCATGCTTCTTCTCATTCCTGTGTTTGAAAGTCAAATTTTCTTTTCAGCTCTGGTCTTTTCATCAAGAATGCTTGAAAGTCCTCTGTTTCATTGAAAGACCATATTTTCCCCTGAAGTATTATACTCAGTTTTGCTGGGTAGGTGATTCTTGGTTTGAGTCCTAGTTCCTTTGCCTTCTGGAATATCCTATTCCACGCCCTTCGATCCCTTAATGTAGAAGCTACTAGATCTTGAGTCATCCTGATTGTATTTCCGCAGTACTGGAATTGTTTCTTTCTAGCTGCTTGCAAGATTTTCTCCTTGAGCTGGGAGTTCTGGAATTTGGCCACAATGTTCTTAGGAGTTTCTCTTTTTGGATCTCTTTCAGGTAGTGATCAATGGATTCTTTCAATACTTATTTTGCCCTCTGGTTCTAGAATGTCAGGGCAGTTTTCCTTGATAATTTCATGGAAGATGATGTCTAGGCTCTTTTTTTGATCATGACTTTCAGGTAGTCCCATAATTTTTAAATTGTCTCTCCTGGATCTATTTTCCAGGTCAGTTGTTTTTCCCATGAGATATTTCACATTCTCTTCCATTTTTTCATTCTTTTGGTTTTGTTTGGTGATGTCTTGGTTTCTCGTAAAGTCATTAGACTCCATCTGTTCCATTCTAATTTTGAGAGAACTATTATCTTCAGTGAGCTTTTGAACCTCTTTTTCCATTTGGCTCATTCTGCTTTTGAAAGCATTCTTCTCCTCATTGGCTTTTTGAACCCCTTTTGCCAATTGAGTGAGCCTATTTTTCAAGGTGTTATTTTCCTCAGCATTTTTTTGGGTCTCCTTTACCAAGGTATTGATCCATTTTTCATACTTTTCTTGCATCTCTCTCATTTCTCTTCCCAGTTTTTCCTCCACCTGTTTAACTTGCTTTTCAAAATCCTTTTTGAGTTCTTCCAAGGCCTGAGCCCATCTGACATCCCCCTGGGATGTCTGGGGTACTGCGGCCCCACCCTCCACATCTTTCCCTGATGGCAAGAATATTTCCTCGTCAGATCCGGAAGTCGGGATCATTTGCATTTGTTGGAAAAAACTCTCTATAGTCTTATTTTTCTTCCCTTTTCTAGGCATTTTCCCAGCTAGCTACTTGACTTCTTTTTTTTCATTTTTTTATTTTTTTTTTTGTTTTTTTTTTTTTTTAATTTTATTTATTTATTTATTTAATTTTTACATTCATTTTCACAAATTTTGGGGTTCCAAATTTTCTCCCCTTTTCTCCCCTCCCCCCACCCCAATACCCCAAGCAATCTAATTTTCCCTATCTCCAATCTGCCCTCTCTTCTGTCATCCCTCCCTTCTCTTGTCTCCATCTTCTCTTTTCTCCTGTAGGGCCAGATGACTTTCTATTCCTCCTTAACTATATGTCTTCTTTCCTAGTTGCAACAACAATACTAAACAGTTGTTCCTAAAACTTTGAGTTCCAAATTCTCCTCATCCCTCCCTCCCCCACCCATTCCCTTTGGGACAGCAGGCAATTCAATATAGGCCATATCTGTGTAGTTTTGCCAATGACCTCCCTGATAGTCGTGTTGTGTAAGACTAACTGGATTACCATCCCTCCTAACCTGCCCTTCAATGTTTCTCTTCTGTCTTTTGATCCTGTCCCTCCCCAAGTGTTGACTTCAAATTGCTCCCTCCTCCCTTTGCCCTCCCTTCCATCATCCCCCCCCCTTGCAATATCTCTTTCTCCCCCACTTTCTTATACTGTAAGATAGGTTTTCATACCAAAATGAGTGTGCATTTCACTCCTTCGTTTAGTCAAATGTGATGAGGGTAAACTTCTTGTTTTTGTTTTTTTTTTTTTCCTCAGCTCTCCTCTTTTTCCCTCCACTAAGAAAAACTCCTACCTGCCTCTTAAATGACATATAGTTACCCCCTTCCCTTTCCCTCCCCCTACATTTCTCTCTCACCATTTACCCTAGTTTCTTTTAAGATATGGTCCCATCCTATTCAGTTCAATCTGTGCTCTCTATCTCTGTATGTGTGTGCATGTGTGTATGTGTGTGCATGCGTGTACATGTGTATGTGTGGTCCCACCAACTACCCAGATACTGAAAAGTTTTAAGAGTTACAAATATTGTCTTTCCATGTAGGAATGTAAACAGTTCACTCATGGTAAGTCCCTTAAGACTTCTCTTTGCTGTTTACTTTTTCATGCTTCTTCTCATTCTTGTGTTTGAAAGTCAAATTTTCTTTTCAGCTCTGGTCTTTTCATCAAGAATGCTTGAAAGTCCTCTGTTTCATTGAAAGACCATATTTTCCCTTGAAGTATTATACTCAGTTTGGCTGGGTAGGTGATTCTTGGTTTGAGTCCTAGTTCCTTTGCCTTCTGGAATATCCTATTCCACGCCCTTCGATCCCTTAATGTAGAAGCTGCTAGATCTTGGGTTATCCTGATTGTATTTCCACAGTACTGGAATTGTTTCTTTCTAGCTGCTTGTAAGATTTTTTCCTTGAGCTGGGAGTTCTGGAATTTGGCCACAATGTTCCTAGGAGTTTCTCTTTTTGGATCCCTTTCAGGTGGTGATCGATGGATTCTTTCAATATTTATTTTGCCCTCTGGTTCTAGAATGTCAGGGCAGTTTTCCTTGATAATTTCATGGAAGATGATGTCTAGGCTCTTTTTTTGATCATGACTTTCAGGTAGTCCCATAATTTTTAAATTGTCTCTCCTGGATCTATTTTCCAGGTCAGTTGTTTTTCCCATGAGATATTTCACATTCTCTTCCATTTTTTCATTCTTTTGGTTTTGTTTGGTGATTTCTTGGTTTCTCGTAAAGTCATTAGACTCCATCTGTTCCATTCTAATTTTGAGAGAACTATTATCTTCAGTGAGCTTTTGAGCCTCTTTTTCCATTTGGCTCATTCTGCTTTTGAAAGCATTCTTCTCCTCATTGGCTTTTTGAACCTCCTTTGCCAATTGGGTGAGCCTATTTTTCAAGGTATTAATTTCCTCAGCATTTTTTTGGGTCTCCTTTACCAAGGTATTGACCTGTTTTTCATACTTTTGTTGCATCTCTGACATTTCTCTTCCCAGTTTTTCCTCCACCTGTCTAACTTGCTTTTCAAAATCCTTTTTGAGCTCTTCCAGGGCCTGAGCCCACCCACCACCCCCCTGGGGTGTCTGGGGTACTGAGGCCCCGCCCTCCACATCTTTCCCTGATGGCAAGAATACGTCCTCATCTTCGTCAGATCCGAAGGTCGGGATCATTTGCATTTGTTGGAAAAAACTCTCTAAAGTCTTATTTTTCTTCCCTTTTCTAGGCATTTTCCCAGCCAGTTACTTGACTTCTGAGATTCCTTTCCACCCCCGCCTGGATCCGCCCCGCTAGTGCTTGGCCTCTGAGATTTAAATGGGCTTTCCTCCTGCTGGCTCTCAATCAGTGAGCTTTAGTTCAGGTGCTGGGGTGGGGCCAGGGCTGCCTCCGAGATTCTGATCCCTCGGGGGTTTTATGCAGAGACTTTCAGGAATGGAATGGGTGGGGGCGGGTGGGGGGCCCGCCTTCCAAATCCCGCTCTCTTGGGGGCTTTAAGCAGAAGCCTTCAGTAACAGAGCGGGGTGGGGGCCGGGCCGTCTCCCAGGCTCACCTCCGACCGGTTTTATGCGGGAATCTTCCGTAATGAAGATCCTGCCTGCTGCTGGGGGATTCCTGAGTCCTGGGCCGCTGCCACCTCAGCCGCCGCCCACACCTCTGCCTCCGCCGCTTCCTGCCCCGTCCCCGCCGCTGCCGCTTCCTCCCGAGGGGGCCCGAGTCACGGAGACGCCCCGCTTCCCCTCTCCTTCAGCCCGGCCTCTCTCACTGACCTGCTTCTGTGGGCGGAGGGACTTTCCCGGCTGCTGGAGCGTCCGTCTCTGAAACCTGCTCGGATCAGCTTCTCTGCGGCCCCGGCCAGGGCAGCGCTAGGGGTCGGGTTTACTTTCCGGGGCGTGCCGGACCCAGGGGATGGGTCTTCAGGGCTCCCTGGAACGGAAATCTCTTCCACTCTGCTTCTGCACACCTTCTATTCACCCAGAAGCTATGGGGGACTCTTTTTTACATTAATTCTATGGGCTTTGGTTTTGGAGCTCGTAAATGTGCGTCCTTCTACTCCGCCATCTTGGCTCCGCCCCCCTTGACTTCTGAGATTCCTGTCCATCCCCGCCTAGATCTGCCCAGCCAGTGCTTGGGGTCTGAGGTTCAAATGGGCTTTCCGCAGCAAGCTTTAGTTCAGGTGCTGGGGTTGGGGCAGGGCCACCTCCCCGGCTCAGCTCCCTCAGGGGCTTTATGCAGAGACCTTCAGGAACGGATTGGGTAGGGGTGTGGGGGGCCCCCGCCTCCCAGGCTCACTTCCCTCAAGGGCTTTATGCAGAGGCCTTCAGTAATAGAGTGGAGTGGGGCAGGGCCAGTCTCCCAGGCTCAGCTCCCTCAGGTTGTTTATGCAGAGATTTTCAGTAATGAAGATCCTGCCTGCTGCTGGGGGAGTCCGGGCCACGCCGCCGCTGCCTCCGCTGCCGCCCACGCCTCTGCCACTTCCTGCCCCCATCTCTGCCGCCGCCGCTTCCTCCCGAGGTGGCCCGAGTCACGGAGACACCCTGCTCCCCCTCTCCTCCAGCTCGGCCTTCTCCCTCACTGACCTGTAGCTTCTGTGGGCGGAGGGACTTTCCCAGCTGCCGGAGCTTCCGTCCCTGAAGCCTGCTCGGATCAGCTTCTCTGGGGCCGCGGCCAGGGCAGCGCTGGGGGTGGGGTCCGCTTTCCGGGGCATGAGGGACTCTGTGGACGGCTCTCCAGGGCTCACTGGAACGGAAATCTCTTCCCCTATGTTTATGCACCCCCTGCAGTGATTCCGAATTTATGGGGATTTCTTTTTACCTTAATTCTATGGGTTGTGGGTTCGGAGCTCGTAAACGTGCATCCTTCTACTCCGCCATCTTGGCTCCGCCCCCAACACACCTTCATTTTAAAGTCTCCTTATCACCAGAGTTGTCCCCAAATGAAAAGAACAATGAACAGAACAGCCCCAAACCCCACACATCAGCCTCTTGCAAAAATGCCTCTCACCATGCACATCAGGGCCGTCACCATCTTCCTCATCAGTCCTCTGGAACTGCGATGAATCATTACACTGGTCAGCTTCCCGTCTTTCATTTTTAGCCATGGTTCTTCTGCCTCTGCTCGCTTCACTCTGCACTGGTTCATGCATTTCTTGGAGCACAAGAATGGGCCATTATGCCACTGTGTGTGTAGATAGATCACTTGGTTTCCTCACTGCCACTTGCTAGGCCTGCTTGGTTCTACTGCAGGTATCTTTGGCCTTTCCCCCATTCTCCGATCTCTTTGAAGCAGATGCAGTGGTGGGGTCTTCTCAAGGACCTTTGCTGGCTCAGTGGTCCCTACTGCCCTTTCCCAGAGCTCACAAGCCCTCTGGGGTGGTTCAGCAGCACATCTGCACCTGGCCTGTCGTTTGTGGTTCTGTGTTGGTGTTTCACTCACCGAGAGCAGGCCAGGATCGAATCCTGCTGCCGCCTCTTGTCTCTCTACCTTGGGCTTCACTCAACCCTCTGTCCCTCAGGGCTAGACTTCCCAGTTGTGGTTCATTAGCTTTGGGAGTAAAAAGAGGGAGAAACAGAAGCTATATGCTCACTTCTCCTTGTCCCTCTCACCTTATGTAGTCATTGTAGACATCTTCCACCTTCCTTTGCCTCCTCTAGCTCTAACTCTGAGCCATGGAAGTGTTTTGTCAACCTTGGAGTGCTCTAGAAATGGGAGGAGTTGCTGGGGGGTGGGGGGAGGTGTCAAGGAGTCTGAAGCAGAGGCAGCTGTGTGGTCATTGAGCCTGCACTGCCTTGGGCCCCTTGCTGTGCTAAACTGGTGAGGAGACTGGAGATTGAACCCTTCGAGGAGCCATCCCTGTGGGACGGAGCCCCAGGGCGTGTCTGTTCCCTGCCCAGCTGCAGTGCTCCTTCTCAGTTCCTCCTCCAGAGCTTTGGCACCTGATGTGGCCACAGGGATGATTGCATGCTGGCTGGTATAGTGGAGGGTGGTGTTCGGTGGTGTTTCAGCCACCGAGCATGACTCTAGCCCATTTAGAGCTGAGCTTTTCAAAGGAGTCTTTAGGAAAATTGTGAACACTGTCATCTGCTGACTCCTAAAAGAATCTCTCCCTTACATCTCTGTGCAGAAGGAAGGGTGAAAACTACTGTTACTATCTCCAGGAGGATCCAGTTGGATAAAAAGATTCCAAAACAAGATCCCAATGGATCTTTCCAGCCATGGGGCTAGCACCTGCAGCCAGTCATATGTGTGGCCTTTTTAGTAGAGGCCTGAGCCTGGCTTGGCTTTAACTCAGTTTCAGTCCAGGAGGAATTATTAGCCTTGAAGGGAGAGGAGGCTTCCTTCCTTCCCTTCCTGACAGGGCTGTTGCCTGGCTTTCCCTCCTTCCTTGCCTCTTTCCCACCTTATTTCCCCAGGGCTGGGCTCTGCCTTCCTCCTGACCGTTGAACTCATATAATAATCATGGGAGAAAGCTGTTAGATTTCCCTGGACCTTCTTTCCTCTGGTTCCCAGGCCCCTGCTGTGTCCTCTGGAGACAAGTCATTATTCAATCTTTCTAGTGTACTGGTTTGTATTAACAGAGCAAAATTTGAACACATTTGAGTCAGAACAGATGAACTGGTGATAAGGCTCTCAAGAATCAGATATTTTTTAATGGTTAGTTATATATTGCTCATTCTGTGGGGCCAGAGGAGGTGGAATTAAGGGGCCCTGGGTTCTTGAAGGCTTTGCCCACAGAGCACAAGCCTGTCAGCCTGGGAAAGCTCTTGCCTGTGGCCGACAAGGCAGAGAGCTTGAGTGGGAAACTCCATGGATCTGATGTTTGACATGATATTTCAGAGGCCCAGGGAAAGCTTCTGAAACTCCTGGGAAAGCCAAGAACCGCTAGCCTTTCAGAGACCTGGAGCACAGGTTCCTGGACAGCACTCAAGTCTCCTGGAGGGTAAGAGCCACCTCTAGGACCACGGTCCAGGGCCAGAGAATCCTTCTGTTTGGTGCCCATCAGCAGGGGGAGGCAGCAGACATTGGCCCCTGGCTCGGTGCTGGCTTCTCACTTGGATCAGAGTGATTGATCTCCTTGCCTCCAGCTCTCCCCATTCTGTGCCAGTGTAGGCACAGCTGGCCAAGCGATTCTCCTGGGATGCACATCTGGCCATGTCAGTCCATGCCACTGGTTCCCTGGCCCCTTTGTTTACCACTCATGGAATGACCTCCACTTATAGACTTGGCTCTAGCTGAAGCGGTGTTCTCTCCGTGCCTCTGCATTGGCCGCCCCGCCATGCCAGCAACGCCCTCCCTCTTCTCTTTGAAGATTCTTCCTCACATTTAGCTTTTCTATTTTTATTTTTTTATTTGAATTTATTCTCTTTGTATGTGTATACCTGCTCACATACACGTCTATACAGAACACATCTTCCCTGGTAAACTGTGAGCCCCTTGGGAGTAGGGATCATTTACTGTATTTGTCCCCCAGAGCCTGGCATAGAGTAGGTGCCAATGGATGCTCCTGTCTGGGGCTTGCCCAGGCCTCTTTGCCTTGGATTCCATTTCTTCTGTGATGGTTGGATAGGTCTCACCTCTTCCTGTAATGACTGGAGTAGCTGTGGGCAGGTGTCCGTCCCTCTTGTTCCTTGCCCCTTTCCTTTCCCCAGCCCCACCCAAGCTGAAAGCATCTCCATGTTCTCTGAGGTTCTGAGAAAACTTCCTTCCACAGCACTTGAGTGCTGCCCCTCATGTGTGCCTGTCTCATGGCCCTGTTTTCTCCTACGCAAAGGTGTGCTTTTGGGCAGCAGGGACACAAGATTCCCTGGCCTTTGCACCCTGCTCTGGAAGGGGGCAGAGGCCGAGTCCGCAAACAGCTCTTTAGTGCCCGTCATTCAGGGCACCAAGGAACCAATGTTTGTGGGGGTCTTACATAAGAAAGCAAAGGGTTTGAGCTGTCACTGACTATGGCTGAGGAAAGGGGTCACACAGACATTTTCTTTGGAGCCAGTGGGGTATGGAGGCCTACTGATGTGAGGTGTAGAGGCCTGCCCGTGTGGGTTTGGGCTCCAGCTGGTTACCCCTCCCTCACACCATCTGAAGAGGGGAGGGATCAGAGGGGCTGCTGGTAGCTTTTCATCTTGGTGCCTGGCACAGCACCTGGGGCACACTGGGTGTTCCTGACCTCAAAGCCCACCTGCTTACATTGCTTGCCCTCCCTGCTTCTCCGAGCATTTGAGCAGGTTCTCGTATTGCTTTCCCATAGGAACTGGTGCGTCAGCGTGGAGTGCTGCAACGCACGGAGCACATGGTGGACAAGATGGAGCAGGACTTAAAGACCAGCCAGAGACACATCAACAACATCAAGAGCGTGTTTGGGGGCTTCATCAATTACTTTAAATCCAAACCTGCAGAGGCCGTGCCCCCGCAAAACGGTGTCATCGATTCTCAGCCCAGCACCCGGTGAGCAGCCCTCCTGCACAGGGGGCAGGGAAACAACTGGACATCTGCCAGGCTTGGGCTCAGGAGACAATATGGCACAGGTCCCCAGCATCCAGGGAGCATCAGAGCATTTATTGTGCGCTTAGTGTGTGCCAAATGCAAGGGATACAAATTAGGGGCCATGAGAGGGAGGGAATCACATGGCCAGGGCCTGTGGGAAATGGGAATTCAGGCTGGGAGGGTAGAAATGGAGTGAAATCTAAGGCCCATCCCCAAGGTGCTACCTTGGAAGAGGTAAGGAAGTGGAAGGTCACAGAGTGCCATAGAACAACCCCAGTCTTAGGAGTCAGCACATGTCAGGTGTGTGCCATCTTCACCAAGAAGGCAGGCACAAGCATGTATTAAGCACCTGCTGTGTGTCTGAGCTCTGGGGATACAGGAAGAGGCAAAAGCCTGTCTCTGCCCTTGAGAAGCTCCCACTCTGTAGCACACAGGAGACACTGTATAAATAAGCCATAGACAGGCTAGTATCAGGCATGGGCACATAGCTTATACCAAGATGTGAGCACTTCTTGCCTTTGTTAATGAATTAGAGTCCAATCTTCCCCAAGGGGCAGGCACCCAGATTAAGGAGCTCTGGGAAAGGGTAGCTAGCCAAAGAAAGGCTTGAAGGAAGCAGGGAGGAGGTGGGGTGCAGGGGCGATCAGTGAAAATGTCCATAGTGGGAGCTGGAGTCTTGTGTTTGAGGAGCAACCAGAGGCTTAAAAAGGATGTGGGGGGTGGGGCGAGATATAAGAAGGCTGGAAAGGGCTTTGAAGGCCAAGCAGTTTTTTGTATTGGCTCCGGGAGGCCCAGGGAACTCAGGAGTTAATGAGTAAGGGCTGCCCTGTAACTGCGCCTGCATGTTAGCAAGATCAGTTTGACAGTTTTTCTTGTCTATAAAATGAGAATCATAATCCCTGTCCTGCCCTGATCCCAGGGTCCCTCCAGGCCCAGAGAGGCTCTTCCCTCTTGGACAATCTCAGATTGAGTGCCAAACCTGAGTTTCTTCATCTGTAAAATGGGAGAGTTGAACTCTGATCCCTAAGACTCCTCCCAAGTCTGATAGTTTACATGCAGACTCCCAGAGAGAGACCTTCTGTGCCCTAGAACCCCTTCCCGCTCTGATATTCGAGGATTCTTTAAGTCTCAGCTTTCAGAAGCTGGGGGGATGATTTTACCTTTTATTCAGTAGCTTTGGAGGTCACAAGAAGTAGAATTTTAGACCTGGAAAGAACCTCATTGGTCACTGAGCCCTGTCGGTCCCCTTCCCATGACAGCGTAGGTGGCAGGGCTCCTCCAGGGGCAGGGGGCCCGCTCCCTCCCAAGGCAGCCTTGTCCAGGTTGGGACAGCTAGCATCAAGCAGAGGTTTGTGTGGCTTAAACAGAGCAATAATTTACCTTCTCCATGGCAGCTCTTCAATTACTTTTGTTAGGTTAGTGAGCATTCATTATCACATAGGTCTGATCAGCCACAGTCGGGTACGCTGAAATGTCACTTTGTCCTGGTGATGGCATTTTGGTCCTCTTCAAGAATGAAGGAAAACAACCAGCCAGCCAACCAACCGTGTGCCAGGCACTGTGCTGAACATTAGGGACACAAAGAAAGCCAGAACCAGTCCTTGCCAGTCTAACAGGAGAGACAACGTGGAAACAACTGGACCGAGAAGGCAGATTGGGGATTGGCAGATTTCCTCAGAGGAAAGGCATCTTGTAGAAGAGGAGATTTCGGCCGAGACTCGAATGAAGCCAGGGAATCCAGGAGGCAGGGACTCCCAGGAGACAGATGGTGAAAGTCCCAAAGTCCGGAGATGGAGGGTCTTGTTATGAGACACAGCCAGAAAGTCACTGAGGCAAAGTGAACATGTTGTAAAAAGACTGGAGCTAGGACAGAGTTGATTGTGAAGAGCATTGCATGTCAGACGGGATTTTATATTTTCTCCTGGAGATAGGGAACCCCTGGGGTTTATTCATCTGGTTTGCACTTTTGCAAGATTAATTTGGGTGATTGGAGGCTAGCATGGGAGAGCTCAAGGCAGGCAGAACCCTCAGCAGCTACTGCCATGATCTTGGCCTGTGATGATGAAGGCCTGCACCAGAGTGGGGGCACTGTCACAGGAGAGGAGGGGGCATGGTAGAGAGACGTAGAGAAAGTGAAGTCTGATAGGCACCATGTTGGATATGGGGGAGACAGAAGGAGGAGTACAAGGTGACTGAGGCTGGGAGCCTGGGGGACAGGGAAGAGGGTGGTGCTTTCCACAATAGTAGGGAAGGTTGTAGGGGAAGGAGGGTTCAGGAGGAAAGATAGTAAGTTCATTTTTGAACATAGTGAGTAAATTATCTTATTAATAACCTCTATTTCCTTATTCACAGTAATGTGAAGGACATTACTGATAGATGAAATTACCCCGGCCACCCAACCCAAAGAGACCTTCCAAAGAGAATCTAATCTAGGGGGAATTCTTCCACTGCCATTGTTCGTTGACTGGATGGAGGATGGATCCTTTTGTATAGATTGCCAAGATGGGGGTAGTGTGGCTTGAGATGAGTCTCTTTGTCCATCAGTGACATGATCAGAGACACATACCCAGCCTCTCATTAGAAAAGGCCTGCTCCTCGTTATAATATTCATTCTCTTTTTAATTATTAACGAATCCGAGTTGATTTCCTCCTGCTGGGAATGCCCACTCTTTTAAACATTGAGTATCCTCCATGATTAGTCTTTTTTTTTAGAAGAGAAAGCCAAATGACCATCATTTTATTAGTTATCTGCTAGCCATAATTAATAAAATTGATTACTAATTACTCAGAAATGGTCTCGCAGACTTGTCATACCTCACATGATTTTAAAATGTCTACAAGATATCTAGCTCAGGATGTCTAATAGGTGGTTGAAAATGTGAACCTAGAGGTTGGGAAAGGGGTTAGTCCTGGATTGATTTAAATCTGGAGATGGCCATTGAAGTAATGGGATCTGATGAGATTACCAAGTGAAATACTATGGAAGGAGAAGAGAAAGAGGGCTCAGAACATAGTCCTGGGGGGCACCTACACTTGGAGAGTGTGATCTGGATGAGGATCCAGCAAAGGAGACAGAGAAGGAGCAGTCAGAGAGGGAGTAGGAAAAGCAGGAGAGGATATTGTCACAGAAACCTAGAGAGAAGAGAGTAGTAGTGAGGGGACAGGCTCAAAGACTCAGCACTCAAGGATAATGAGGATTGAGAAAAGGCCATTAGACTTGACTATTAAGGGATCATTGGTAGCACTGGAGAAAGTAGTGTAGGTGGAATGATGAGGGTGGAAGCCAAACAGATTCCTTGAAGATGCCATCATGTTCCCCTGAGTCTACTAAAGTTTGATGTCCTCATTTCCCTCCACTGATGCTCATATGATGTGAGGGTCCTTCACCATCTTGGTTGCCCTCCTGAACACCCTCCCACTTGTCTTTTCTTTTCCAAAGCCATGGTGCCCACAACTGAGCTGCCTTGGTGTGAGGAGAGCTGAGGACAGAATGCTCTGCCTCCCTTCATACTGCCCAAAATGGCGCTCCTCTTGGCTGCCATTTCCTGCTGCTGATTCATATTGAGCTAGCAGCCTACCCAAACTCTCTGAAGGAGCTTGTGCCCAATGACTCACTCAGATAGTTGAAGCAGAGACACATGCTTCACATTACAGATAAACAATGCAAGATGCCCCAGAATCAACTTGTCCAGCCTGGAGAGATGATGGGATTCATTGCCCAAGGTCCCCTAGCTTAAGTAAATAAGGACCAGAATTGGGCCTGCAATTCAGTGTTCTTTCCACTGTCCCATGTTGTTGATTGATACAGAATAAACTTTATACACCAGGAAAGGCTTCAATAAAACAGGATACTGCTGACATTTTTTTATCTTAAATTCCTTTTTTTTCTTCTTTTGTTACTTAAAGGCTGAAAGAAGCTGTAGCCACAAGTAAGGAACAAGAGGAGAATTACCAGGCCAGCCACCCCAACCTCAGGAGGCTACAGAGTTCAGGTCAGTACAAGACCAAGGCTGGGCTCTTTGGGAGGGGTGGAGAAGCTGCTAAAGTCTGACAGTTGGCAGATTCCTGTCAGCTTGCCAAGGGGTATGCCCCAGCATGCCAAGAGAGGGGATCGGGCAGCAAACCAGCTAGAGTAAGGTAAAGGCTGTATGGTCCTGGTGAGATGGAACAGGGCTGGTTGGGGACACCCTTGAGGGTGGGGGAAGGGAGTAGGGAGCAAAGTTAGCGTGACTTCCAGGGAGCACTGATGGTGTCCTGAAAGTCCCCAGCCTTCAGCCCTACTGTGCTCCATTTTTGGGAAGTGTCCTGTGGAATACTGATCTCTGCTCCAGGTTCTTTCTGGGGAGTGAAATACCAGCCAGTGGTGATAAATTGTGCAAACATTCACAGGGCATCTAAAGGACAACCCTGGCCAAACGTTAGCTATAAGACAAAGCTGGTATCTTGCTCAGGAACTCTTGGCACGATCTGTGATTTCAGCTGTGTGCGCATTCCCAGCACACCTTAGGAGCTGTGAAAACCCAAGGAAACTAGAGGGGGATGGGACGTTAATGAGTTCCGTTGGAAACATTCAGAGCTCCGTGCCTACAGGCATCCCTGGTGGAGATGACCAATGGGGTTTGGACCTTGTGAGACTGGAACTCTGGAGGGAGATTCAGGCAGGGTACAGAAATCTGGGAGTTATGTGTATAGAGATAGTCATTGCATCCTTGGACACAGATGAGGTTTGGAAGAGAAAAAGTACAGACAGAGAAGAGGGCCCAGGTCAGAACCATGTGTGAATACCCTTAGTGATCTGGAGAAACCTTGGGATCCAACAAAGGAAGCTGAGGATCATCCAAGAAGCAGTGGGCCCAGGAGTCACAGGGAGTGGGCAGCATGCATCTAGGGGGCAGTAGCTTAGGTGAGAGCCAACAGAGGTGCTGGCCTCAGGACAGCCTGCTCCAGCAGCTGGAAAACACAACTCAGAGAGGAAGTGTTGGGGAGAAGGCCACCTGCACAGGCAGCTCCAGCGGGCACAGCTCATGCCAAGCAGGCACCATGGACCTTGTGTTTTCTCAGGTGGAAATCCAGCTGTGAAAGCTTTAAACTACACTAAGGCACACACAGAGCAGAAGGAGTTAGGGCAGCCTGGGGCCCACTTAGTTCACTCCTGAGGAATGGTAGCTTAGATGTCCTCTTAAATACCATTCAGCACAGGGGTGCGCATGTTTGGTGTTTTCCTGGCAGATCCTTACCCATGTCACTGTGGTGGTATTGGGAGAAGGCTAGCATCTCGGAGCTGAAAGGAGTATCAGGGTGATCTTGGCTAATTTTCCACCTTGGAAAGCAATCCTCTTATTGTAGCCCTGACCCCACAATCTCCTTGAGGATCCTGAGGATCCCCCAAGACAGTCCTGTCCTGGGCTTCCCTCAGCCCCCTCCCTGTATCTTCTGCCAGCTGGTCCAGGTTCTGTGCTCTCGCTGTCCCTGGTTGTGTTACCTTCATGCGCCTCACCTTCTCAAGCCCCCGGCCACCCCCAGCAGCTACTACTGGCTTAGAGTCTGAGTCAGCTGAATTCTTCTGAAAGTCAGACCTGGGGTCCGTAGAGAGTATGCGAGAGGGAAGGCGTACCAACCTGAGGTCCTGGAGGCCTGGGTTCAGGGTCCAGTTTCACAACTTGTGGAGCCTCAGGCAATTGGTTCAAGCTCCCAGAGCAAACCTTGATTTCTTCTAGGGAGAGGCCTCAGGGCCTAATCTCATCCAGCCGTTTTCCTGGGCTGTGACTCCCTGAATAACACCCCTCACATGTTCTCATCCAGCCTCTGCTGAAACACCTCTGTGATCCTAAGAATGATGTCATAGCCACGTAACAGATTGTCTCACCAAAGCCCGACTTTAGGGGAATCTCTGTCAGGGGCCACAAGTGCTGTGGGGATGAGGGACATCCATGTAAGGGAGGGAGGGTAGTGGTATCTAGGGACAGCAGTGAGGGTGGTAGCCCCCAGGAAGTGTCAGGCAGGGGGGTAGCTCTGGACAGCCAGAGGCAGGAAGGAAGCCCCAGCCAGGATCCAGCAGGCACAGGAGTGACTCTGGGAGGGATCAGGGCCTGGGCCGGCCTCCATTGACTCAAGGAACTCTGAACACTGGTGGTAGAGAGGGTAGGAATGAGAATATAGTCACTGGAAAATACAGATTCAGGTGGGGAGGAGTGCCTCATTGTGTGAAGCCTTGCCCCTTCCCCCAGGGCTTGTAGGAGCACCCAGTAGGACACGTCCAGCTGGCCATCAGACTGATGCTGCCTTACTTCCAATTCATGCTGCATCCCAGAGATGTCATCTGCGGTCCCCTAACCCTCTTGAACCCTGCGATCCAGTGATCATTGTGGCTTCTGTTTCTGTAGACTTCAAAGTTGACAATATGTTTGATTTTTTTCCCCCACAACAAACAGTGAGGTAGATGATATAAATACCGTTATACCCATTTTACAGATGGGGAAGTTAGAATTCCTTGAGGTGGCCACAACTTCCCAGGGTTACCCAGCTCACATGTTGTGGAGCCATGTTTTCAAGGCGGGTCCCTCCCTTGTCTTTCCAAGACGTTATATCCACAATTCTGGGCCTGGAGAATGAGCAAGGACTGCTGAGGTGAGGTGTAGACAGTGAGTTCCTAGTGGGCAGTTTTTTGAGGCTTCTCAAGAAGCCTCACTTTGCTATCCAGTCAAGAGGTAAAGACCATTCAATCCATGAGCAAACATGCTTTAAACTTTGCCTAGTGTGTGCCAGGAGCTGGGGGTACAAAGTGGTATACTCCCTGCCCTCAAGGCCCTTACATTCTCTTAGGAGAAACAGCATTCACCTGTTTAGGCCTCCCCAAGATGCGGGGGGAAGGTGCCGAATTGGCTGGGCTGCCAAGAGTGCTCAGCACCCCAGGTTGATCATGTCACTGCTTCTTTCTTAAACAGATGTCATTGTTGGTGGGACTAGTTCTGCCGTCAGTACTGATGACTATCCAAAGAATCAGCATCTCCGAGCCTATCACCAAAAAATAGACAGCAATCTCGGTAAGCCTTCAAGCCACCTGGACCTTGGGGACTATACATCAGCCCCCTTCCCTTATTCTAAGAAGTCAGCTACTCATTGCTCAACTAGAACTGCTGACCAGTCTCTATTTTTTTTTGGTGAGGGGAGGAGTGGCAGTTAGGGTTAAATGACTTGCCCAGGGTTACACAGCTGGTAAGTGTCAAGTGCCTGAGACCAGATTTGAACTCAAGTCCTCCTGCCTTTGGACTCGTGTTTTATCCACTACACCATTTAGCTGCCCCATAAAGTATTTCTGTTGTGCTCAGTCGCATCTAATTCTTCATTATCCCATTTAGGGTTTTCTTGGTAGAGATACTGGGGTGGCTTGCCATTTGCTTCTCCAGCTCATTTTACAGATGAGAAAACTGAGGCAAACAGGCCCCAGTGACTTGCCCAAGGTCACGTGGCTAGTCAGTCTCTGAGGTCAGTTTGAACTCAAGAAAATGAAACTTCTGACTCCAGGCCCAGCACTCTTATTTAGTGCACCACCCAGCTACCTGCTGCTGACACTTCCTAGGCCTCTCTCTGCCAGATCTGCTGAGAGGAGCAGCTTGCTAGGCCTGGTACAGCTCACCTCTTCATCTCCTTCCTCCCTCCCGCAGCCCCAGCCCAGTCCAGCTGCATCCTGCCTGTGTGGGTGTAGTGTGGGGTGGCTCATTTGGTCTCCCTGGGAATCACCAACTCTGCCATGGTAGCATTCATCTCATCACCAGCAGGGCTTCCTACAGGGGAGCAAGAAAGGCAGAAGACAGAGACAAGCCAATTGTCTCATGTCTCTGTTAGGCAAGAAGATGTCAGTAGGAGTATCAGCTGGGCACAGAGTCAGCACTGATTTAGAGCTGATAGAGAAGCTCCTGTAAACACCATGCAGACCCTCTGGGTGGGATCTGTCTGTCACACCAAGTCCAGGATCTGCCCAAGAGTCAGCTGATTGCTCAAGTAACTGGGACAGTGAGTCCCTGTATGGCTCTCTAAGAGGCTCCAGGACTACCATCCTTCCATCGATGCTGAGGATGCTTCATGGAGAGCCCTGCCCTGCGGAGCTGTGTCCCCTTCTCAGTTGACAGAGGTGGGATGGTACTTGCATCAGGACAGTGCAGCCTGAGATGTTAGGCAGCAAAGATGCAACCAGATCAAGTTCTAAAAACAGAAGATGTCGGAAAAGTAGTAGGTGAACTACTTGGATCAGTGCTCAAAGAACAAAACTGGTCTTATGAGCCATACAGAGCATTAGAAACATCTGATTTTAGAAAGGATCTTCTGGCTATATGGGGTTCAGAATCTGGAGAATGGATGGGCAAATCAGTTCTTGAGGAGAATCTGGAGTTGTGCAATCTGATCTCCAGACATCTGACCAGCAAAACAAAGAGAAGGTTCCTGTATCCAGTTTTACCCTGCCTTCTTACATTTGCTCTTAAATCTTATCTTATAATCCATATCTTAAAATCCAATATCTTATATCCATATCTTAAAATATCCCTGCAAAAGCTACCTTGACTTCAAAAAGAATTGAGGCCATTAATCCCAAATGTGGCAGATCTACCACAGAGGGCTGATAGGATGTGCAGGAATTTCAGTTGTCTGATCGATGATGTGAGTTCAGTCATAGAACAGTGGCTAAGTTATCTGCCTGTACCAACTACATGCTTACAAGTACTCCTGGCGCAAGCAGCAGGTTCTGGTCTCACCAGTCTAGATGTAATAGCAAGAGTACTCTTTGAACACCCTGACTTTCCTTGGCACTATTACAAGTGACTACCTGTAGAAGTGGGCTGACACACTTCTATCTTCAGAAGATTGAGCAAAATCCCCATTATGGCTGAAGGAGGTGATCAAGCCCTTATTAGAGCTGCATGGCTCAAAAGTTTGTCTTGGGCTTGTGATCATCTTTGATCAAATGTGGTGATAAATGTCTAAGTGAATGTCAAGAGTTTGTTCAGGATAAAATGAATTGTGAATATGTTCATATCTCCTTGACTGTTACATTCATTTGAGGGATGCACGGATTTCATTATTGACCCAACAGACGGTGAAAGAACAGGTATGGCAGGATTCCATACTCTAGTGACCAGCATCACATGAATCTGCACAAACGCTATAGGAAATATGAAAGGATGTGATGAGGTATGAGAGCAAGAGCCATTCAAGAAGTCAGCTCTCTCCAAGAAACCATGTAGTGGGCTTGAAGTTTCCCGGGTGTCCAAGATGTCTTTTCAGCCAATGGGACAGGATGTGACTTACTCACAAAGTCATGAACCTACACAGCTCCCAAAACCAAAGTCCCTGTTACCTGATATGGAAGCGCTAGAAGCCAATATAAAGAATGGACTGACAGTTATTGAGAGGGACGTCCAGACTGCTGGAATCTGTATGGCTTTTCTTCATAAACATACTGCTAATGATGATCCAATAATGAGTCTTCTGTGAGATATTAAGCACTGGAGATTTCTGGACATTTATAGGTACCTGTTCCTACTATCTTTTAAAAAAAGGAACCACAGAGCACTGGTTCTTGCCTTTTTCCTTGTGGCCATGAGGCGGTTCTGCTCATCGCCCATCACAAACCTGCTGTTGTCCCAGACTAGTGTGTCTGTCTGTTGGACAAGGAGAACAAGTGAGGAGGGAGGGATGTAGTGGGTACAAGTGGGCTGCAATGTATTACCATAGGTAGATAAATAGGATAGATAGAAGGCATGTGTATCAGAGTCCCTCTCAAGGAAACCTGTGGTCAGAAAGAAGTTGGGCTTTCTCAAAAGGAGGGTTTGTTTTGGGGTATCACCAGTGCTCTGGTGTCCAGAGAGTGTAAGTGGAGTTGGAGAAGGGCCACCAGTATGCTAGGCAGATCTTTTCTGGAGTTGTATGTGACTGTGCAGACATGAGTCACAGTGGATGGACTTCCCCTCTCTCATCTCTAACTCTATAGTGGGAGGAGACTTATAGACAACCAAACCTTCCAGGGCATCAACAGCAGTGTGACAGATACATAATTATGCAAGTGAACATTGTCATGTGGTGTCTGAGAAGGAAAGATTGAGCTGGAGGGATCAGGGAAGAACATCTTCATATGTGTTGCATTTGAGCTAAGTCAAATGAAATGAAAGGATCATAGTTCTAGAGATCATCTCTGTATTTGACTGATGAGGGGATGGAGGACCAGATTTCAGTTTTTGGCATGTTAAGAAGGCTGTTAACTATGAAGTATTAACCTCTGATGCGCTAAGTAACCCAATGTTTTCCACATCCATATCTCATTCTGAGCCTCACCACCAGTACTGTGTAAGGGACATACAAAGATTCTCTAAATTTGCAGATTAGAGAACTGACCCTCAGAAAAGTGAAGGTGTTTGCCCATAGTCACATAGTTGGCAACCAGCAGGTACTCCTTCCTTAAGTCTCTGAGCAGGACAAAGGCTGGAATAAGCAGACTTTGTGGCGAGGGCCTTGGGGTTCCCATCTCAAGTGGCCACATAAAAATTTCCCCTTGGAAAGAAGAGGTATTGGGGCAGAGTCAAGATGGCATAGCAGAAGGACGACCTGTAGAACTTCTCCCCTCGCAGCCCATAAAATATATTAAAAAAAAATGCTCTAAACAAATTCTAGAGCAGCAGAAGTCACAAAACGACAGAGTGAAAGAGATTTCCAGCCCAAGGCAGCCTGGAAGGGCAACAGGAAAGGTCTATTGCACCAATCTCAGAGCGGCGCGCAGCCCACAGAGCACACCATGGCCTTGGCCACATGGCACAGCAGGGACAGAACTGTAGCAGGTCTCAGGGAGTGAAATCACAGGGAGCAGCCATGGTTCCCAGATTACTCAACCCACAAACCCAAAGACAGCTTCAAAGGTCAGTGAGAAAGCTCTTTCACCTGGGTGAGAAGGGAGCAGGGTCCTCCCCTAACCCCGGCCCCAGGCAGCTGCAGCAGCAGCATTCATTTTTGGAGCCCTTGGCCTAAAGCCCCTAGGGGAATTGACCCACTAATCTGGCTCTCAACCCTAAGTGGTGCCTCTGGGGTGAGGAAGAACTCTGGTTGGTGGAGACTCAGGAGAGAGAATTCTACTTACAGATCCTGGGCAGAAAAGAGTGCTTGTGGTTGTTCCCAGACCAGAATCCAGGCCAGGAAAGAAGTAAACTGCTATTCTTTGATTGTGCCACCTTGGAGAATTTACATGTCCCCAGAATATACTCTTGACAAAGGACTCAAAATTCAAGTAACTGGCTGGGAAAATACCCCAAAACAGGAAAAAAAAATAAGACTATAGAAGATTACTTTCTTGTTGAACGAACAGGTATTTTCTTTCCATCCTTTTGGATGAGGAAGAACAATGCATACCATCGGGGGAAGGCATAAAAGTCAAGGCTTCTGTATCCAAAACCTCCAAAAAAAATATGCAATGATCTCAGGCCATGGAAGAGCTCTAAAAGGATTTTGAAGATCAAGTAAGAGAGGTGGAGGAAAAATTGGGAAGAGAAATGAGAGTGATGGAAGAAAATCAAGAAAAGCAAGTCAATAGCTTGCTGAAGGAGACCCAAAAAAAATGCTGAAGAAAATAGCACCTTTAAAAATAGATTAATTGCCAAATGGCAAAAGAGATCCAAAAAGCCAATGAGGAGGAGAACAATGCTTTAAAGAGCAGAATTAGCCAAATGGAAAAGGAGGTTCAAAAACTCACTGAAGAAAATAGTTCTTTAAAAATTAGAATAGAGCAGATGGAAGCTATCGACTTTATGAGAAACCAAGAAATTACAAAACAAAACCAGAAGAATGAAAAAAACAGAAGACAATGTGAAATATCTCATTGGAAAAACAACTGACCTGGAAAATAGATCCAGAAGAGAAAATTTAAAAATTATGGGACTACCTACCTGAAAGCCATGATCAAAAAAAGAGCCTAGACATCATCTTTCATGAAATTATTAAGGAAAACTGCCCTGATGTTCTGGAACCAGAGGGTAAAATAAATATTAAGGAAATCCACCGATCACCTCCTGAAAGAGATCCAAAAAGAGAAAATCCTAGGAATATTGTAGCCAACTTCCAGAGTTACCAGGTCAGGGAGAAAATATGGCAGGCAACCAGAAAGAAACAATTCAAGTATTGTGGAAATACAATCAGGATAACACAGGATCTGGCAGCTTCTGCATTAAGGGATCTAAGGGCTTGGAATGTGATATTACAGAAGTCAAAGGAGCTAGGATTAAAACCAAGAATCACCTACCCAGCAAAACTGATTATGATACTTCAAGGGAAAAATTGGTCATGCAATGAAATAGAGGACTTTTAAACTTTTTTGATGAAAAGACCAGAGCTTGAATAGAAAATTTGACTTACAAATGCAAGAGTCAAGAGAAGCATGAAAAGATAAACAGGAAAGAGAAATCATAAGAGACTTACTAAAGTTGAACTGTTTACATTCCTGCATAGAAAGATAATATTTGTAAATCTTGAAACTTTTCTCAGTATTTTCTCAGTAGTTGGAGGAATTATACACATATATAGATAGAGAGCACAGGGTGAGTTGAATAGGAAGGGATGATATCTAGAAAAATAAAATTAAGGGGTAAGAGAGGAATATATTGGGAGGAGAAGGGAAAAATGGAATGGGGCAAACTCTCTCATAAAAGAGGCCAAAAAAAAGCTTTTTCAATGGAGAGGAAAAGGGAGGAGGTGAGAGGGGAAAAGTGAAGTTTACCCTCATCACATTTGGCTTAAGGAGGGAATAACATGCTCACTCAATTTGGTATGAAAATCTGTATTACACTACAGGACAGTAGGGGAGAAGAGGATGAGTGGGGTGGGGGGGGTAATAGAAGGGAGGGCAAATGGGAGGAGGGGATAATTAGAAGTAAACACTTTTGGGGAAGGACAAGGTCAAAAGAGAGTATAGAATAAATGGGGGCCAGGATAGGATGGAGGGAAATATGGTTGGCTGTTGTTCTTCATCTTCAAAGACGACATCACCATCGTAAAGTGAAATTTCCGTGTGTCTGACTGGATGATCAGACCAATTAGAGCTCAGAAAGCTCTACCACAGGTTGAGCACAGAGAGTCTATGTGAATATTTGGGGTGTATATCCCAAATTTGCGCATGCTACGTTTATTTTGTGCTGTCTCAATTCTGCTTTCCTCAAAGATCACAGCACCTTTTCTTATCTGGGCACACCATGCTGAGCAGTCCTGTGCCAGTGTCTCCCATGTTGCACAGTCAAATCCAAAATTCTTGAGAGTGCCCTTGTGGAGGGAAATATAGTTAGTCTTTCACAACATGACTATGGAAATCTTTAGCAAGACTACACACATATAGCCTATAATGAATTGCTTGCCTTGTCAGTGGGGATGGGTGGGTAGGGAAGAAGGGAGATTCTCAGTTGGAACTCAAAAGTTTTAGGAGCAAATGTTGAGAATTGCTTTTGCATACAACTGGGAAATAAGAAATACAGGTAATGGGGTATAAAAATTTATCTTGCCCCACAAGAAAAGAGAGAAAATGGGGATAAGGGAAGGGAGGGGTGATAGAAAGGAGGGAAGATTGGGGGAAGGGGTAATCAGAGTGCATGCTATTTTGGGGTGGGGGGTAGGGGAGAGATGGGGAGAAAATTTAGAACTCAAAATCTTGTGGAAATGAATGTTGAAAAACTAAAAATAAATAAATTTATTAATTTAAAAAAGAAAGAGGCATTAACGACTCTTTATGAAGAGAGATGTGGGCTAAGGTGCCCCGGAGTCGTGTGTTAGAATCACAGCTCTCATATGTAATAGCTCTGTGACCCTGGGCAAATCATTGAACCTCTGGGACCCTCTATTTCTACTTGAGGGAGGGAGTTCATTTATAGGATCAAAGATTTAGAGCTGAAGGAGAAGACCTTGGAGATGTTGGGACTGGCTTATAGCGAAGGACCTTTCTGGCTCTAAACCATGTAACCACAGGCTCTAAAGGATGAAGAGAGCAGAGATCACCCCTCCCAGAATATGAGATGCTTCCCCCTAACAAGGAGGCCCCCAGAAGGACCTCCACTGCCTACAAGGGCAGCCTCTTCCCCTCTGGGATGGTTCTACTGGTTCAGAGTTGCCTCTCAGTGATCAGGGACCAAGTAGAACAAATCTAGTCCTGCTTCCACCACTCAGATTATGTCGCACCTAAGTCCTTGTTTCTTTGGGCCAGGGATCGTAAAATTATGACCCTCAGGTGAGCTGAGAGAGGTTTTCATATTTTTAAATAAAATGTTACATTGTGCAGCTGTAGATTCCTTAGGTTATCTTCATCTGGCTAAATCTTGAGGCCCATCAGCACCCTGGTTTACCTCCTCTGGACAGTCCCATCTTGTCAATGCCCTTCCCAAAAGATGGAGCCTAGAATTAGGCATGACATTCTCAGACGTGGTCTGAATAGGGTAAAGCACAGTGGAACTCTCATCTCCTTAGTCCACTAATGGTAGGTGTCCCCCAAGTTTCTGTCCTGAGCACACTTCTCCAGTTCCCATGGGTTCAGTTATCATGAACCCATCTATTTTTACAGCCTTGTGTCTCCCAGCTCTCCTAAGCTATAGTGCCACATCTCAGATTGGATCTTCCATAGGCCTCTCAAAGCCCTCCCCTCTCTTCCCAACTTCCCAAGGACTGGCAGGAAGAGCCCCTTGATTCAGTATCATCTTGTTCACCCCACACACCTAATCACTCACCATATCTTGTCATTTCTGCTCTTCTGGCCTCCTTTTGTCTGGTCTCTTTGTCTCCACTCCCCAGGCTTAGGCCCTCATCTCATTGCGCCTTCTGATTGGTCTGTCCCCCCCAGGTCTCTCCCCTTTCCAGGCCTCTCAGCATCATCTAAGGAGGTCTGACCTCGCCTTCCCACTCGTTGCCTTTTCTTACCTCACTGAAATCCTTTTACTCTGTTTAGGAGATGATGTCTGGGAAGCATGTCGTACCTCACAGCTCCAGAGACATACTAGCTCTTACTATTACTAGAAGATCTCCTTCACCTGTAGGAATTTTATCTACAGGATCCTCCCTCTGCTTTCTCTGAGCCCTTGAGATGACTTAGCTCTCTCCTCTCATGAGTGGGGCTGCACATTCAACGCTACCTGACGTTTCTCTATCACAAGTTGGGAGGGGCGGGGGTGAGGCTGGGGCTTTTCTTTTTTTTTTTTTTACTTCACCAACCAGGCCATCCCCTTCCTTCATTTAATCCTAAGCTAAAGACAGGCTGCCAGAGCCTGAAGACCAAGTCTCAATGGACTTGGATATTTGTTCAATGCTATGACTCTCCTTGATGATGTTGGGAAGCTTAGAACAATCCTGTTTGCTGTGGATAAGATACCAGAGTGAGGGAGGGTATGATGTTACTGTGACTAGGAGTCCTGCCTGAGCTGCTCCCCCTCCGCTGGGCAAACTTGAGCTAGTGCCTTCCCTCTCTGGGCTGCATCTTCCTTCTCTGTAAATTAGGGGTGAGAGATCCAGTCAGTCAGCATTTATGAACCACCTACTATGTGCCAGGCAGCAGACCAAGTGCTGGGGAAACGAAGAGACATAAAGCATTGTCCCTCTGACTGTGTAGTTGGGGAAGACATGAAAACAGCATTTTACAAACAAGATACATGCAGGGTAAATTTCAGCCAGTCAGCAGAAGGAAAGCACCAGGATTAAGAGCAGTTGGGAGAGGCTTCCTGAAGAAGGTGGGACTTTAGATAGGACTGGAAGGAAGCCGGGAGGGAGAGCATTCCAGTAGTCAGAGATGGAGTGTTTTGTAGGAGCAGCAGTGAGGTGGCCAGTATCACTGGGCTACATGAAAGGGGGTGGGGGAGATAATGCGTAAGAAGACAAGAAATGGAACATAACGCGGTGGGCAGGCTATGAAGAGCCATCCTGGAGATGATAGGGAGCTACTGAGGATAGACTGGAGTGGGGACAGACACAAGGCTGCCAGAACCCCCCCCCCCCTGCCTTGCTCCCCACTCTGCCCCGAGCAGGCTGTTGCAGTAGTCCAGGTGTGAGGTGTTGAGGGTCTGCATCAGGTGGGGACGCTATCAGAGGAGAGGAGGGACCGCATTGGAGAGAAGTTGGGGAGGTGACGTGGACAGGCCTTGGCACCATATCGTCTCCTACACATTGGGAGACTGGGAAGATAGTAGTGCCCTCTCCAGTGATTGGGAAGGTAGTTCAGGGGCAAAAATAGTAGTTTTGTATGAGTTCACTAAAGCATCTCCAGATGCAAGTCTGAAGCGTCTAAACTTGCTCGCTGTTTTCTCTTCTCGCAGACGAGATGTCCAGGGGCCTTGGCCGCCTCAAAGACATCGCCTTGGGAATGCAGAATGAAATAGAGGAACAAGACGACATTCTTGACCGGCTCACAACTAAAGTTGACAAGTTAGACCTAAATATCAAAAGCACAGACAAAAAAGTCCGGCAGCTTTAGAGACAAAGAAGGTTTTCTGTTTATTTGCCATGAAATGACAAGAAATTCTTTCCTTCCCTCTTGGAGAATTCCATTTCACTATTTTAGTAAGTTACTGATTAAGCCCTGTCTGCAAGTGATACAACAGCCTGAGTCTTCTGAAAGGTTACTTAGCCAGGATGGCCAGGAAGGAGGGCAGCCCTGAGTGACCAGTGCCCTTGATGCTTTACTGGAATGTGAAGAAAGTAACTTCAGTTCTCAGTTTAATAAAAATATATAATCATCCTAGGAAACAAGGAGAAGTTCTCACATTGCTATTCCTCAAAACTGTAGGCCTCCAGAGGCATCAGACCTGAGTGGGGTCACAGGACTCTCTTGTCGTCCCCCTTCTTGTTGGAGATGGACTCACCTCCCCACCTGGACATTCCATCTGACAGAGTCATCCTGCAAAGATTGAGGTTCTGAAACGGGGCCTCTGCATTTAGCTGATCTCTGTCCTCTGCTCCTCCGGTAGCCCCTTCCTCCGTGAACAGTAGCATCCATTGCTGCTGTGGTTGTAAAGACCACGTGCCTTCTTCCTCCATGCCAGTGACTTTGCCAGTCAAGCCATTCTTTCATATCTCCTGGCAGTCTTTGCCGACTGCCTGCCCAAAGTTAGGAGCAGACCACCCCTCTACACCCGAGGAGCTAAGGACCCTGGGAACCCTCAAAGAGTGTGTGCTGTTTGCAGGCTTTTTCCCAGCAACTCCTTTCCCAAGAACTGGTCAAAAAAGGCTGTACCGTCTTATCCTCTGACCCCTGCACGTTAGTCTTAGGGTATAACTGCATGTTTCCAGTTACCATGCTCTGATTAATCTTCTCAATCTCAATTCGTGCAAGTCAATTACAAAAAGAGGATTTGAAAAATATATCATTTGACTCATAAAGAGACGAGTCCACTGGCAGGAAAGAGGCAGAGAAATCTTGTTGCCGGATCCCAGCCTCAGCTGGACTTTGTCTGTTCCCTCTTTAATGGGTCACACTCCACTACAGTTTTTGTTTCTGGTAAGAATGTCTGTACCAAGGCTATCCAAGGTGCCTCAAGGCCAAGTCAGGCCTGGGGGCCACACTGCTGAGGCAGAGAAGTATGCCTACTAATAAGTAGTATGTCTCTTAGTAAGAGGTATGCCTGTTAATAAGGATAGAGCAGCTGGGTTGGAGCTGGCCCCTTTCTTATTGGGTTTCCATTTCTTACAATCTGTTCCTTGGTAACTTTGACATCTTAGGTAAGGGAGTGTCTCTCTCTATCTCCCCCTCCCTGTCTAGAGAGAGAGCAGTTAGGTGTGTGTGTCTCTATGCATAGATTCTAGATCTATAAAGAGACACTCACACAGACACTCCTACCCAATACTGAATGACACCAACCATGTGTATAGGACACCTGCAAAGAATTGTGGATCTAGTTTTAATAGACCTAACTTGATCTCAGTGCTCTCACCTGCCTTGTTCTAGGGTAAAACTAAGCAGGAAGTCCATTTTTAAAGCAGCCTACTTCCTGGAAGCCTTTTTCAGAGGATGAAAGTCAGCTGTCATGAAGAGACAGGGCAGAATTTCTACTGCCTCGTGCCTATTACATCTTCACATGCTCTGTGCCTTTGGCATTTTGACCTTTGCAGCCTTCAGAGATAGGCCCTGCTGAGCAGGAGAGAACTCTTGTGCAGAAGAGCTTGGGCTGTTTGCTCTTGGATGGTCGTAAGAAACCCAGCAGCATGACTCTGGAGAACTGCCATTTCCCTAAACGCTCAGGGCCTGGTTGCAGCCTCCTAATGGTGACTTAAGAGAGAAGCCAAGCAGGAAGGGAGTTAGGTCACAGAAGTGAAATTCCCATTTGCGTTGCTCCAGACTAGCAGTAAGAAAGCACACCCTCCAAGTAGCACTTGCTGGTGATTCCAACTAGACCAATCTGGCTGGGCTTTGGGGTCAAAGATTGTGTTCAGCCACACCTGAACTCACTTCTGTTCTATGGTTTTTTACCCAACATGCCTTCCTTGAACTTCCGTCATCTCACCTGTTTCTGTCTGCTGGTATTTTATTATGAAAGGGATCAGTCGTTACACCTTGGACTTGAAAAAGTGATTTTTAAGGCAGCCAGTCACTTGGTTCTGTCAGGGAACAAAGTGCTAAAAAGCTAAAACGCAACCTCTTCCAAGTAGACAGCCTTACCCTGCTGAAGAGTCCATAAGAAATTGGACATCTCCTAGGATAGGGTTTCCAAGTGAGTGTATTTAAGTCACTTGACCACCAGTGAAGATCCCTGTTGTGTCTGCTTGATAGTCAGCTATAGCCAAAGACACTCTGGTGCCAGGTGTCATCTTACTTGAAAAGAAACGCAAAGGAGACTCCTAGGAGGCTCCATCGTCTTAACACCTGCATGCTGCAGTGAAAAGCATCTGAATATTTCTCCTAAACTCTACAACAAAGTTTGAGAGGGTTGGCTGTGTCTGGGTCTCAAGATCAGATCTGCTTGAGGGCATCAGGGAAGAACACCGGTGCTGAGCATAGAACCCAGTCACAGGTGTCTCAGGCAACTTATGGCACAAACAAAATTTTCCAAAGGGTTGCACAGGAAGACAGACACCAAGGCTAAATCACCTTGGCAAACAGCCTCCCCAGGCTTCATTGCTCAGCACACATAAGGCTCCTCTGGATTTCCTGCCCTTCCTTCTTCCAGAAGACAAAGACTAACTTAACAAGCCAAGGAAGGCAGGCTGTGTTTGCTTCTATATCCTGCCTCAGCCCAACTGCTGTGCCTCCTTGATTGTGCTGAGAGGTTGTTGAACCTGGCTTCTCGCTAGTAAAGGCCCCTCTGCAAGTTACAAATGCAACTCCAGATTGAAGAAAATTGAATATCCATTCCTGGGCTGGAAATAGACTGCCTTTCCAGAAGTGGATCATCTTCTAGAATAGAATGGCTGAGTTGGGTTTGAAATCTGCTGCCCAGCTGACTGATACTGATAATTCTCTTGAAAGAAGACTGCTTTTAATACCCAGCCAGTACAAACCTTTCTTTGCATCCTCTAGAAAAAAGCACTTCAATTTGAAGGCAAGCATCTGATACACTCAGATCAAAAGGCAGACATTTAAGGGTGCAATTAATCTGTCTTCAGTACCTCTAACTTGATTTGTTGATCTGTGATTTTAATTGTAAAACATACCAGTTTGTTACTAATCTCACATTTAACAAATAGAAAACCTTTCATGGAGACTTAAAAGCAAAAAAGCCTTGTTTTTAGCAATTTCATCTGTAAAAATTGGAATGTTATGTCATTAAAAGTGTTTACCGTACAGTGAAGGGAAATGTTTGGCTTTTCATTGTGTGAGTCCTGTTAATGTACTTGGAGTCAATTTCACAGTCCCTACTGAACTAGACACTAGGTTCAGTAATAATATATATGATACCCAGTCTGGTATAGAAATCTTCCCAAAAGGGAAATAAGAAAGGAAGGGCTTAAGAGACATGGGGGAAGTGGATTAAAGGAGGCAGTGGTCAGAAGCAAAACAGACTTTTGAGGAAGAAGAGGATAAAAAGAGAAGTTTAAACAGAATAAGATGGGAAAATCATAACAATGTGAATAGGATGAGCATACCCACAAAACAAGCAGATAGCAGAATGGATTAGAAACCATCATCCAACAATATGTTGTTGCAGGGGACAGAATGACATCATTAAAATAAAGGACTGCTACAGAATCTATTGTGCTTCAGCTGAAGTAAAAAAGTCAAGGCTAGCAATCATGATCTCAAAGCAAAAGCAAAAATTGACCTAGTTAAAAGACTTAATCAGAGAAACTACATTTTCCTGTGCCATAGACATGGAAGTAATATCTAAAATTTTTATAGCGACTTTTTCTGATAAAGGCCTTGTTTCTCACATATGTAGAGAACTGAGTCAGATTTATAAGAATAAGAGCTATTGGGGGGAGGAGCCAAGATGGTGGAGTAGAAAGACTCATGTATGCTAGCTCCGAACCCACAGCCCATAAATTTCCTGTAAAAAGAACTCCCCACAAATTCTGGAGCAGTAGAAGCCACGCAGCAACACAGTGGAGGAGATTTCCATGCCAGAGAGCCCTGAAAAACTGCCCCCAAAGGTCCATCGCGCACTGGACAGCAGAGCCCAGCCCTGGCCATGCAGCCACGAGAGGAGCAGATCCGAGCAGGCTTCAAGGACGGAATCTCCGGCAGCCGCAAAGGTCCCTCCACCCACAGGCGCTACAGGTCAGTGAGAGAGATTTCTGGGCTGGCCAAGAGGGGAGCAGGGTGTCTCCATAACTCAGGCCCCCTCAGGAGGCAGCGGCAGCCCAGGACTCCCAGAGCAGACAGGACCTCAGATCCTTTACTGAAGGTCTCTGCATAAACCCCTGAGGGAACTGAGCCTGGGAGGCGGCCCTGCCCCCACCCCAGCACCAAAACTTAAGCTCACATTGAATAGCAGCTGCGCCTGCCACTGAAAGCCCCGAGGCTGGGGAGCAGCATTTAAATCTCAGACCCCAAGCACTAGCTGGGCGGGTCTAGGTGGGGGTGGAGAGGAATCTCAGAAGGCAAGTAACTGGCTGGGAAAATGCCCAGAAAAGGGAAGAAAAATAAGACCATAGAAGGCTACTTTCTTGGTGAACAGATGTTTCCTCCTTTCATTTCTGATGAGGAAGAACAATGTTTACCATCAGGGAAAGACATAGAAGTCAAGGCCTCTGTACCCCAAACACCCAAAATAGATATCCAATGGACTCAGGCCATGGAAGAGCTCAGAAAGGATTTTGAAAATCAAGTTAGACAGGTGGAGGAAAAGCTGGGAAGAGAAATGAGAGAGATGCAAGAAAAGCATGAAAAACGGGTCAATACCCTGCTAAAGGAGACCCAAAAAAATGCTGAAGAGAATAACACCTTGAAAAATAGGCTCACTCAATTGGCAAAAGAGGTTCAAAAAGCCAATGAGGAGAAGAATGCTTTCAAAAGCAGAATTAGCCAAATGGAAAAAGAGGTTCAAAAGCTCACTGAAGAAAATAGTTCTCTCAAAATTAGAATGGAACAGATGGAGGCTAATGACTGTCTGAGAAACCAAGAAATCACCAAACCAAACCAAAAGAATGAAAAAATGGAAGAGAATGTGAAATATCTCATGGGAAAAACAACTGACCTGGAAAATGGATCCAGGAGAGACAATTTAAAAATTATGGGATTACCTGAAAGCCATGATCAAAAAAAGAGCCTAGACATCATCTTTCATGAAATTATCAAGGAAAACTGCCCTGAGATTCTAGAACCAGAGGGCAAAATAAGTATTGAAGGAATCCATCGATCACCGCCTGAAAGAGATCCAAAAAGAGAAACTCCTAGGAACATTGTGGCCAAATTCCAGAATTCCCAGTTCAAGGAGAAAATATTGCAGCAGCTAGAAAGAAACAATTCCAGTATTGTGGAAATACAATCAGGATAACACAAGATCTAGCAGCTTCTACATTAAGGGATCGAAGGGTGTGGAATAGGATATTCCAGAAGTCAAAGGAACTAGGACTCAAACCAAGAATCACCTACCCAGCAAAACTGAGTATACTACTTCAGGGGAAAAAATAGTCTTTCAATGAAATAGAGGGCTTTCAAGTATTCTTGACGAAAAGACCAGAGCTGAAAAGAAAATTTGACTTTCAAACACAAGAATGAGAAGAAGCATGAAAAAGTAAACAGCAAAGAGAAGTCATAAGGGACTTACCAAAGGTGAACTGTATACATTCCTACATGGAAAGACAATAGTTGTAACTCTTGAAACTTTTCAGTATCTGGGTAGTTGGTGGGACCACACACACACACATGCACACACACATGTACATGCATGCGTGCACACACATACAGAAACAGAGAGCACAAAGTGAATTGAATAGGATGGGACCATATCTTAAAAGAAATTAAGGTAAATGGTGAGAGAGAAATGTAGTAGGAGGAGAGAGGGTGAAATGGATTGGGGTAAATTATCTCTCATTCAAGAGGCAAGCAGGAGACTTTTTAGTGGAGGGAAAAAGAGAAGAGCTGAGAAAAAAACATGAAGTTTACTCTCATCACATTCGACTAAAGGAAGGAATAAAATGCCCACTTATTTTGGTATGAAAACCTATCTTACAATAGGTGTAAAAAGGAAAGTAGGGGAGAAGGAGATAAGCAGGGTGGGGGGATGATGGAAGGGAGGGCAGTGGGAGGAGGGAGCAATTTGAATTCAACACTTTTGGGGAGGGACAGGATCAAAAGACAACAGAAACAATGGGGGGCAGGATAGGATGGAGGGAAATACAGTTAGTCTTACACAACATGACTATTATTGAAGTCATTTGCAAAACTACACAGATATGGCCTATATTGAATTGCCTGCCTTCCCAAAGGGAATGGGTGGGGAGGGAGGGATGGGGAGAATTTGGAACTCAAAGTTTTAGGAACAACTGTTGAGTATTGTTCTTGCTACTAGGAAATAAGAAATACAGTTAATGGGGAATAGAAAGTCATCTGGCCCTACAGGACAAAAGAGAAGATGGGGACAAGGGAAGGGAAGGATGATAGAAGAGAGGGCAGATTGGTGATAGGGGAAATTAGAATGCTTGGTATATTGGGGTGGGGGGGAGGGGACAAATGGGGAGAAAATTGGCTACCCAAAATTTTGTGAAAATGAATGTAAAAAGTTAAATAAATAAATTTATATTATGAAAAAATATCTTCTTGACATGAAACCTAAAAATAAAAAAAAAAGAGCCATTGCTCTTTGGGCCAAGCAGAACAACTCTTCCACATAAGAGGAAGCCAAACACTTCGTGACAGTTACCTTGTGCTTGTTGTCCTCCAAGAGCCGCAGTTCCTGAAGTAGTTCTGTAATGACCTAGAGAACGTCCATAACCCTGGTTCCATTTTTGCCTTTGTATTTCAAGTAGCTATTATAGGGCAATGTAGTAGGTGTTTATCCATTTGAACAGAAGCAGACATTGGAAAGGGGAGTTTGGTGTGAGAATTCCACTGGTTGTAATGAAGAAAGCACATGAACTGATCCAGAGGGAAGTCATCACAGCCAAGAAAACAATCTAGACAAATGTAGACGCTGACTACAACAATGTCCGTGGAAACAACCCCCGCCAAAAAAATAAAAAATGAATGTGTCAAAAGTATAAAGAATAAAGGCTCTAAGCTAGTATTGATTAGAGAAATGCAAAATAAAAAGCCAATATGACCAAAAAGAAAAGTGATACATGTTGGAGTGGATGTGGGAAAACTGGGACACTAATCAGTTGTGAACTGATCCAGCCATTTTGCAGAGCAATTTTGAACTATGCCCAAAGGGTCATAAAACTGCATACCCTTTGTTCCAGCAAAATCACTGCTAGGGCTATATCCCAAAGACATTTTTTAAAGAAGGAGAAAGGGTCAATTTGTACAAAAATATTTCTAGCTGTTGTTTTTGTGGTAGCTAAGAATTCATCAACTGGGGAATGACTGAACAAGTTGTGGTATATAAATGTAATGAAATATTATTGTGCTATAAGAAATGACAAGAAGGTTGATTTCAGAAAATTTTGGATTTACATGAACTGATGCAAAGTGAAGTGAGGAGAATCAGGAGAGCATTGGATACGTAGCAGCAACATTATGTGATGATTAACTGTGAATGACTTCACCAAACAAGGAGCTGAGACAATCCCAAAGGACTAATGATGCAGCATATTATCTGTCTCTAGAGAAAGAGCTGCTGTTGTCTGAATACAGACTGCAACAGGCTATTTCCCTTTCTTTTTCTCTTTTTTTGTTTTGAGTCTTTTTGCACAAAATGACTGTTATAGAAATATTTTACACGATTGTACACGTATAACCTCTATCAGATTGCTTACCGTCTCAGAGGAAAAAGAAGAAGGGATAGAATTTGGAACTAAAAACTTTGAAGAAAATTTTTTAATTTGTTTTACATGTAATTGGGGTAAATATGCTATTTAAAAAAAAGTATAAAGAGTAAGTGTGGCTCAAAAAGAGATATGAGAGGATGCTCCCAATCCACTTCTTTGTGGAGGTGGGAGATATTGGTGCATTGTACCGATTTTGTGACTTTTTCAATGTATCAGTCAGTTCTGATCATTTTCCACTCCTTTTCTTTAAAAAAATATTATTTGTATTTTCATATGAGATGGCTCTCTGGATAGGGGAGGAATACTAGAGAAAAACATAGTGATTTAAAAACAAAAGACATCAATAAAACCATTTTAAAGTAAATAAAATTAAGGAGCCAGAGCAGATGGCCTCTAAAGCCTTCCCTGCTCTAAATCTCATCGTATACGTCTATGGCTAGGCACTATACTGGACACTATGGACACAACAATACATGAAATGCCTTGCCTTCTGGGAGTTTATAGTCTACCGAGAGGAAACAAACACAGGCAGATGAGTAAATAGAAAGTTAAGTTTTAGGGGAAAAGGAAGTGTCACTAATAATGCAGAGGATCAGAAAAGGTCTCTTGTAGGGGATGCCACTTCAGCTTCGAAAGGAACAAGGGATTCCAACCAGGGCAGTAGAGTGAGGAAAAAGGAACATCCTAGGTATGGAGGAAAGCCTCTGCAAAGCATGTGGAAAGCCATGAACACTAGACCAGTCTGCCTGAAATAGTCAATAAACATCTATTAAGCACTTACTGTGTACTAAGAAACAAAGGAAGGTCAAAGACCCCAACTCGAGCATGTGAAGAAGAAGAATGTAAAATCAGTTAAGGTAAGGCTGATAAGAGGCAGATTGTGCAGACAGATGGTAAATGCCAAACCAGAGTTTGTATGTTAGCCCAGGGGCTAAGCCACTAAATGCTACTTGGGGAGGTGAATGCCTAGAAAGATAGATTGTTTAAATGGAGAAAGGGATTGGTGACTCTTGCCCAGTAGGTTTTGCAGGAATGCTTAAGGCCCCCAGATCTGCTGTGGTCACAGAGGCAACTGCCCATGAAAGGCCTAAAATGCCAAAAAGACCAGTTCTGCAGTGACAGCTGGGATCCCTCTAACCAGGGAGTTAGAGCTGCTGCTTTTAAAGACAATTCATGTATGAGTCACCAGACTTTGGGAAAGGAGGAATTTAGCAGCTCCTTGGCAGGAAATTTCAAGAATCTAGGTAGGGAAAAAGCAAGAACTTTGGGCTCTTCTTGCCCACCCACTCCTCCCTCTCCTTCACTGGGGACACCTCCAGGGCCCCCACCCTCAGCTGAGCAGAGGGCCAATACTCTTAGAGTCTGTCCAATAGAGTTGGAAGGCAGCTCAGAGGTCATCCAGTCCAGCACTTACCTAAACCATACAAATCATCATCCAGCCTGTGCCTGAAGGGACAGCACCAGGGAGCTCGCTATATCCCAAGGCAACCCGTTGTACGTGTAGACAGCAATAATTCTTCAGGATCCAAAGAATGTTTTCTAGCAACTTGCACCAACTGGTCTTTGTTTTATCCTCTAAAAATGGCCAAAGAGGTCAAGTCTGATCCTACCAAGAGACAGCCTAAACCTTCAAACTAAAAGATCCCAGGCTCTTTCAGGAGGTCCTCCACAGCCTTGGCTCCAGGTTAGTCACCCTCACCTTTCCTCTTGCCCTTTCCAGGACATGGTCCAATTTGTCAATGCCCTTCCTCTCCAGTGGTAGCAGAATGACATCCAATACTCTTGACATGATCTGACAAGGGCAGAACAGAGCAGGACCATCACCTCCCCCATTCTGGACACCAGACTTGTAAATGGATGACTGTAGACATTTTCACATAGACTGCCTTTTAGCCGTGTCTCCCCCTATTATGGACTCATGCGGATGTTGTAAGTGCAGGTGTTATAAGTTCCCAAGAAACTTTATCTCCTGCCTTTACGACCTGTTGAGACCTTTTGGATCCCAATTTTATCATTCAGGAGAAACATTTTCCCACCTTCTTCATGTCTGCAAATTGATGTTATTTCATGCAAATCACTAATAAAAATGTTGACCTTAAAATCAAAGGTTCAATGGGACCGAGAAGTGAGTGAGATGTGAGGATTACAGCCGCTCAGGCAGCTTGGCTGCAAATGGAAAGAAGGCCCAGGTCAATGGCTTGAGGTGGTGGCAGGGCCAAGGGCAGGGCTCAGGGGAGCTTTGGCAGTTTGTAGGCAGTGGGGGAGGTGCCAGCTGATAAACAAAGATTGTCCCATTGAACCTGTTCTCTCCATGTTTACCTGTGATCTTCTAATGGTTCCAGTCATTGGTTTTCCCCCTGCTTTTCTCCTCCTCCTTGACCTCTGGGTGGCTTTTTAAAAATAATTAATTTTTAGTTTTCAACATTCACTTTTATAAGATTCTATAAGATTTTGAGTTCCAAATTTTTCTCCCTTCTGCCTCTTTCCCCCTCCCTAAGATGGCAAGCAATTTGATATATCTATATCTACATATACAGGTACAATCATATTAAATTTATTTCCATGTTAGTCATGTTGAAGAATCAGAACAAAAGGGAAAAACCAAGAGAAAGAAACACACACACACACACACACACACACACACACACAAGAGAAAATAGTCTGCTTCCATCTGCATTCAGACTCCACAGTTCTTTCTCTGGAGGTGGACGGCATTTTCCATCATGAGTCTTCTGGAGTTGTCTTAGATCCTTGCATTACTGAGAAGAGCTAAGTCTGTCATTGTTGGCCATCTCACTGTGTTGCTGCTACTGTGTACAGTGAGTGTTCTCTCGGCTCTGCTCATTTCACTCAGCATCAGTTCATATAAGTGCCTCCAGGTTTTTTCTGAAATCTGCCCGGGAAAATAGTATTCCATTACATTCATACACCACAACTTGTTCGGCCGTTCCTCTGGGTAACTTTTGCTACCATTGATAATTCCTGAAGGCAGTCAGGTGACATGGCAGATGGAGTGCTAGGAAGACCTTCCTAGCTATGTGACACTTCCTAGCTATGTGACTCTGGGCAAGTCACTTAACCTCTGCCTGCCTCTGTTTCCTCATCTGTAAAATGGGGGTCATTATAGCACCTACCTCCAGGAGTAGTTGTGAGGTCTGAGATAATTGTAAAATGCTTAGCACCATGCGGGACACAAATATATGCCTGCTCCTTCTGCCATTCAAGAAGCCTTTCCAGAATGGTTGGGCTAGTTCACAACTCCACCAACAACACACCGGGAGCTTGTTTCCTCATATCTCTTCCAGCATCTGTCATTTTAGCGCATCTGGTGGAGGTGAAATGGCTCCTCAGAGTTGTTGGCATTTGCATTTCCAGGGAAATACCCCCCTTCTAGGCACCCAGCTTCAAACTCTCTTCACTCTCTATTATCTAGTTCATCTCTAAACTTTGTTCCTCTCCCTCTCCCCATTTCTCCTCTTACATAAACAGCAAGTCTGATACAGGCCCTCTTTACTTCTCACCTGGACTCTCACCCTAGCCTTCCACTTATCCCTCTGAGTCAAGTCCCTCCCCATCCAATACATCCCTTACTCCCATGTCAAGCACAGATCAGATCATATCAGCCCCCTCACCCCAAACTCTCCAGTGGCTCCCTATTACCTCCAGGATTAAATCCTTTGTTTGGCAGTTTAGGCTCTACACAACTATACTCCCTAAGATCCAGCCACCCTAGCCTATTTACTGTTTCTCAAACAGAATGCATCATCTTTATCTCCATGCCTTTGCATAGAGTATCCCCTAGCCTGGAATGCTCTCCCTTCCAACTTAGGTCTCTTGGAATCCCTGCTTTCCTTTCCTTTCCTTCTCCCCTTCCCCTCCCCCCAGTTGCTGTTACCATCCTTCTACTCTGTGTTGGCACCCCCATTAGAATGCATGCTCCTTGAGGGTGGGGATTATCGATTTTCTTTGTACCCCAGAGCTCAGCACAGCATTTGGCACATGATGCGCACCTAATCAATGTTTGTTGATGGATTGGTGGGTTCTATAGGTATCCATGTAGCACCTTGGTGCTTGGCTTAGAGAGCATCTCCTGCAAACACTGAGTCCGAGAGAAGGAGAGTGGCTTGTCCAAAAGTCATACCGGTAGTAACAAATCGACCTCCTCCCTTTCTGTGGGTCCTACCTGAGACACTGGGGTAACCGCAGTATAAGCAGTCCAAACTGACTAGTATTGGCTTCCTTAAGCCTATTGGATGGCACCATGTCCTTGTGTTAGTTATCCACTGAGGGAGCACCAAACCTGAATTTCCCACCAGGTGGAATTCTTTTGAACCATTAACCTAGTAGTCACTTCTGGGGAAAGTAAAAGGGTCTCCCAAAAGGCTGCTGTGTTCCCATTGGCCACCAGAGGGCAGTGAGCTGATAAATATCTAGGCTGCCTCCTCACTGCTGGGTTTCAAGCAGTTTAAGCTGAGTCCATAAGGTTCAGAATTTAGCTAGGGGGAGAGATGGGCCTCAACGTCTCCCTTCTCATCTCTGCCTCTGCCCAGTATCCAGATAATCTCCCCTGGGCTAATCGCCAGCTTCCAGGTCCGCTTGAGCCTTTGACCACACAACATTTGTTCATGGAAGTCTCCACATCTCAACCCAAGTCATGGGCGGCTTTATCCCGGTGAACAGGGGCTGGCAGGAAGTGTGGCTCTCCTAGAGGATCTGGGGGAGGGAGAAGCACCAGCAATGAGATCTTTTCCCTTGGAGCCAGCAGCTTACCTGCTGCCAGGGCCAGTTCCCTCACACGACTGGGGCGGGGAATGCCAGTCAACAGAACCTGGACTTTGGATCCCCCTGAATCCCCCCCATTCCCCAGGGGAAAAAGCAGGAATTCATAAGGGCAGAGGGTAAGGCCTGGGCTGTGGTTGTACAGGTCAGTACCACATAGGGAGCTTCGGGGAAGGACGGTGGTGGTGGATGAATCAGTTATCTAGCATTGACTGAGAGCCTACTGTGGGTCATGCTAAGTGCTGGCATCTAATGTGGGTCCCTGCCCTCCAGCAGCTCAGGGTCTAATGGGGCAGACAAGGGGCAAACCACTGGGAAGGGTCGAGCTAAAGACAGCCCTGCCCAGCCTAGGGCTGGCTTCTCTTGGGGATCATCCTTGATGAGGGGGGCGGGAAGCGGTGCTCAAGTTGGCGGGTTTGGGGGGTGAGGCAGAGGCACTCTGCATAGGGGCTGGCAGGGGGTCCTGGTGCTCCACCCTGGAAAGACCTGAAGTCAGGAGCCTTCCCTAGGTGGCGGAGCCCCAGTTTCCTCCTCTGTAAAATGAGGACTGCCTCCCAGGTCTGGTGGGAGGCTGGCCCCTACTAAGCGCTATACACGCGTTCAGCCTTGGCTTTGGGGGGACCAAGGAGAGAGGGGCGCGGCCCGACTTGTGCCCGGGACTTCGGTGGAGCACAGCGGCCCCAAGTCCGGGCCGGACACGGGGTCCGGAGGGCAGCCAAGCTCTGTTTCAGCGCTCTCTCCGGCCCATTCTGGGGGGGCCGACACCCCCTAACTCAGCCAAGGGTCCGGGCCCACGGTGCGCGGGGTGTGGCCGGAGCCCGTGGGCGGAGTCACAGGTGAGAGGTGAGTGACAGGCGGACACACCCGAGGTGCTGGAGCAGCCCCTCCCCGCCTCCACACCCCGAGGGGAGCCTTTGGGACACCCGAGGTTGGGCTGGGGGGCCCCTAGTTACCAATATGTATGGGGCTGACCAGGGACCTCGTAGAGTCGATCTTGGTGCGGATCGTCACTAATGAATACGGGTGAGGAGACGGCGTCTTTGGGACTGATTACAAATATAGCTTAGGTATGATGTCGGTGCGGATCGTTACCGGTATATACGGCCGACGGGCCTCGCGGGTCGGGGACCGCCCGAGGTTTGATTTTGGTGCGGATCATTACTAGTACATATGGCTGAACAGGAAGGTAGGAGGGCCGTCGTTACGGATCACTACGGCCCAGCAGGGGGGCCGCCCAGCCCCGCCCCCACCCCCGACTCCAGGCTCGGCTCGGCCTTTCGAAACCCTAGGAAGCGCCCGGCGGCCTCCGCTCCTCGCCCGGTCCCTCCCCCTCCCCCCTCCCCCTCCCCCCCCCCGGGCCGGGCGCGCGCCGGCTCTCTCACGCACGGGCGGGAGGGCGGCGCCGCGAATGGGCGCGAGCTCCGGGGCAGCGCGAGCGCCGATCCTGATTGGGCGCGCGGGGGGGCCGGGCCGGCCAACCAGAGAGGGCCCGGAGGGGCGGGGCGGTGCCGCGCACGCGCAGAGGGCGCCCCGAAGAGGCTGGGGAGGTGGCCGGCCCGCCCGCCATTTTGTCGCTGCGGCTCTCGGGAAGCAGGGCTGCGGCGGAGCGGCGAGGCCGGCGGGCGGCGGGCGGCGGGGGCGCGGGCCCCGGCGCGCGATGGTGCGGGCGCGGCGGCGGCGGTTGCCGCGGGCTCGGGGCGGGCCGGGGCCTGTGAGGCGCCAGGGCGGCGGCGGGCGCGGCGCGGGGAGCGGCCTCGGCGGAGCGGCGGCCCGACCTCGCCGCGGGGCGTCCGTAGGCGGCGCGCCCCGCCCGGTGTGGCGCGGCCCGGCGGCGGCCATGGCGGCGCGCTTCGACTCGGCCGACCGCTCGGCCTGGTACGTGGGCCCGGTGTCGCGGCAGGAGGCGCAGGGCCGGCTGCAGGGCCAGCGGCACGGCGTCTTCCTGGTGCGCGACTCGTCCACCTGCCCCGGGGACTACGTGCTGTCCGTGTCCGAGAACTCGCGCGTGTCCCACTACATCATCAACTCGCTGCCCAACCGGCGCTTCAAGATCGGGGACCAGGAGTTCGAGCACCTGCCGGCGCTGCTCGAGTTCTACAAGATCCACTACCTGGACACGACCACGCTGCTGGAGCCCGCGCCCAGGTGCGGGGGTGGGGGCGGGGAGAGAGGGAGAGGGAGACAGTGAGAGAGGGAGAGAGAGAGAGGTGGGAGACAGAGAGAGAGAGGGGAGAGAGAGAGAAAGGAGCGGGGGGGGAGAGACAGGAGAGGGGAGACAGAGAGAGAGAGGGGAGAGAGAAAGGACAGAGAGAGAGAGGGAGAAAGGAGAGAGAGAGAGAAAGGAGGGGGGGGAGAGACAGAGGGAGAAAGAGAGAGAGGGGAGAGAGAAAGGAGAGAGAGGAGAGGGGGAGAGAGAAAGGAGAGAGAGAGGGAGAGAGAGAGAGGAGAGAGAGGAGAGGGGAGGGAGGAGAGAGAGAAAGGAGGGAGGGGGGAGAGAGACAGGAGAGGGGAGACAGAGAGAGAGAGGGGAGAGAGACAGAGGGAGAAAGGAGAGAGAGGGAGAGGGGAGAGAGAGAGAGGGAGAGGGAGACAGTGAGAGAGGGAGAGAGAGAGAGGTGGGAGACAGAGAGAGAGAGGGGAGAGAGACAGGAGAGGGGAGACAGAGAGGGAGAGCAAGGAGGGGGAGAGAGGGAGAAAGGAGAGAGAGAGAAAGGAGGGAGAGAGAATGGAGGGAGAGAGAGGAGGGAGACAGAGAGGAGGGAGGGAGAGAAAGGGGAGAGGAGAGAAAGGAGAGAGACAGAGGAGAGGGGAGAGAGAAAGGGAGAGGAGAGGGAGAGAAATGAGGGAGAAAAGAGAGAGAGGAGGGAGAGAGAGAGAAAGGGAGAGGAAAGAGGGAGAGAGAGAAAGGAAAAGAGGGAGAGAGAAAGGGAGAGAGGTGGGGTGGAAGAGTCTGTGCTCTTGTAATTCTCATTTAGATCTTATGTGAGCAGGGTCTGAAGAAAGTGCCCACCCAACCCTTCTTGGTGAGGCCAAATCCCATCATTAAATGGGGGAGGGAAAGGGCTGGCTCAGAGCATACTGGAGACACTTTTGGAACCCAAGTCCCCTGACTCCTAAGCCCACAATGCCCTGAGCTGGCTTCCATTCCCACCACTTGGTGCCCCTGGGGTGACCTTGGGCAGCAATGGCTTTTGTGTGAGGTTTGACCCCTCCTCACAGGTGGGCAGATCCAGGCCGAGGTAGTAAGATGCCCTGCCATCCTCCTAGCTAAGAAATGGGGGGATTGACCCCCAAACCCTGGTCACTTCAGGGATAGGGGCACCCACTCATATTTCTTCTGGGCAAACAGGTGACAAAGTGACGACCTCTTCTCTGGCTCTAGACCTGGTGATCTACACTGAGTTTGTACTAGATGAGCTCTAGTAGGAGTGTGGGAGTTTTGCTCCACTGCTGATTTTCTGAGTGACCTCCGATGATAATTAAATCTCTCAGGGCTCTTTCAGTCAATAAACATTTATTAGCTGTCATTTTCTGTAGCACAGGCTACTAACCTGGAGATACAAAGAGGCAAAAGGCAGTCCTTGCCCTTGAGGAGCTCAAAATCTAATGGTGGGATGACAAGCAAACATGCACAGACATCATAGACAGGATGAAGAGGAATTCAGTTAGAGGCAGGCATCAGAATTGAGGGATGGTGGGGGAAGGTTTTCTTGAGGACGTGGGACTTAAGCCAGGCAAGTCAGTAGTTGAGTAGACAGAACATTCCAGACCTGGGGGACAGACAGAACAAATGCCTGGAGCCCAGAGATGGATGTTCTTCATGGGATAGCATGGGAAAGACTAGAAGAATGGTTATTGGGGAATAAGGTATGAGAGTCCCAGAGAGGTCAGAGGGGCTGGGTTATGAAAGCATAAATAGCATTTTACATTGGCCCAGCTGACCTGAGGCAGGCAGATATTTCCTGAAGCAGACCTGAGGTGATGAGGCCCTGCACCAGGGTGGGGGCAAAGTTAGAGGAGAGAAGAGGCCTTGTTTTGAGAGATGCTGCAGAGGTGAGCTCTGGAGGCCTTGGCAACAGCTTGGGAATGGAAGAGGGGTGAGAAAGAGTGAGGAGTTCAGATGAGTCCTGGGATGGGAGACTGGGAGGTGGGTGTTAGAAGGGGAGATGACAAGTTCAGTTTTAGACAAAATTAAACTGCCTCTTCCAGTTCCTGATGTTTAAAAAGCAGTTGATGATTCAAGATTGGAGCAGGAAAGGTAGATTTGAGAGTCACCAGCAGAGAGATGGTAATAAATCCATGGGAGTTGAGGAGAAGAGGGCCCAGGCCAGAGCCCTGGAGGACACCGGTGGTTGGAGGTTGTGATCTGGTGGAGGATCCAGCAAAGGAGACGGAGAAGGAGCTGTCACAGGGAGGGGGAGAAGCAGGAGAGCGAGATGGCCAGAAAAGGAAGAGGCAAGAGGGTGGTGGACAGTGCCCATGGTGCAGAGAGGCCACGGGCAAGGATGGATGGAGGAAAGGCCACTGGACCTGGCGTCTCAGAGGTGGTTCTTTGGTCTCTTTGGAAAGAGCAGTTTCCATTGAAGGATGGAGGTTCTAAGAAAAGTGAAAGGAGAGAAAGTGGAGGCACTTAGTGGAGGTGACCTTTTTGAGGAGGTTAGCCTTGGGGATGAAAGGATCAAATGAGGATGTTTTTCAAGATGATGGAGCTGTGCCCATGTTTGTAGCAGAAGGAAGGGAATGGAAAGTGAGAAGGAGTAGAAAGGTTGGGAACATCAGCTGTAGAGAGTGGCAGAGTGAGCTGGTGAGGCAGGTACAGAAACATTGCCTGACAGCAGTGAGAGCCCCGATTCAAGCAGAGCAGGTTGAAGGGTTTTCTCCCCCTTCATTCAGCAGCACATGTGTAGGAAAGAAGGCGACAAATGGTGAGATGAACCTTTCCTCTCTTTCTGCGGTGTTGGACTAGATGACCATGAAAGGGTTTTTCTAGTTCTAAATTGGGAGAAACAAGTCTCTTTCCTTTTGGAAGTTTTGATTGTGGAGAGTGATTTCAGGTCCAGTGTGTTTGGACCAGCTTATCAGGAAGGAACCCTTTCTATAGTGCCAGTATATTGCTCTTGAATCTCTGGTGGCTTTCCCCCACAACCAAGTTTTTGGGAATGAAAGAGTGAGTGGTTGGAGCCAGGTTTGCAGCTTAGCCACTGACAGAGATTAGATAATTGCTTGGAAATCAACGCCCTCATTTTACCATGGGGAAGGGAGGAATTCGATTTCCAGCTTTTGAGACCAGGGTATTATGGGAGCTAGTTCCAGTCTCCTGGCTCCCTTGGCCAGCACTCTTTCCACCACCTGGCTTGGCCTCCTACATTTCTCTGGTTTTTCTTTCTTGAATGTGGGGTAGGGGAAAGAGACTTGAGATTGTAGGATCGAAGGGGCTGCATCGACGCAAAGGTGCCCCTTGGCCTACGTGCCAGGGCGCTGCCCGGTCTTGTTCCAGGAAGTCTTTTTAGGATATTGACTTGACTGAGGTGCCTTGGCTAAGTCCCTTAACCTTTTCCAGCTATGGGATGGGGGGATTCCTCTTCCAGGCCCCATCACACCCTTTCTGCCCTCTCTTCTCTAATTCCTGGGAGAGGCCTAGGAGTTACAGCATCACCTGAGTGTCATTTGCCAGGCGACTTTCTTTGGCCTGGGATGGGGAGTGCCAAAGTCCTTCCTCAGGTGAAGTTGTTCTCATGGACTCAGCCGCCATTCTGACATCTGCTTGGCCATTGTGTCTAGTCCTGCTGGGATCTGGGGAATGCTCTTCAGACTGGGGGTTGGAGACCCCACTTTATAATTTATTAACTGTCCGACCAGTCAGCAAGCATTCAGTGCTCACTCGGTGCCAGGCAGATGGGGAGGTGAAGAGAGTGCTGTGACAAATTGCTTCACCTCTTGTTTACCTCAGTTTCCTCCTCAGTAAAACAAGATAAAAAATGTAAGCAGCTAAGGGCTGTGTAAATGTTAGTCATTGTTACTTTTAGGGACCAGATTCCACCTGCAACACTTGATGTGTGACCTGGAGCAAGACAGTTCCCTCCACCTCAGTGCCCTCTTCTGTAAAATGGGGGTGCTCTGTCAGTGCTAGCTATAGTGGTTATCCTTGCTAGGGATAATCAGCTTATGGTTAACACACAGGCTAAAGTAGGGAGGCCCTGACATACTGCGGGGCTTGGGAGAGCTTGACCTCTTGAAGGAAATGACACTTGGGCTGGACTTGGAATGAAGCTTGGGGTTCGAGAGTCAGGGCTAGGGGGGCGAGCATTGTGAGCCTGGGAGACAGTTGGGCAGGAGGAAGGGGGAGCGGGATGGGATCAGCTTGGAAGGAAGGGCCTGAAGAGAAGGGCCTCTGCTCTTACAATGATGATGTCGGACAATGATTTGTGGCTGTGTAGTAACTACTTAGTTAAATCAGATTCTAATTGTCTTTCATCACTTTCTCTGTTGGAGAATTGCCAAATGAATGTTGCTTTCAGTTGCCGAAACAAAATCTGCATTACCCGCCTCTCCCACATTGGGGTCTGCATGAGGAATTTGCTCTGGGCTGGCCTCTTGGAAGGTTTTCCCTCCACAGTCTTACTCCAAAAGCACACGGCCTAAAGGATTAAAAGCTTGTTTCAGAAAATGGGTTTTTTGCACAGAGAACCTTTTTGACAAGCCAAATTATGCTCAGAATAGAAAATTAATTCCCATTGTATAGTGCTTGTCACCTTTACAAAACCTGTTTTCTTCACCAAAAACCCAGTGTTGTGGGGAGAGAGTTGAAGCCCAGCTCAGTGACTTGCTCAGGGACACAGCTGGCAGCAGGGGAGCACTGTGATGCAAAGATTAGGCTGCCTTGCCTCACTCAGGGTGATTCTGGTATTAGTTAGAACAGTTTTTTCTCAGAACCAGTTAGGTTCTCAGAGGTGGACTTGTCTAACCAGTCTCCTCCTCAAATGAGTGGCAGCTGCCCATCTGGTGATGGGGAGCTCACTCCTTCTGCTTCCTCTGGGCCAGCCATTGCAAACTGGCACAATTCCAGTGACTTTGGAAGGAAGCTCTTTGTTTCACAGAGCCTCAGTCTTCCTCCCTGGACTTTGTATTCAATTTCATTTCAGTTCTGCAAACATTTGTCTGGCTTGTAAGATGTCCTGGGAGGACACGACAAAAATGAGCAGGCCCTAGCCTCAGGGAACTTTCATTCTACACAGAGAAAGAATGTTAGCCTTGTGGGGGAATCAGTTTGGGAGGAGGTAGTTAAGGCTCAGAACCTAAGTGTCAGATGAATGGATGAAAGCTGTTTGGGGGATAGCTCCCAAGTAGCTTAGGTCTAGGGGGAAGGCAGGAAAGGGAGACCAGAGCCAGAATGTGGAGGGCTTTGAATGCCAAGCACAGGAGGCAGTAAGGGGGTTGCCCCTTCCCTCCCTCCATTGCTGCTAGTTCTGGCCTTTGTGGCTTTCGGGCTCTTAAAGACTATTGTCTAGCCCTACACCTTCTCTTGAGACTCAGCCCTGGTTTATTCAGGGAGACAGCAGGATCTCAAGTGGGAGCTGTGTGCCTGTTCCCATTGGATTAAGGTGTTTTCCTGACTCTGTACATCTGAATCTTACCCCAGGCAGGCCTGAGATTGGAGCATGCTGTGGTGTTTCAGCATTGCCCTCATTGTTGTCCCCAGAACTAAAGCCTTGAGCCTCTAAAGGGCTTGCACCTGGTGCAGGGAAAGTGGCCCAAGTTCGATGGGAATCTGGCTGCTGTTGCATCTTTATTTCACGGCTGATGCAGTTGAACTCTTGGAAGAGCTAGTATTGCTTTCTTCTGCATGTTTCTAGATCTAGCAGTCAATGAGCTAACATTTGGGTTGGCTCTCTCCTCTCTCTCATGCCGTTTTAGTCTTTAGTTTTTAAAGCCATTGTGTCAATCAGGCAACAGGCTTTTATGAAGGACCTACTGTGTGTGTGTGGGGGGGGAGCTTTGTGCTGGGGGAGTGGGGACAGAGAAAAAAGGAAATGGCACGTGCCCTCCTTGGGGTGGGGAGGAGAATCAGACAGCGTGATGTGATAGGAATGTTTGCTATCACCCATGCATTTAAAGGAAATATAAACTAAACAGAATCATTTGGGGGAAAGGACCTTGGGAGCTGGGGAGCCAGGAAAGGTTTTCTTTTGAAGGTAGATGCTGTGAGGGATCCTAAGTTTAAGGAGGATAGGGGCTAGGGAGGGAGTGCAGAGTGCATTTCAGGAAGGACAAAGGTATGGTGACGGGAGACCAGTCTTCATGGAACAGGAGGGGGATGAAGTAAAACACAGTTGAAAAGTTAGATTCACCCTTTTTGGAAAATATTTTACTTTTCCTTCTTTCTTTTTTTAAAAATTATTTTGTTTTCAGTGTTCTACAATCACTTCCATAGATCTTAGATTTTTTTTCTCCCTCTTTCCCCACACCGTCCCTGAGATGGTGTGCAATCTTATATAGGTTCTACATGTACATTCCTATTATGGAAAAGGTTTTAAAGGCCAAAGGAGAGTTTTTGTTCAGTCCTAAAGGCAGTAGGTAGAAATCGGGAGTGACATGGTTGGATCTTTGTTGAGGAAAACCACTTGAGCAGCTGACAGGAGACAGTGAAGTGATCTCACTTGTCCGGAAGAGATTCTCAAGGATGATGGCACCCCCTCCAAAAATAGGACGAGCCTCAATGGCCTCAGCTTTAAAAGGAGACCCCTTTCCTACTTTAAATCCCTTCATCCATCAGCTGATATTTCTTGGGCAGTTCTGATGCTTTGTCTCCACTTTGAAACTGCAGAAAGGTGCCAAAGGGAAGACCACAGTGCCGAAGTCTGAGGGTTACAAGATCATGACTACTGTGAGGAGAAAGGAATACAGATCAAATTCTGAGAAAAAAGAGATGCTTAGAACACACGTCAGGATAACAGTCATTTCTGAGCAACAGCAGATGGTGTTTACTTCAAGCAAGACTGGATACAATGTAATTCCAGCCTAATCTAACAGAAGATTAGGACAGTGGCTTGGAGTTCATGAGATTTCATCTGTATCAGAGTATAAGTAAATCAGTTCCCAGATTAGTGAAGGTGTGGTATTATGGCTCCAAGTGTCCCCTGAGTGCGCACTCTGTGCCTGTGGACTATGTACTCTGCCCAGATCTTGCCCTATTGAAGGGAGAAGCCATATGGTTTTGTTAGCTGGGGAACAATTGTAAAAAATGGAGTGAGGTCATTCTTATAAACATTTATTAAGGACTTGGGGCTTACTCTGTCACATCAGGCTTTGGATGCTGAATGAAGCCTGCCTTGTTCAGTGTCATCAGTTATTGGACAGTGAAAAAGGCACGTTGTGGGAGACATAGCTGGAAATGGGGCTTACCTGGAAGATGTCCAGTAGATGCAGAATTGGAATGAATCCAACAGGCCAGTGGGCTGGGTCTAGTAAGAGGAGAGTGCAGAGGAAACTTGTGCACTCCTGGAGTGTGGGAGGGCCTGGCTTGGTAATATTTCTGATGGAAAAAACTGAGAGGTTTTTGTGATGTGCTGGGAATGTGCCGTTTAAGGAGAGCTACAGCTGCCTTCAGTTGGTCTTATTTAGGGAGATCAGAGGTGAGCAGCTGTATGTTGCTCTTGGTAAGCCCCGTCTGGCAGGTCCCATCCAGCCTTTTGAGGAGCAGTTCAGTGCTGGCCTTGCACCCTCTGAGCCATCCTGGGCTACTCCCCCCACCCCCACATGTCCAAGGTGTTACCAAGGCCTGTTGATTTCACCTTTGTACCATCTCCCTAACTCACCCCCTCTCTTCTGCCATGGCCCCCACGTTCTGGTGCAGGACCATATCACCTCATCCCTGGACACTGGCTGTAACGGCCCCCTGGGGGCCTCAAGTCCACTCTCCCCAGGCCATCCTCCACTCAGCCACCCAAGTAACTTTCCTACAGTGCAGCTCTGGTCACGCTGTCCCCCCTGCTCAGCAAAGCCAGTGGCCCCCTGGAGCCTCCAGGAATAAATCACAAAATGTTCTGGTTGGTCTGCAGAGTCCTTACTGACCTTGTCTCCTCCCTTTCCAGTCTTCTTACACCTTGCTCCCTGCCATGTCCTCGTCAGGCTGTTCCATGAACAAGACTGTCTGCTCTTAGCTCCCAGCATTCCCTCTGGTTCCCTCCAAGCCTGGCCCACTCTTTCTTCTCTGCTCCACCTGCTGACTCCCTTGGCTTCTTTAAGGCCAGGCTAAAATCCTGTCTTACCCAGGAAGCCTTCCCCACCCCCCTCCAGTGACTTCCCTCAATTATTTCCTGTTTCTCCTGTCTCTAGCTAGTTTGTATGTTTGTGTGCTTATTGTGTCTATTAGATTGAGCTCCGGTGGGGATGGGGACTGTCCTTAGTCTCTTTTTGTACCCCCAGCACTTGGCATAATGCTTGGCGTGGGCAGAGTGGGCACTTAGTCAGCCTTTGTTAACTGTTAATTGATTGAATAGAGAAGCTGTCACAGTCACTGTCACAGCCGCAGTGAGCTAGCCACTAGCTAAGGGGGTTTTCTGACTTCAGCAACACTTGAAATCATTCTCTAAGCCACAGAGGGCTTTGTGGAAGGAAGTGTTAAAAGTCATCATTCCCATACATGCAGGTGTTTGGTACCATGTGCCTAGTACTGTGCTAGGTGGGTAGGGCAGTTTTAGTGTGGGGCCACTTGCAGATAGAGGCTTATTCCTTCTGTAAGAAATGATGTTTGAGTTGAGCCTTGAAGAGAAAAATATCTTTTAAGAGATGGAGGTGAGAATCACTCCCCAGCTATTTTTAAGCCCTACCAGGCATGGGAGGAACCTGTGCAGAGGTTTGGAGATGGTAGATGTATGAGGGACAGCAGGAAGGCCCAAAGACCAACCTGGAGAGGTAGATTGGAGCCAAGTTGGGATGGAATTTAAATGCCAACCAGTGGATGGAGTTTGATCCCAGAGACAGAGGGGAGCTTCTCTTGGCAGCGAAGGAGCAGGGAAAGTGACCTTCAGACCTACACTTTAGGTAGGGTCACAGAGCAGCAGGCCTGGTAGGAGGTGTGGGAGGTGCAGGTGTGCTGCAAAGAGCCTGACAGGGTGCCTCTGGGAATGGAGAAAGGGAACAATGCAGGGAAGAGATGGACATAAATTTGACCGGACTTACCAACTGAACTGAATGGTCCTTGGGGAGGGAGTAGAGTAGGCTTTGACCTGGTGCCCTGAGGATCCCCCCATCAGAAATAAGGAAGGCTCTGGGAGGAGGGTAGGACAAGCATCCCATTCATTCTCCTTTCACAGCTAGGAACACGGAGGCACAGACGTTTGTGGTGTCTGAGCTAGGACTCAGCAAATCCACAAGTCTTTCTATACGCACTAAAACCTTTGGAGTGGCCTTCCCAAGATGACATCTTTTCTTCTCGCCATAGATGTGTTGACTTCTGATCTGAAGCAGGTTGGAAGGGAGGGCCCTAAGTCAGATCTTATTCATTGAACTGAAGTCCGAAGCCCCAGACAGAACATGCTCTCAAGGCCCAAAGGAGAAACTGTAGTTGAGGTCAGGCCTCTTGTGGGAGGAAGGAAGGGGGAAGCTCTCTTACTGACTGGGGGACATAGATCTTAGAGGCTGAAGGTGAAAGTGTTGTATCTGGGAAAGGACAAATGCCCCAGTTGGGTTGGATTTAGTCCTGGGAAGTCGTGTGGTCGCAAGATTGTGAAGGGCTCCTATTGCCCACCTGAGACTTGGACAGGTAAAGTGACTTTAGAGAACTGTGATGAAAATGTGATGAGGGCTGTGATGAAAAGATTTCCTGAGTTAGTCCACTGATCTACCCTGTGCAAAGTCCAATCTTTACAATTGTGCGACACAAAGGAATGCCTGCCCAGTTAGGAGGAGAGGAGCTGCTGTTCCTTGATCTTTTTTAAAGCTGGGGATGGCAGACTTACCACCTGCAGCCATGTCTGGCACTCTGCCCACGAGAAAAGCATGGTTTTTGTCATTTTAAACAGGAGGAAATGTTCTTTCCAGAGGCACCTTGCTGAGTCCTGTTTTAAAGTACTGTGATGTCCTCAGCCTGGATATTCCTTCCTGGTTTGCACCTCACCCCTTCTCATTTGGGGCTCTGCCCCAGCGCACCTATAAGTCAGCTGCACATGATGTCAGTCCACCATGATGTCAGAGGCAGGGAGCTTTCCTGGCTTCCTCATGACCCTCACAGGTGCTGCCACAGTCACAGGCCATGTGTCCATCTGTTATCCCTGGTCCTTGCCACCTGGCAATCCCAGCTTTTCACTTTCCTCTCCTTCCACACTTCTTCTTTGTCATGTGTGACAGCATTCTCACGACGTTTCCTTCCAGTGCCTGTTGTCTGAGCCACGTACATTCTCACCTCTTTTTTGCAGCAATGCAAAACCCCTTGATGTCTTGATAAATGCTCTTAAAAGAAACAGCATTTTCCTAGTCAGGCACATGGTCATTCATGGTCTTCAAATAGTTGAAGAAATTTGCCTCATGAACAAAGATAAGACTATGCATGGCCTCAACCTAAGCCAGGAAGGACCTCCTAACAACTGGGGGAGGAGGAGGAAGGAAAGGGAGTCATGGAGCGCGTACTCTATGCCTGCCGAGCCACCAAGCTGGGCCTGGGCTACAGGGAAGGAGTGAGGGACCCCCTGCCCTCGCAGTGTCCAGCGTAAAAGCTCTACAGGGAAAGCCTGTAGGGTGAGCTCCCTGGCAGCTAGAGGTCTTACGTTCGTTGTAGCCTGGGCAGTTCCCAGGGGAATGTTAGGAAAAATAATTGTGCTTCACGGGCTGATGGAGTTCCGTGGTCTCTAGGGTCCCTTCCACTCTGGGATTCAAGGTCACAAAAGGCTTTGGGGTCACTTGAAGGTCTGTGTCATTGTGATGTCTAGTTTACTGCAAAACTTAGTGTTTCTTTGTTCTCTCACACAGCCCTGCTTGGGGTCTCATGTGTATGGTCATTTGGGCCAGCCTTTCATTTGGAAAGGAGAACCTGCCTCCCCCTTCTTAGCCTGGCCTCTTGTCTGAGGTCAGCAGTCAGGGACTGGTCAGGACTCAGGGGAGCTTAAGTCACCCTTGGGTTACTAGGTCCTCAGGGAGAAGGCCATATTGGTAGCCCATGAGGTCTTAGAGGGGACTGCAGACATTCAGGGATCAAAACCCCACTGACTACGGGTGGCCTTTGGTTCCTCGAGCCTCAGTTTTGTCTCTGTAATTTCCATCACTGGCATAAACAGAACCCCATCTAAGCCTTGCCTTTTTCTAAGGGCAGTTTGTCAGATAACTGGAAGAGAGTGTCCTGTCTCTCCCCACCTCCCAGTCTTCTCCAGTTCCTTCATCCAGCCCTCATGTGGCTTTAATAATTTTCTTTTAAACCAAAGTTGCTACTATTTGCTGATCGCTGTGCCCGGGAGGCAGATGAGATGGTGCTCCATCCACTCAAAGGCAATGCAGGCCTGGAATCCGGAAGACTCATCTTCCTGAGTTTAAATCCAGACACTTTGTGTCTTTCCGAGCAGGAAGTGGGAGCCACTCATGGTTTTTTGAGGGCATGAGTAAATGTTAGAGCTATCCTTTGCGTTTGGAAGGTCTCTGGCCAACTTATGGGGAAGGGACTGGCCACAGGAGAAAGCAGTCCCTGAGGAAGCGCATGAGGATGAAGTGTGACCTTGGAGGGGAGAAGAAAGAGCCTAGCAGTAGCGGGGAAGACGAAACCAGTTTCTGTTAGTTTCATTTCGTTGGGGTTTGTCTTTTGTTTTTGTTATTGTCAGTATTCTATAAATTGACTTATATTTAATGTTTGTTCTGAAATTAAATTATGACATTTCAGTGGATTTGTTTTCAAGTGTATAATTCTTGCTTCAGATTTGAGAGCAGTTGTTACAGGTCACACCCCAGAGGGGCAGCCAGGGGCCTCTGGCCCCCTCCCATTCTGTCTGAAGTCAGGGACCCCCAGATCCTACTGCACTTGGGCACACTCTCTAGTCATTTTTTTCCAGGACATTTTTGCCTGCCTTGCTGCTGGGTCCCCCAGGCTCTCCCCACTGGGCACTCTAACTCCATCTTGTTTCTCTAGACTGGATTTACTCTTCACGTAGTGTGAGAGCTGCCTTCCCTTCCAAAGGACACATGAAGCCACGTGTCCACCCGTCCCACCTTGAGCTGGACCTGTGAACTCACAGCTTTAAACCCCTAGAGTGGAGCAGATGGGACCAGAGCTGGGGGGAACAGAGGGGGCCGGCGTTGAGAGAGGGTCAGCACTGGGGGCTCTTGCTTCATTTCAGGCTCAGTGAGCTCTCTTTTCAGCCAGGTTTTTCTCTCACCTCAGTCCTCCATGCTGCTGGTGGAGGTTATTTTATGTGCACCGTGCTCTGTCTTGGCTTGTTGGGTGCAGCCTGTCTTAGCCTGTCAGGGAATGTTGTCTGGAATGTGCTGCCCTGCACAGGAGCACTTCCTAGATATTTAACCTTTTACATACTAGATTTTTTCTTTTAAGAAAAAGCAGTTGATCCCTTTTATTTTGCGCCCTGTTGTCTGACGGCTCTCTCCTCTGATCTCCCTCCCCCATAGTGGCCTTGCATTCTGTGTTCCTTTTTAGTGGCTCAGTGCCCCATGGAACCATCCTGAGGCAGACAGCAGTGTGCAATTCCCGTTCTACAGGCCCCTTGGCAGCTCTCTGGTGCCCCCAGAGCCAGGTCCTAGTCCCCTCCTCTTCTAACTCAGAGCAGATGTCCGTGTCTGTGCGGCCATGCCCCAGGACCCAGGTGGCCTTGCTTCTGCAGGCTGCATGACTCTTGAGCGGTGGAGATAACGCGCGATTTCTTCTCTCATCACCTTGTTAGAGATGATTATAATTCTCTTTTCGCAGAGATCATTGTGGTTGGAACCAGTCAGCTGACCTCGAATTCAGAGCCCTCAGCACATGGCTGGTGTGCCAGGGACCGTGGGACTGGCAGCAGGGGATGGACACAAAAGTTTGAATGATGAGACAGCAAGGGGATGTGTCAAGGGCCTGAGAAAGGTCTGGAGTGCCATCGGAAGGGAGGAAAGAAAGGAGAGGTGGGAAGGCAGCAGGCATTGGTGGTGCTTCAGTTACAGAGGAAGGTCTGCTTTTGGAGAAAACATTTTTTTTAAATTTTATTTATTTTTATTCTCAGCCTCAGAAGACCTGAGTTTAAATTAAATCTCAGACACTTCTTAGCTACATGACCCTGAGCAAGTCACCTAAAAAAAAAGCCCAAACCTGTTTGCCTCAGTTTCCCTATTTGTTAAAATGGGCACAATCACGGTATGTATCTCAAGACTGTTGTGAGAATCAAGTGAGATAGTAACGGTAAAGTGCCTGGCACATGGCAGGTGCCATATCAATGTTAGTTATTTATGCCTCTCTAGACATAGACCTGAGCAGGACCAATCTCCAAATCTCTTCCGTACATGCTGTTCAAGTATGTCGTAACTTCTGTGCTCCTTTCTGGCCTTGTCTGCTTCTCTGAGGCATCTTTTTTTTTTAATACCCCAATAAACCACTTTTCTTTCCTTTTCTGCCTCCCTAACCCTGTCCTCCATCTTTCCTCACCTTTCCATCGTTCCATCCCCATTGTGAGAAAAGCAAAGCCCTGTCACAGTGTATATCCTGACGTCGGCTGCCTCTGGAGTCCAGGCCCTCCCTGTGTGTCAGGGGACAGGTAGCAGTCTCCAGCATGGTGGGTGGACATGGTGGGGATGGACAGGCTCATATCTTTCCCGTTGGTTCTTTATGATGTCATTGTATAAATCGCTATTGGACTCTGCTCCCTGTGCAGTTTGCATGTGACTTTGTTGGGAGTGAAAGTGCTACTGGCAGAAGACCTCAAGGGCAGAATTTGAATTCACAGCTCTCCTGAGTCCTTTTTTCCCCCCTCCTGAGTCTTAGTTGAATGAGATGTCCCTGAAGGGTTTTGAACAGAGATCCCCTGTCACAGTCCCTTGTTCTTTCTCTGCTGTCTTGTGCCTCTTACTCTCCTCACTTCTTTTCTCTCTCTCTACATTTCTGTTAATTCTGTGTCTCATCCAGTTTGGGAAAATATTCTGACGCTAACCAAGTCCTTGGCCAAGTCTCTGTCTCTTGGAGTTGCCCGTGTGTGAAGTAAGAGCCTAACCTATCCCTTTTTCACCTTTTGGAGGGTCTGAACAGCCTGTGGATGCCTCGGAATAATATTTTTAAATGCATAAAATAGAGGATTACAAAGGAAACCTATTCTATTGAAGTTCAGTTATCAGAATCCTTTTAATAAGCTCACAACCTGTGACCCTGTTAAGAACCTAGATCTTCCAACTTGGGCTGTGTGCTTCCCTTAGACTTGAGAAGACTGGCCTTTTGTGGATTGGGCAGCTGCTCTTTTCTGGTTAATGAAATATCCAATCACAGTTCTGTGGGACAGAATGGCTGTCTTCTCAGTTGTTTTTGTCTGTCACCCCTTAAGGTACAGTCTGTGGACCGAAATGGCCTTCCTCCCTCCTCCACCTTCCCTTTTCAGGTCTTGGAGCCATTACAAATGCTCGAGGGAGCAGGAAGGCTGGGGTCTAGATAGTTTTGTTCGTGAATACACCACAGCTGCTGGCCTTTGAGGCAGCTAGGCAGACCTTTCTTCCCAAAGCCGGTGATATCGGTAATCTCCCCTCCCCCATGTTTCAGCCATTTACCATACAGAAAGTATGCCCATCGCTTAAATCACTGATATTTCTGTTGTATTATTTTACATCTCTCTAAAAACAGACTCTTACCCCTCCCAAGCCTGACTATAATTCTTAGATGTTTCAGTGACTTCACAGCTCTGGATGGATGGATGGATGGATGGATGGATGGATGGATGGATGGATGGGACTTCTTGTCAGTGGGCACAGTGGCCCCTTTTTGTATTGATCAATTGTGTAAGCTCAGGCTGGCCTGTATTTGGTCCCATCTGCCCCGAGTTCTGCTCAGTGGCCTAGTTAAAGGTTGGCCCAATTAAAAGTTTTTAAATAGGGCTTTCTAAAGAAGGATTTGACATTGTTGACAGTTGGAGTGTAATTAATCTGGTGATGAAGCCAAAAAAATGGAGCTGATTTTCATTTTAGGCCCCATTTGAAACTGGAAAATTAGCGTTTGACCAGAAAGGCCTTGAAGTTTCAGCAGAGTTAATGTTTGCCCTTTAAGAGGCTGCCTGAGGCCTTCCTACGGTTCTAGTTCTCTTTCTCTCCCTTCCCCCCCCTCCTGTAAAATGGGGTTGATAGAATCTTGGGAAGCTTGGGGGTCCAAGCCCTTGCCCCGGGGTTGTATCTGCTGTAAAGCATTTTGTAAACAGTAAACTTTCTCTTTTGTTTAAAGATGTTTCATAACTGAATCTCCCTGGGTGTGGATTCCAGAATGGACTGGACTAATCCTGGCTTATACTCTGTAGGGAGAATATTCTGGGGGGTTCAGATTCACAAAGTACTTTGTGCCTCAGAGCTTGAGATTCTAATCCTGGGTCCCATCATTCACCCAGAACTGGGCCTTCTGTTTGCCTGGCAGATAAAGGAGGGTGTGGCATTGGTTTGATTAAAGGCTTTTACAGAGTCTTTTAAAGAGTCTGTACATCTGGGGCCCATGGATGTCAAAGGGGCCTGTGGGTGGATTTTGGGGAGTCCTAGTGGTGCTTGGTTTTCTTTAACCTATTGGAGAGTAAGCATTTCCTTCATTTATGAACATGGGTGACAAGCTTTGCTTGGGGGACAGCCTTAGGCTTGGCCAGGTATATTTCCATGACCTAGAAACAGTTGTAGAAAAGAGTCACAGCCCAGCTCTGCCTCTGGGCACATACTTGTCCTAAGGTAGGACCCTTGGCTCTCAAATCTCAGCCTCTTTGCCTTGTGCAAAATCAGCAACCAAGGACATTGTCTCTGAGGGCCTGTCCATTCTCCCGTCCTGATTCTGTGAAAAATGTAGCACCTTCTAGGGAGGTGGCTCTGGGGTCCAGTGCCACCCATGAACTGGGCTGCCTGCAGCAGCAATTTCTTCACTTTGCAGCTCTGCAGAAACACCCAGAGGAAGTAGCTCCCACCGCAGTGGTCGCCTGGCTGGCCCTTCTCTTAGCATGTCTGGGCTCTTCTCTGTATAAAATGAACCTCACTTACCTTCCTCCTCCCTTTGTCAGTCACATCTACAGGCCCCATTTACCATCCACTCATTCTGCCCGCCTCCTGGAGCCCTCACTGTCATTCTGCTACAGCTTCCTAATTAACTCTTTCATGTATCTGAGAGATACATAGGAAGTGGGCAAGAAATAACAGTGTTTAAAAATCAGCTTCCTACGTGTCCAGAGAGGGGCATCGAGGATAGTGAAGAATCTTGAGTTCCTGCCATGTGGAGACTGGTGGACAAAACTCAAAAGGTGTAGTCTCCCTGCCACCAGAAGGCTGGCACATGGAGGAGGGATTGGGAGGGCAGAGAGGGGGCCAGTGGGTGGAGACTGCAGAGGCACCCTTAGGCCTGACTTGGAACAATTAGCGCTTTCCGGAAGTGGACCAGTCACCTGAAAAATGTCCTGGTTCTTCTCCTTTAATAAGAGAGCCTTGGAGGCCCCCTTTTAGTTGTCAGTGTTCTGTGCTGGAGGGACATTTGACATCCTTTCATTATCGCATTCACATTTACTTGTTACAGACATAATCTTGTTGGATTCTTACAACATCCTTTGAAGTTGGTAAATCAGGAAGCATGCTGCCATGATAGACTAGGGAACTGTAGAGTCCAAAAGGTCAGTGACTTAACAAGATCTCACACGGCTGGTAAGTGGCACCCAGGATGTGAACCCAGGTCTTCCAGCAGTAACAATAATACATAGAGGTTACCATGTGCTGGGCTCTGTGCTGAGCTCTTTACAAATATCTCATTTGATCTTTACACCAATCCTGGAAGGTAGATACTGTTATTTTATAGATGAGGAAACAGAGTCAAACAGGTGACATGATTTGCTCAGGATCGTATAACTCATGAGTGTCTGAGTGTGGATTAAAAACTCAGGTCTTCCTGATTCCAAGTCAGCACCTGAGGTCTAGGTCTTGATACCTGTACCATTGCCATCATACCTCATCAGGATGTCTGGTAAAGTTTGCCTGTTCTAGGAAAGGAGAGAGAGAGAGAGAGAGAGTGTGTGTGTGTGTGTGTGTGTGTGTGTGTGTGTTCACATTAAGTAGCAGGGTCGAGGTTCTCCTTGGAGGGACTTGGCATCTGGACACCTAAAAAGCTTCCTAACTTTGTGACCTTGAATTCTTACCTCTCTGATCCCCGATTCTTCCAGTGAGCTTCAGTTGCTTATAGCAGTGTTTCTTTTTCAGTCATACTAAATTCTGTTTTGTTTTGTTTTAGGTATCCCAGCCCATCTATGGGCTCTGCCTCAGCACCCAACCTGCCTCCCACGGAAGAAAATGTGGAATATGTGCGGACTCTCTATGAATTTTCTGGGAATGACCCTGAAGATTTGGCCTTTAAGAAGGGTGAAATCTTGGCCATTGTTGAGAAACCTGAGGAGCAGTGGTGGAGTGCACGCAACAAGGATGGGCAGGTTGGGATGATTCCTGTGCCTTATGTAGAAAAGCTGGTGAGATCTTCCCCTCACGGGAAGCACGGAAATCGGAATTCCAACAGTTATGGGATCCCTGAACCTGCTCATGCATATGCCCAGCCTCAGACAGCAAATCCTCTCCCTGCTGTTGCCAGTCCTCCGGGGACAGTGATGAGCCCCCTGCCCTCCACCCAGAACGGACCTGTCTTTGCAAAAGCAATTCAGAAGAGAGTCCCGTGCGCTTATGACAAGACTGCCTTGGCCTTGGAGGTAAAGTCATCGAGCTTGGGTTGGTGTGGGTGTGCTCCTGGGAACCAAAGATCCCAGTATTCTCCCTTCCTTCCCCCAAATTCTTGATCTCTTTGATTGGATCTGTGGGAAATTTTCATGACATCACATGGCATTTTGGGGAGGAAACTAGGGACAGATCTTTTTATGGACACTTGGATAAAGGCACAACAGGGCAATAGAAGAAGTCAGGGCTGTGTGATCTTGGGGAAGTCACTTATGAAGGTCTCTGGGCATTGGTTTTCTCCTCTAATTAGAGAATAGGAGCTCTAAGCTTACCTGATGTTCTGAGTGTAATTGATAGTGCTGTTTGGTAGAATTTCTGACCCGTCAAAGACAGCCCAAGGCTGCAGATGCTGAGGCAGCTTTGGGTCCTGGAGATGGACCCAAGCCCTGTTTAGTCAGTAAAGGGCTTTACTTTTTTTACTTTTCTTTGGAAAAGCTCTCCTTTGGAAGGTGTGTCATGGGGGCAGGTGGACAGGTGCTGGGTAAGGAGAGGAGCTGGAGCTCTGGGTGAGCCCCAGCAGCTGAGTAAGGAGAGAATTGTGAAGTGGTTGTGAAACCATCTGTTTGACTTACCTAAGGTATAGCCCCAAAGAAACTTTGGGCATCTGAACTCAAAGGCCATTGCCCTGCCCTGATGCCCACCCCTAATCCAACACCACCACCACCACCATCACCACCACCACCACCCCCCCCGCCCCCAGACATCATCACTGCTGACTCAGAAGAAGGGTCAAGGGCTACTTTAGGGAGGATCAGGGAAGCTCTTCCTGAGTGTGACCTCCCACCCAGCACTTGGAAGACTCAAACCAAGCCTGAAAAGGAGGGAAGCCCTTGGACCCGAATTTAGGGACTGAGTGTAGCCTGGCAACAAGAAGAACTCGTACAAAAATTGGCTGTTAAGGATCTGATTTTGAATCTTCAGAGATATTTCAGACTGGTATAAGTATGCTGTCCCAGCCCCCAGGCTCCCAGATCACAACTGGACAATCCGTCAAAAGGCTTTCTCTGCGTCTTACACAAAATGAGGATTTGACAGGGAAAACGGAGTGAAAGAGGTAGAGCCGCAATAGTTACCAGCGTAGCACCTGGAGGATGATGGGACATCTCCCGTGCTCAGCAGCGTAGTCCAATAGTCAAAACTGACCATGAGATGGGTGGGGAGCTCCCCCCTGCAGGTGGTGGACAGGACTTGTCCAGATTCATGCACCTACCACGTCTTCTGACTCCAAGGACAGCTCGTTCCATTTTTCCTTGAGGCTTCTCTATTTTTAAGGCTTCTTTGTAATTTTATCTTCATTAGCTTTGTCCCATTTCTCTGTAATTGCCTGTAATACCAGCACGAGGAGCCTATTAACCCAAAAGGAGACTAGGGGAGAAGTTGAGAAACTACATCACATTGTGCTTGGGCCTGGCAGGAAAGACTGGGATGGGAGAGGATGGTGGGGGGGCCATGGTAAGGTGGTGGAGCCTCCTCTTCCTGGGACTCAGAGCTCCAAGAGACAAAGGAGCCCCTGACCCACAGCCACACCCTCAGCTTGGAGCTCAGAGTCCCTAGTCACTGTCTACACCTGAGCCTCTTTGTAATGCAGTCCTAGGAGAGAGACTAGGGCAGGTGGGGGGCCATGTAGCTTGGGTCAAGCAAGAAAAATTGCACTGAACAGCAAATAGTGTACTTGAGAGGTATCGCACATATATGTTGAACTGAGACTTGGGGGGGCTTATCTTTATCTGCTGTGGGTTAGACAGCATTTGGCAGTACCACATCTCTGCTTGATTCAAAGGAAAACGCCAGGATCCTCTTGCTGTGCTCTTGGGAGCGATGCAACTAGGTTACTAGGAAAATGGGAGGTACGGAGGCAAGTGGGGCAGAGTGTGCCCCCCTGTGGGGCCCTGGCACCTTTGACAATGTTGTTCCAATTATAGAGGACCAGGACACTGTTCTAGAAATGACTTGTAAAACTGCCTCATAGCATTTGTGTTCAAGAAGCCAGACAGGCAAAGACAGCAGCCTGCTCAGACCATTGGTGGGAGTATACCGGGTCTGACAGGCTGAGAACAGCTCTGGAGGTGCAGTTCCAGCCCAGCATGGCTACATGGATATTTCAAAGTGAGTCAGGATGTGCTCCAGGCCTTTTTGGTGGGCTTCAGAGAAACCCTGAGCAGAGTTTTAGACTGCAGATTATCATCATCTTCAAGTCCTGATAGTCACATGCCACCCCTTGGGATGGTGGGAGATTTAGGGGGCCCAGGAGACAATCTGGCTTTATGAGTAGGATTGTCACTAAGAACCCTGATGGCAGACACTGGACAAGTGAGAGGAGAGATCCTGTCCACACACTGCTGGCCTGGAAGGAGCCAGGGCTGGCCAGCCTGCTTGTCTCGCTGCTCACAGAGCATGGCACACAGCAATGCGCCTGCAGTGTGTCTGCATGGCCCTAGGTGCCACCTCAGGCTCCAGCGGGGAGTCTCCCCCATGCCAAGCGCACTGAGTCAGGGTGGATAGGCCCATTGTACAGCAGGGAGCAGTGAGAGCCAGCTCTAGAAATCACTCGTCTCTCAGTGTCCTGAGCAGCTCTTTAGAGTACCTCTAATGGCGAGCTGACATTCATGTTGCTCTTTACAAGTGTTGCCTCATTCTGTCCTCTCAGTGATCCAATTATTACAATTTTTCGTTATTCTTTAATTGTTTTCTGTTGTGTCTGACTCTTCAAGACCCCATTTGGAGTTTTCTTGATGGAGTTACGGGAATAGTTTGCCATTTCCTTCTTCAGCTTATTTCAGATGAAGAAACTGAAGTAAACAGGGTTAAGTGACTTGCCCGGGGTCACACAGTTGCTAAGTATCTGAGGCTGGATTTGAACTTGTCTTCCTAACTCCAGGTCCATCATTCTGTCTGTTTGACAACTGGCTGCCTAAACATTTTGCAGATGAAGACATTGAAGCAGGCAGAGTTTCAGTGTTTTGCCCAGGGCTGCCCACCTAGTAAATGTCTGAGGTTGGATTGGAATCCAGCACCCACTCTATGCACTCACCACCAGCCGCTTCTAAGACCATGAGCTGAAAAGCATTGCTGGGGTGATGGGGAGGGGGAAGCTGCCTCATTGCAGGTTCAGCAAGAAATGGGTCTGGGCCCCAAAACCCTTTTTTTCCTTAACCAAAAGTAGTTGAGTTGCCTTAATTCTTGACAAGTTAACTTTCCACCCTCCAGGTGAAATGAATGATGAGAAGCATTTTTTTAGATTTAGGTAGGGAACCTCTCAGGCATTCAAGAGAAGCAGCAGATGCCTGTGTCACTGGGTTGTTTGGGTGCACGGGCGCGGGCATTTGGTTTTGTTGAGCCATGTCATGAGCCTCTGTGCCGGTTCCCTCCTCCCCCGCCTGTGCTGCCTTGTCCTGAATTTTTCTTAGGTTCTCCATACTTCAGAGGCCTCCTCAGAGGTATCTCCCCTTTTTTTTTTATTATCTGTAGGCAATGGACCCTTCAGGTCATGCCCCTCGTGAGGGCATGGAGATTGCGACTAGCTCACCTCTCTGTCTTCATTGGAGTCTTTTATGCTACTTGATAGAATCATTGGGTTGAAAGGGCCCTCCAGGCTGACTACGTCTGGCCTCTGAGTTCCCTGGACAGTAAAGGAGCTCCCTGCAGTGCCCTCCTAGGGTCTTCAGCCTCAGCTTGACCATAACAGGTGGTGCCAAGTGGTCTCTTGTACACAAAGAAGCCTAAATTCTACCAGCAGCCTCTTCGTTGCTCCTGGTTCTCCCCTTTGGGCCAGGGAGGAGCCTAATCCATCTGCCACAAGCCAGCCCCAGCTCTCAGTATCCCAGGAGAAACTTCTCCCCCACTGCCTTCCTCCTTCCTCAGGATGCTTCCGCCTGACCATGATATTCTGGAGTTGGTCTGAGGAGAGAATGGCAGGGCTGTCACCCCCTCACTTGGTGAATTTGCAGGCCCTGAAAGCCCAAGACTTCACAACAATCATTATTTACCTGTTCTGTCTCCCAAGCTGCTTGTTTTTTATAAAACTTTGTTTTGTGCTCCATTTTTTATGGAGCGCAGAGAAAACCCAGCTGGCCATCCACATAAACCAGCTGCCATGTGACAAGGTCCTTTTGTTAAACTTTGCCCCAGAGGATCATGGAAATGTCCCATGCTTACAGTCCGTCATCTCTCAAAGTGCTATTGGCTAGTGATGGAGGCTGCTTGAAGCTACCTGAAAATTCCCACAGTGACTTAGAAAACCATGTTATATATATATTCGATTGTATTTTTGTTTATTTTGTTAAGTATTTCCCAATTACATCTTAATCTGCTTCAGGCCTCCCTGGGGGATACCTCTGCCCTGGGTTTTCCCACTTGAGGATTCTTAAAGATTCCACATAGCCCCATTAGTTCATCTGTCTCAAACAGCACAGGCAAGAGAAGGAACACTAACCGGGATAACTGAGGTTTCCTGCTGTGTGTCGTTTCCAGCCAGTAACTTGTGACTGTGAGTCCCCACCTCCCCCCAGCAAGCTTTAATAAGAGACTCTGAAAGGGATGAGGAGTATGGGAATGCCTTGGACATTCCAAGCTGCTCTCTGGGTGCTCTAGAATTACAACTGCCTCTCTCGCTCTGTCTCTCCCTGTCTCAAGGTCCACTGTCTCTCCCAGCCACCCGCCGTGTGCCCCCCATAGCTCGAATACCAGCCCATCCATGACATGATATGGGCATGTGCAGGTGTCTTCATGGAGTCCCTCTGAACTGTAGGCCAACTTTCCATGGGTGAGACGTGACCTTGGCCTTGGCCTTGCCACTGAGTTCTCTGACCACAGAGGCTCTTCTCCACTCCACATTTTGTCTGCTCTGTGGACTTGGGTGAGATGCAGAGTTTTCTGTCCCTGTGACACTCTTTTTGGGCTCACTGTCATATGCCCAGGTGATGAGCCCTGCCTCTTATCCTGCCACTTCCCTTCTTCCCTCTGGGTTGAACTCCTCTAGCAGCTCCTTGGTCTCTTCCAGGGTGACTGTGTTCCTTTGTGTCCTGCAGTTGGTCCTTCATTTGTGACCCTGACACTTGATTGTGCCCATTGGGGCTTACCCCCAACATCCTGTCCATTGTTTATGATTCTCCCAAGCTGTGGGGTCCCGTTTTTCTTAGCTATGTCAGTAGCCTCTCTCCATCACAAAACTTTGTACCAAATCAGCCTTGTTTGGTGGGCATGCTGATCTGACCCATCTGCTGAGCCTGCGGTGCTGGATTGGACTGACCCACCGAGTGCTCATTCAGCTACAAGCAAGGCAGAGTCTTGGCAGGGTTGCCTTCCTACATTAAAAGTACCTTCTGTGACATTGGCTAGTACCTGAGGTAAAGCACATGTGTGTTAGTGCTAACATCTTGAGTTAATGAGAGCTATGGTAAGTTTTTTATTTACTCATTTGTAGTGCATAAAGACTGCTGGAAGCCATGTCATTTCAAGCTTTTTTCTTCTGTCTCCTTCATGGATTCTTGTGACCCTTTCGAGGTAGGTCATGTGACTTCACCCTCTCATACTGTGTGATTGGCTGACCACATGGTATCGTAAGAAGGGCCTGGGCCTGGCAGGAGACCTGGATCCTAAGCCTGGCTCAACCTTGGGCTGCTCTGTGATGTGGGCAAATGGGCAGTTCCAATTGAGGGACATAGCAGCATGAGCCTTAGGTTCGAATCCCAGCCCTGCTGCTCAGAAGACCTTATCCTAGCTCCTGTGTGAGATCAGGTCAGGTCCCTGATCTGTGAGAGTGAGAAAGTCCTTGGCACTTTCAATTTGCCCAGCTTTGACTATGGCTCCTTTAGATAGGTGCCAGATGGAGGAAACTGTGGAGTGAGAGAAGCCCCAGGGGTGGAGTGAGAACACGATGTAAAAGGCAGGCTAGCTATGAGCAGTCCAAGAAAAGTACTCTCTGGACCCCCCAGTGCCCCTGTTTGTATGGGCTCCTGGGACAGCATGCAGACAGTCAGTCTTGGTATTGCTGTGTTGGACTTTCAGAGGTTAATGCCCAGGGGGCAGTGTCAGAGGCCTTTCTGGGGACGCCAGGACCAGTTGCCTTAGGAGGCCTCCTTTAGCGCACCGCCAGCTTGTCCTCAGTCTAGTACATGGTCTAATTCACATTTCTGTAAGCTTTCCAAGTGGACTTAACAGCATGTTTTCCTTGAGTCAGCTGTGCAGAAGGCCATGCATTGTTTCTTTCTCTCTTGGGTTTTGCTTTCATTTCCAAGAAGTGAATAGAAGCTCATTTCTGGAGCCCTGTAGGGTTTATGGAGGAGCTATGATGAGGGTCCTTGTTTCACTTTTACTGATATGGAAGCAGATCAGAAGGATGAAGGTATGTGTCACCTGGAGTGAAAGAGCAGTAGACTCAGCCAGCTAGGCACAACACCCCAGGCAGCCCCATGTGATGGTGCTGCTGGGATCCCAGGGCCTTTCTCCTCTGCCTTCCATCAGAGTTGCAGAAGGTGGGGAACATAAGAGCTTCCAGAAATCCTTACCAGGTTAGGTCCATGCTTTGCTCTTTATTCCTTCCTGGGCTGGGAGAATAATGGACTGGGCTCATTGGTTGGACGGATTCATGACTCCACCCATGGGCTCATCCTCCCACAGTCCCTCCACCTACCCTCAAGCTCTGCAACTTTCACCTTGGTAAGTGAACTCACTCTTCATGCTTCAACTTACATGGTCTCAGCATAGTGGGTGCTCCCTCCCACTGCCAAGCCCAGCCCCTCTACAATTTAGGAGATAGCTTTTTGTTATAAACAGACAACTGTGTCCCTAAATGGCCAACTTGCTGGTATTGAACCTCTTAGAACGCAGGCTGGTTGTTGCACCGTCTATCTATGGGCCCATGCCGGGGACGGGCCCTGCGTTGGAGCAGGTCTTAACCCTCTGAAAACAAAGGCAAAATAAATGAAGTTCTTGAATTCCAATGGGTCTTGGCTAAACTTTACTCATTTTTTTTAAGCCACATATTTCTTCAACTCGATATGAATGGCTTTAGATTTTTTTGTTGCCTGTGATGAAACCTGTTGAGGTTCCTTGAGAGGTTGAACAAATAACCTCATTCAACCCCCAGACGTATCCGAGGAGCACAAAATCATGGATGCCAGCCACTCAGCAAAGGTGTTTGCCAGAGCTGGAGGACATCCAGCTTAACAGACATCTCTCTGAGCGCTTTCTTAAGAAATTTCACTTCATTATCCAAATAGATGAGCAACTGTTGTCAGATAATGGCGTCTTTAGACGATTAGTAGAGCTTGTCTATCTGAGACATATAGTACAGGTGGAAAAATTGGACAAATCCCCAGATAGGAGATTTGGGGAAATACCTCATGGGAAGCAATGGAGAAAGAGAAGAGAAGAGACACATAGAGTGAGAGGAAGGAGAGGTACTTCCTGACCTTGAGTTCAAGTGCTGAGTGAGCACTCAGGAGGGAGTTTTGCTGGTTGTTTCTCAGGGGAGGGAGGAGCCCAGATACTCTGGTAGGTGGGCTTGCCCATGTGACCTGGAGAGCTCTCCATTGCAGGGGGAGTTGCCCATGCTGATGAGATGATAGAGCATGTGGGAGAAGAGGAAATCCCAGGAAGGAAGGGTTTCTCCTTAACACTGCACGGAGAGCTGGAAGTGGTAAGAGCAGCAGCAGGTGTAGAAGAGCCAGTGTTTATTTTTAGGACTCAAAATGCCAGGCACTTAATACATGAGAACTGCAGCCTCCCTTTGGTTGTGATGGTGTGGTGCTTGGCTAATTTGCTCACAGATTTGCTGGATGTGGGCAGAAGGCTCTAGGTGAGGAGGGGTTAGTTAATAGGGTCTGCAGAATAGGCTTGGCCAGCTAAGAGGCATTGTCTGGAGGGATGCCCACTTTGTGACTCCTCCCTCACTCGTCTCAGCCCCCACTGTTTCCAGTGATGGGAATGCTGGTCACCTCAGCACTCTGTCTGCTTTCTCACATTTTACATGTCCTTGTGTGGGGCTGCCTGGCACTTCCCTTTTGAAAACCCATTCTGTGTCTTCAGGATAAAAATTGGAGCTCCTCTGCTTTGACAGTTAAGGGCTTTCTCAAGGTGCTGCCAGTTCCCTGAGTCTGTCTTTGCTCTAGCCTATCTATGCTTACTGACCTTTTTCTCTTCTTTCAAGACGCAGTTTCTGTTACCAACTCCCTGCATTAAGCCTTCCCAGATTCCTCTCTTCTCTCCCCCTCAGATTTTCTTAGAGAACTTCATGTTATTATTCCTTCCATCACATTCTGTTCCTTAGCATTCCATATTTTTAGTTTATCATCAGGAGACATGTTGTTTTATAGCAGACATTTCTCAGTAAGCACCCAAGCATTGCCTCTGCTGTGGTGCATTTCCCCAAAGCCATCTATTTCTTGTTAACAGAAGAAATCCATCCTTTGACTTGTGTGGTTTATTATGCAATTGTGTTGTTGACATTGTTTCTGTCCTCTCTTTGCCTCTGCTTTCTTCACTCTGTGTCGCTCCATACAAGTCTTCCTTTGTTTCTCTGAATTATCCATGTGCAGTTGTCCTTATGTCTTGGTCACATTCCATTGAGTTCATCTACTCTTCACTTGGCTCATTCATCAAACACATTTTGATTCCGGTTTTTGTCATGCAAAGTAACATGCTGATATAGGGGAACATGTGTGATCCTCCCTGTTGGATTGGAAGGTCCTTGAGTGGGGACACAGTCTTGTTTCATTTTTATCTCTGCAGAGTTGAGCTCAGGGTCTGGCCCATAATGGACTTCTCTGTGTTTTCTCTCAGGTCTATTAGGTTGTCTCCATGTATTGTGTAGTTGTTACTAGAGATCTTTGTTGCCTAGGACTGCATGAGGAACAAAGCAGGCTTCGGGGCCCAGGTCAGTGGCTCAGTTGTCCCTCATTAAGAGGAGGAGGAAGACAGGCTGATGGTGGCCCTCATCTCTTCAGTCAGGCTTTGTTTCTGCAACAGTGCAGCTTCCCTTTAATTGTGAGTGTGACACAGAGAACTAATGTCCTGCTACCAGCTGGAACCAGGAAGGACCTGGGGAAAGCTGGTGGTGCAACGACTGGAGTCTGTGACCTTGTTGGAGACAGGGCTGCCCTCTGACGGTCCTCTTCACCCTGCCCATTTTGACCATACATGTTCTTGATGGTGTTCTCATCACCTTTCAGGCGTGAGTCATGGCCATATGCTGCCATTGGGCAGATGGATGAGGGCAAGGCGCCTGTGTCCACCAGTGGCACAGACAGTACCCTTGATAGGCATCTGAAAGTGGAAGATCCACCTCTAGCAAGACTGAGGGAGTGGACAATAGGCAGCTTAGCATCCTTCTGAAAGAGTGCCACCTAGTGGTGACAGAGGGCAGCTGTAGCCTGGCGATAAATGCCAATTTTTCCATTTTTGTACCACATCTATGCAGTTTCCGGGAGCAAGACTCACCTTGACTGGGTAGCTGAATGAAGTAGCACGTTGAATAGGCCTTCTCAAGCTTTCTCTTAAAATACTGAAACATAGCTACTGGAGAATGTTGGAATCAGTTGGGTCGGCAACTACTTTTTCTGCTAGCTCACCTGGCTCAGTTATTTCTTAAGAATTAATAATAACTAGCTCATTATTTGGGGAATGGATGAACAAGTTATAGCATAAGATCATGGTAGAATACTATTGTGCTAATAAGAAATGACCAGAGTGGGGTGGGGGTGGTCATACAGCCATGGCAAGGCCTATATGAATTGATGCAAAGTGAAGTGAGAAGAACCTGCAATGTTGTAATGAAGACCAAATGTGAAAGACAGTGGTCCAAGACAATTCTAAAAATTCAAGATGAAAAAGTGATCTACCTCCAGAGGGAGAACTGATGAAGTATAATATCCTTGCTTTCTTATTTTTTTTTGTTTTATTTTGCCATGTGGCTAATAAGAAAATGTTTTACATGATTAATTGATAAAATATTTTTTGCCTTCTTAGTGGGTAGGAGAGGGGTGGGAAGGAGGAAGGGAGAGAATCTGGAACTCAGAATGTAAAAAGGAAAGTGCTAAAAAATTAAGTAAGTGACAGAAGACAAAGGAAAAAATGGTTAATGAACATCCCCTTGCAGGAGAGGACCATAATGGCAGTTAGGTCTGAAGATCGTATAAGACTGACCCGGGAATCTCAACCATAAACCACTAGGGTTGACAATTTCTGCTTCTGCCCTTTCATTTTACAGAGAACAAGAAAAATGAGTCTGGACATGGATCCAGAACAAGAAGGGGGCCTATTTTTTTTAACTTATTTATTTAATATTTAATTTTTTTCCTGTTACACATAAGAACAATTATTAACATATGTTTTTAAAGCTGAGTTCCAAATTTTCTATCTTCCTGCCTCCCACCCCAAGAAGGCAGGCAGTTCCAAATTGGTTATATGTGTGGAATCATGCAAAACCTATCCGTAATAGTCATGTTGTGGAAAAAAAAACAGATGAAAAGAAACAAGATGAATAAAGAAGATTTTTGAAAAGTATGCTTCAGATCTGTTTTCAAATGCCATCAGTTCTTTCTCTGGTGGATGGATAGCATTTTTTCATCCTAAGTCATGAACGGCATTTGCCTAAGTCATTCACAACTGATCATCTTACAATACTGCCATTGCTTTGTACACGGTCCATTTCACTTTTTATCATTTCATGCTAGTTTTTCCTGATTTTTCTAAGAGCATCCTGCTCCTCATTTCTTACAGGACAATATTATTCCATCATAATTACATAGCACAAGTTGTTCAGCCATTCCCCAGTTGATGGGCATCCCCTCAGTTTCTAATTCTTTACCCCCAGAAAAGAACTGCTGTATTTTCATACATAGAGGTCCTTTTCCTTTTTGTTTTTTGACTCTTGGTATACAAACCTAGTAGTGGTATTGCTAGGTCAAAGGGTATGCCTGGTTTTATAGTTCTTCGGACATAGTTCCGGATTGCTCTACAGAATGGCTGGATGAGTTCATGACGCCAAGAACAGTCAATGTCTCATTTTGTCCACATCAGGGGGCCTATTTCTTGAAGCATTTATAGCTCTACCTTTTGTGGCTGCATAGAATTAGAAGCAAAGTAAATGCCCACTGATTGAGAAACAGTTAAACCAATCGTGGTATGGGAATGTAATCAATGTGAAGTCTTAGATAAACTGAGGCAGAATGAAGTAAACATAATGAAGAAAACAGTATTCACAGTGACTATATGGCACCTACTGTCTACTGGGCACTGTGCTAAGCACTGGGCAATTATTACTGCTTTCCACCCTCAACAATTTTGTGAGGCAGGTGCTATAATTAACCCTGTTTACAGATGAGGAAACTGAGGCACAGAGGTAAAGTGAGTTGCCCAGGATCACACAGCCAGTAAGTGTCTGAGACTGAATTTGGACTCTGGTAATATCCAAGTTTGGCCCCAAAGAAGAGATGGGAGCATATACCTCTCTTCCTTCTTTGCAGAGGTAGGAAACTGGTAGGTGTGGAATGTATCATTTCATGTTATATTCTGTTGGCGTTTTGATTTGTTTTCCTGGACTATTTAAAAAATTTTTTACTCCACAAGATGACAATCGGGAGGGGAGAGGACCCTTTTTTGGAAACAAAGGTTTTAGAAAATCAGAAGATAAGAATTTAAAAACTAAGAGCCAGGCAAATCTGTGAAGGGTATACAGGTAATAAGAAGATTCCTTCATCACCTGCTGGTTGCACCAGACTCACTTGTTCTGTACCTAAGCAGCATCTCCTTGAGTATCTATTCAAAGACCCCTGTGAAGGAAGCTCAGCTCAGAGCCTTTTAAGAGAGGTCATTCTGCTTGAGGACATCTTCTGTAACTGTCCCTCATTGATGCTGCCGGTTCCCCCATCACACACTCATGCATGCACGCACGTATCACATGAACACACGCCCAGCAGAGTAAGTTGAGTTCTTCAGCATGCTGCCAGTCTTGGTCCTTCAGAGAAAACTGATATGTTCCCTTTCCCTGCCCTTCCTGTATGTGCCCTCCATCACTCTCAGGTCTCTGTAAGTTATAAAATAGCGAGGGGTTTAAAGGGGGAATTGTGTAAAAAGTTACTACCCCAGAATTGTGGATTCATTAACCTTGAAGTTGATGTTTACCAGTCAGAGTAAGGTAAAGTGAGTTCTGGGTGTTGCTGCCCCCTCTGTACCATGGCCTGGGGTTTTCACTGGCAGGTGCAGAAGGTAAGCCTTGCCAGGTGGTCAACAGTCATAGAAAGCAGATCACCTAAGAAGTCATGGTCAGATAAATGCCAACTTGTCAACTACAGTTAAGCTTTCCATGTCTCAGGGATTCACAGGGGTATGTTCTTACCACCTCCCTTTGTACCAGAGAAAGTCTGAATTCTTATGATCTTAAAAGATAAAATATGTTGATATTATATGATACTATGCATATGTTTTAGGCATTTCTGAGTTTCTAAACATTTTCTGTGTCATTTGCTGGTCTTTGCCTGTCATTTGTGCTTTCTGCAAAACTCCTCCCATTTAATTTGTTAATGCCAATCAGTGATATATCAAAACTGTGATGGGGGAAAGTAGCAATATGGAAGGGCTAACTATAGAGACTCTGGAGGCTTCAGAGTAAGAAATCAGAGAAGAGAAGGAGTGCCCAGCATTGGGCAACAGTTTGAGAGACGTTGGCTCTGCACAAAACCCTGTTATGTTCCTTCCTTTATTAGGAATTTGACAGGTATCAACAAAGATAAACATTTCCACATGCAGAGAACTTGGAAAAAGTGCTGTGTAGGAAACCAGGAATCTCTGTTACATGCTTTTTACATACTCTGCTCTCTTCCATGTATTTTTAAATGTTTCTTTGACTTGTTTTACATTTTTCATCACTGCCTTCTTTGCAATCACACCACTGCCATCCTTTCTTTGTAACAAATAAGTAGATTTAGGCAAAGTAAATTCATATATTCTTCACATTCATGTCAACTGCCAAGATGTGGGAATTATTGCCTTGTCTTTTCTATAGTAAAAATATTAGGGTTCGGTCAATCCAGGTGTTAATGACGTAAGTCAAATAGGATGGTAGGATGGTGCTATCTTGTTTTTTTACATGAAAGCAGTAAGCAGCTGTTTAATATTGTTTTCAAAATAATTACGATTTTACTTTTTAAAATTTCATCTTTTACAGATTTTCTTAATGTTCAACAAAAACTTGATGAAGAAACCAACTTGCTAAACTTAGATCCACCTTTGCATGTATTTTTATTTTCTCTAATTTTTTTCTAGGAATTGTTCTGAAGTCAGTTTTGTTGAAAATGTCTTTTCCTTAGCTCTCACGTGACAGTTTGTACCTCTTAGAGAATGATGTTCTATTCCTATGTATTCTGATCTTCCTTGCCCCACTGAAAGTAGGCCTGTGTTGGGCCCTTGGGCATTTAATAAAATAATAGTTGAAATGGGCAGGAAATTGTAACTTTATGTCATTTGTCTTTTTATTGAAGAGAAAATACTGATGCTCCCTTTCTCCTTTCCAAAAAGGTGGGTGATATCGTGAAAGTGACAAGAATGAACATCAATGGCCAATGGGAAGGAGAAGTCAATGGCCGCAAAGGGCTCTTCCCTTTCACACATGTCAAGATCATTGACCCTCAAAATCCAGATGAAAACGAGTGATTTCTGTTACCTGTCGTCTGCTGCTGCTGCTGCTGCTGCTGCTTCGTGTTCTGGCTCTCATTAGTAGCATCCTCTGGAATGGGGTTCCATTCTCTTTCACAGGCAAGCTAGGGAGCCTGACCCAGCTCTCCAGCTTGCTTCTGTTTGGTGGTCTTTTCTACACATCTGGAATGCACACAGCTGGCAGCCTTCAGGCATTGGTATTGTCGCTGGATTGTCTCACACTTAGCCAATTGTAGAACCTTTTTGCATCTTAAGCTGGAAAGCCCAAGTGGAAGCACACAAGCAAAAGGATATTGAAAAGGAAGGAGTCTGTCTTAACTTGAGTGCTCTCTTGGCTTCATCCCATCAAATTCATTTGGAAAAAAAAAGCATTTTGGCAATTATACTTGAATTTGATGCATAGCTCATCCTCAGAGGGATACTTGGTGTGCCATCTTCATCTTCTTTTTGAGGGGAAATCATGGAACTCAAGGAGGAGGAGAGAATTCTGTCTGATCACAATAAAAGCTGAATTGGGACTTGGGAGAAGAATCAATGGAATGTGTATTCTGAACAGTCATAAATGACGTTTCCTTGATACGAGGGATTCTGTCTGCCTCTGAGCTTCTGAAGTGAAGTTTCTTTGACTTAAGGAAAAAACTACATTGAAGCCAAGGCCTGTCTTTATGTCACGTCTTTATTGTTGTAAATGCTGGCCTGTTTTGCCATGTGCTAAACAAACAAAAACTCATCATATTTAATTCCATCTTTACAAGCACTGTAAACTGTTGAAAACAAACTTCAAGGAAAAATCCTTCCTTTCACTTTTTCCCAGTGAAACCATCCTGAATCTACACATACACACAGCCATTTCTTTTTTTTCTTTCTTTTTTTTTTTGGGGGGGGGGGTGGTCTGCTTTCAGTGAATGCCCACTCTAAAGGTGAACCAGCAAAAACTTCCGTTAGGGAGATTGTTCTCAGAACCTAAGAGTTGAATCCACCTCCACGGAAAGTGAGCAGTTTATGTCCTTGTCCTTTGAAGAGGCTGGAGAGAGCAGTCAGGCTTCAGACTATATCTAGGCTGCATTATCACCAGCTAGAGAAACCTGGGGCTCAGGCTTCCTCTTGGGCAGACTCGAGCAGTTGGGAAGACCCACTAGTAGAGCTTTGTTATGCAGGATGATCTTGTTATATTTTTTTAAAGCCCCTTTATTGCACATGGCAATAGCAAAAGGTATGAGACTTGGGAAATTTTAACACACTTACAGAAATTCAAACTTTTAATATCATTTTCTGCCAGATACTAGTAAAAGGCAAGGCAAAGGTTCAGACAGAAAATTAGCACTGACTGCAAACATAGAAGGAGCCCCTTAATTAGTGCATTTGGTCTTTCGGTCTGCCTTTCCTACAGACTTTTTTTTAGCCTTTATATTTTTGCAACTTAGAATGTGTTCTGTTTTGAGCCAAAGCTCATAGACTCATAGAATGTTAGAACTGAAAGAGATGCAGCATAGAAGTCCTGAGATACAACAAAACAAGTTCAGTTTTACAGAAGGAGGCTTGAAGTGATTTGTTGAAGGTCCCACCAGGCTGGACTCAGAAGCAGGTCTGCCTCCCTTGCACCATACTGCCTCTGGGTGATTCCCTGTGGTTTCCGTAAGACAAGAAGATGTGGCTGCCAAAGAGCCTGATAGACTGTGACTGTACTCATGAACATACTGAAATGAATAAAATGGAAATGCTGGAGGAGATGGATGTGGGCTTGGGTATGACTAGTCACTGTAGGCTATGTGTGCAATGACCTACTTCAGAAATGCCTTCTCTTCAGCCAACATTTCCACAACTACTTGAAGCTATTTATCAGTCTGTCCTACTGAAAACATGCCCTTTGGTTACACTCATTCTGCCATTAATATTCTGCCACAAGCTGAAGTCCAGCATTGGTGTTCTCATGGAATGGTCACAAGATTAGCCTTTAATCTACTCGCCCCTTTTGTGCATTTCTGCTAGACTTAGCCTTGGTCACCCCTTCCAAAGAAGAGGTCTCCTTACTGACCTTGTTACTCTCTGAACATGGGCAAGTTTTCTGCCTGCTTTCTGAGAGATAAAAACTCCTCTGTAGGCCATATTTAACTCCATTTAGTAGCAAGATGGTCCTCTCGAGGAGTTGGAGGACACGCTTGCTGCATGCTGTGTATTGAGATGAGTTTTCCTTTGACTTGCTCTTCTTAGGACTCGTTTTTTGTCCTATATGGGTTGATGTAGGTCACTAAGGAATAAATAGATCAAAACATGTAGGAAGGCAAGGGGCTTCCCCCTGTATTTATTCTTTACACTAAAATGCATGGATTCCCAGAACAGGGCACACGTTTCTAGTGGTGCCAAGGATGTCCCAGAGCCCAGTATCGGTGAAGAGGAAGCTGAGAAAAGTCACTTTTACCTCCCTCCTATATAATCCTAGAGGTAAGGACCTTTACAGCTGAATGGACTTGGGGGACCACTTTGTCCATTCTGAAGAAACGGGGCCGTTGAGTGGAAAGAGCTCTGGATTTGGAGCCAAGCCCTGTGTCTGAATCTCGTCTCTGCTGCTTTCTGACTTGGTGACTTGAGGCAAGTCCCCTCCCCTCTCTGGGCCTTGATTTCCTCACCTATAAATGAGGAAATTGGACTGTGGATGACCTCTCAGCACCCCTTCCAGTCCTAAGCTCCTTATAAGGCTATGAGCCTGAATTGCCACATTCTACAAAAAGGGGCTGGGTCTGAGGAGGTGTATGAGAAAAGATCAGAAGGGGTATCCCATGGTCTGGCCCACTCCCCACCTCCCAGGCTAGGCTTTCTGATGATCCAGGAACTCTTCCAGGGTCTGCATCTGCTGTGAGGTCTGTTCTCTGCCCTGGGAGGATTGCATGCGCTCCATGGGCAAGCATTTCCTTTTGAACTGCTTGGTGTGCTGCTTGCTACCCTCCTTGCTTTGTCACCCCAAGCTCTGGATGGTCCATGAGCCATCACTGTGGTTTATTTATCTTTTGGGTCTGTCAAGACTTGATGGTAATGAGGCTGTTTCATTCAATGCACTGTTAGGGCTCATGCTCCACCCCTCCTTTTTCTGTCATTCATGGATTGTGAAGGTGGCTCCTGGGGTTTCCAGCCTCAGCAGACTCCCTGATCCAGCTAATTGAGGTGGGTGATGTCATCTGATGTGGGTCATTAGTCCCATGTTCTGGTCTTCGTGCTTCTGGCTTGGTCTGCAGGGGGCCTTCTCTCTCCATGCCCTTGGTTGGCTGGATCCATGCTTGCTCATTGACACACTGGCTGGGCACCTGCTAAAGACAATAAAAGCGTGGGAGGAACACGGGCTGGATCCTGAGGCCACCGAGATGAAGCTTTCTTGGCTGCGTTTTGCAAAGGAGACAGCTTTTGACTTTGGTTTTAGCACAGTATTCCCAACTAACGCTTCCTGTCGATGATGTGAGAAGAGCTGTCTGAAGTTCCACCCGGAGCCCAGAAGGGTGTTCTGTGGTGTTGACCTGGTGCCTCCACTGGAGCCCCCCACAAGGGACTGCTGATGAGATCCTTCTGTGTGAGGGAAGGTGGCCTGGCTTCTGAGATGAGTGTCACTGTGTGTTCTCCAGCCCCCAGCAGGACAGATGATGACTCTTTAAACCTGTAACTTAAAAATCATGAACTTCAGGCAATAATATTTTCTGTGTAAGCTTTTAAAATTATTTTTGGGGGAATCATAGCTTGTTTTATTTTGTGCTATAAAATTAACAGTATTAAATGACTTCTATTCTTAGAATACATCGAGTGTCTTTTCTTAACAGATTAGTGCCTTTTTATTTTCCTACTCCATTGATTCCATAGTACTGGGCCCGACATCAAAGCCAGTGTTTTCAGTGGCCTGTTTGTACACTGTCTGAATAAACCTTGCATCAACTTGCGGCACTTTGGGTTTTTTTTTTTCCTCATCTTAGTGTCCTCACTGATTTCCTGGGCATGCATACATGCACTTGACCCCACCCCCCCCCAACACACACACACCTTCGTGATCCTTCCACAGAGGTGGCAGAGAGGGCAAGGCCACTCGGGCACCTAGAAGACCCTCAGAGCTAGAATCTGTTATGTTAAACAGGAACGGGTGAGACCTGGGGCTCCTCAGAGTTGTGGTGCCCCAGTGAAACTCCAGATCTCAAGCCCTTTGCACAGTTAAGCTTCACGGAAATGTCAGCTGGCCTCATTTCCCAGGCCTGCTGTGTGGGGAAAGGGTGGGGCTGAGCAAGGAGCCCAGATCTCTCACCTGTTTCAGGGATCCCTCATGAACTCCAGGTTTCCAGCTCTCACCTCTTCCTTGAGTTCCCAGTCCCATTCTTCCATCTGCAAATCATCAAAGATTGGACATGCCCCTGCGTTCCTGCAACTTTCTGGGGGCTTTGTAAACTGAAAATCAAATGTGTAGGAAGGGCCATGATGTGGAGGGCTTTGATCCTGGAGGTGAAAGACAATTGAGAGTTAGGAAGTGGGAGATGGAATTTCCTTTAGGAAAATAACGACAACTGGTGAGGGGAGGGTGGATTGGAGGAGGGGGAGGCTGGAAGCAGAGAATAACGAGGCTATGGGGATAGTCCAGGGGTGATGGCTGAGTGAGGGGAGAAAAGAGGCTGAATATAAGATGTCAGGGAGGTAGGAATGCTAGACTTCGGCAAAGGATAGGTTGGGTGTGTGCAGTGAGTGAGAGGGAGGTGCCGTGGATAATGTTGAGAATAATGATGAAAGCGTGACGGATCAGTCAGCGTGGGTGAAGCACCTACTATGTGTTCAGACACTGTGGTAAGCGCTGGGGAATACAAAGAAGTCCCTCCCAAAGTACATTACTGACTTTTATTTTTTGATTATAAAATTAATTTGTATATGTTAATTCAGTTATAAAAATATTTGTTGTTAAAAAATAGAGGCAATATGGTCTAGCAGAGAGAATCCTGGACTTAGAGTCTTCAGGCTTGAATGTAGTTCTTCCCCTTAGAAGCCAATGAGGTCTTGGACAAGTCACTGCATAGTGGAGTGGGCGAAGAGCTCTGGCTTCTGGCTGAGATGATCTAGGTTCAGTTTTTGTTTCATCAGTAAAATGAAGAAAGGAAATAAGCATTCATTAAGCACTTACTGTGTGCCTGGTCATGCTAAACACTTCACTTATCTCCATAGAGCCTCACGAAAATGCTTTAGGATGGGCACTATTATTAACCCTCGTTTTACATATGGGGAAACTGAGGCCGAGTTTTTAAAAAATTGAGTAACTTGCCCTGAGCATAGTGAGTATCTAGGACTAGATTTGAACACAGGTCTTACTGACTCCAGGTCCAGAGCTCTGTCCACTTTACAATGGAGCTGTACATTGGGCCAAGGATACTATGACTTCTTCCTTCCTGGGCCCCAGTTTCTTTATCTGTAAAATGAGGGAGTCCGACTGAGGGGTCTGTAAGATCTATTCTGCTCGAGTTCTGAGATCGGGTGATTGCTCTCGGAACCTTAGTTTCCTCATCTGTATAAAGGGGACCACGGTTCCTTCATGCTGTCCCTCCCGGCCAGTGCTCGGTGAACTTCAGAATGCGGTAGAAAGGGGAGCCCCAGGCCGGCTCCCAACATGGGCGGCCGCTCCTAATGCTCATCCCCTCCTCTGCCACCAGGTGGTAGCAGTGTCCCACTGCCAAGAGATGGCATGGTCAAGTCAACAAGTTACTCAAAGGCTTATGAGGGGTGAACTCGGCACTGGGGATGCAGAGACAAACAGAAGCAGCACGGAACAGGAGGCTGGGATCACTTCCCCGGGGCATCGCAGGCTGGGAAGCGGGGAGCCAAGGCTGGTCCAGGCATCGGTCCAAGGATGGAGGCCCCGGGTAGGGCCCCCCCCCCCCTTGCCCTCCCGAGCGTGAAGGGGCAGGTTGCCGGGGCGTGGTGGTTAAGGGAAACCTGGAGAGACGAGACGCCAATGACCGATGTAAGGGACCGAGCAGGGATTAAACAAGGATGGGGAGGCGGGCTACGGGGCCCCCCAACCCTCTCGTCACCAGGAGCCGTGGAAGAAGTCGGATGAGAGAAGACCCTGAGCGGCTCGGTTAGGGCTTGCTGGTCTTTGCGAGAGGGATGAAAAGGACGGGAAGAGGAATGTCCTGGAGGCGGGGGTGGGGGGTTGGGGGGTGGTGGCGGCGAGGAAAGGTTAGGGAAAATTATCTCCTTAAGGAGTTATCAGGTAACTTGAATACAAGCAGAGAGTGGAAGGAGGAGGGGCTGACACCTGGACCTCTCCCTCATCTGAAGTGGTCAAAGGAAGGACACACACACACACACACACACACACACCCGTAGTTGGGTACAGAGGTACATTTCACTCAACAGGGAAGTAAGGGAGAAAAGGGGAGAGACGTTAAAGAATGGATTGGCATTGGAGGAAGGAGGAAGGAGGAATAAGAGGGAAGTTACATTAAGGGAGGCATTGACTAGTTCTATATAAAAGGTACTCTAAGAATGTGCACAATATTGATAGCAGCTCCTTTGGATGTGGCAAAGAATGGGGTTAGGAGGGGATGCCCATCAACTGGGGAATGGCCTGACAAGTTGTGGTCTGCGATGGTGACTATAAGAAATGAGGAGCAGGAGGACTTCAGAAAAACCTGGGAAGACCTACATAGCTGATGCAGAGGGAAGGAAGCACAGCCAGGATCATACAAGGTTAATATAGCAAACACAAAAGACTTTGAAAGATGCAATGACGGTCACATATCAAGAGGACTCCATTTTACCCACCTTCTCATGGAGGAAGAACTCAGCGCAGAATGAGACACATCATTTGTGGACATGGTCGATGTGGAAACTTGATTTGCTTGACTGTACATGTTTGCAACAGGGTTTTTGTTTTTCGTTCATTCCCATTTGGGTGGGTTGAGATAGGAGGGTTTTTTTCTGATCCTATATATATGTGTATGTGTGTATGTGTGTATACATATGTAATACAGATATATACACAAATATATATGTATATTTAAAAGAAAGAGCTGCTAAGCTCCCCTCTTCCATCCTAGCTATACTTGTGAGGGTAATTTTTAACCTCCAAATGAAAGGCTTTACATTTCTCCTGGATGCAATTCATTTTATTAGACTCAGCCCCTCTCCATGCGTGTCCTGGGTCCTGTTCCCTGGTGGACTCTCCAGCAAAGTACCTTGCTCTTCTTTCCACCCTCTGTCATTCTCAGTCTCTCTCCTGGTTGCTTCCCTGCTGCTGCAGCCTTAAAACCCAGCCCTTGATGATAGCAGCGCTGCTGTCCATCGGCCTGTCTCTTTTTTGAGACCCTTCCAGTCATCATTCTGCAGACACTGACTTCTCCAAGGCGCCACTGATCTCCTTAATGCCAGATTGAACTTTCCCCCTCAATCCTGCGCCTTTTTGCCTTCTGTGCAGTCTTTGACATCATCACTTTCTCCTCTCTAGGTTTTGGGGACCCTCCTCCCTCCTGGTGCTCCCACCTGGCTGATCTCTCCTCAATCTCTTTTGTTGCTTCTTTATGTGTATCGCTGCTCTGGGGGTGTCCTCAAGATTGTTCTGAGCCCTTCCCCTCCTCACCCTGGATCATTTGTCCTGGTGGTCTCATCAGCTCCCATGGATTAAATTATCATCTTTATGCAGGATTCCCAGGCCTAGCCTCTCCCCCAGCTAGTCACCCATCCCCACTTGCCTCTGAAGAGTTCATTCCAAATACTATCCTCCCCATCACTCACACAGGTCCCCTTTTCCCTCCACCCATAATTGCCACAATCCTGGACAGTTTCAATATTTCAGTCACCTTGTAACTGGTCTGCCCACCTCAACTCTCCCCACTCCAGTGCCTGGAGGACTCTTGTAAAGTGTCACCACCAAGCTCAAGGACCCCACTGGCTGCCCATTACCTCCACGGTCCAATAGAAAGCCGCCTCTGTTCTCCCACCTAACTCCCCCTAGCTGTGCCACTCCCCCTCTTATGGAGGATTCTTTCAATGCTCTACTTCAACTCCATGGTCTGCAGGAGGCCTGTGCAGGCCCTCCACCTGGGGCTAATTGCCTTCCCCTTTCAGGTTACCTCCTTCAGCCCTGTTCTGTGTATCTCCATATGCAGACTCCCTATTGGAACATGAGCTTCTTGGGGCAAGGGGCTGGATTTTTTCTTTCCTTTGTATCTCCAGGGCTTGGCACAGTACCTGGCACCCAGTAGGTGTTTAACAGTTGTTGACTGATGCTCCCACTGTGTGTAGCCCTCTGCCTCCCAGGGCAGCCTAGTTCACTTTGGGACTATTCTAAGTGTGAGATTTCTCATCCTACTGAGCTGAAACCTGCCTCTGTGGCTTTCATCCATCACACCTAGTTCCCTCTCCAGAGCAGGATGGAGATCTTTTGCCATGTCAAAACCCAGTCTTGGGGACTAGGATAGGGGAGAAGACTTCATTCTGTGAGAGTCTATAAGCTAAGACTGCCAAAGGCAGGTAGTGGTGGGGAGAGTGAGAGGCCTCTTCCCCTCTGGCCCCCAAACAAGGACCCTGAGGCTGCTTCATTTCTGAGTCTTGAAAGGCTGAAATAGATTCCTCCATCATGCCTTCATGTTGGGGCAGCCAACTGCATCCCCTCCTAGTCCATTCACTGCTCCCAATGAAAAGCAGAAGCCAGGTCTGGCCCCTTCCCCCCAGGTCTGCTGCTGGTCCCCACAGTCGGGAGCCTAGCCCCAGAGCTGACTTCAGGATTAGGTCTGACCCCCCCCTAACTGGAGCCCTGAAATCCTTCAGTGTCCGTCATCAGTCAGGACAGGACAGCCTCCCGGCGGCAGGGCCCTGCCCTGGACACTCGCTCTTCCCCTTTTCAGGCTGCTTGTGGTAGATGTTTAGTAAATGATTGTTTAATGAAACACTGAGGTGTGTGCCCAATGCTTAGTACCCACCCCTTCCCTCCAACCATTCATTCTGCCCCAGCTGCCAATAGCATCTCCCTAAATTATATCTCTGGCCAAGTCACTTCTTTGCTCTGAAGCCATCTGTGGCTCCCTATGGTCAGCAAGATAAAATCTAACCTCCTTATAGGCCGCCGTGAATGGCCCTCACTGCTGGGCCCATCATGTTTGCACAGCCCTGAATTCAGTCAGATCTCATGTTTCAGCCCACACAGGGCTCCAGGCCTGGACTGCTCTCTGTCACCCCTCATCAGATTGCTGGCATTTCTTTGGAATCTGCTACACTGGCAGAAAGACTCCCAGAGGCCTTCTCGGCCCTCCCTTGAGGAAGCTTGGTGGCAGAGAAGAGCCCACTTCTCATCCCAGCCCTGGGAAGCAGTGGTGGTTATCCCCAGACAACACTGCCCCTGACACTGCCATTCTCCTTCTCTGAAAGACCTGAGGAAGGACGTTTGTGCCAGCTGCCCCCAGGGTGGTCCTGAGCATCCAGTGCAGCTGTTGCGAGCCTGGCAGCTGTAGGTGATCCTGGCACCATGGACCCATGGATCAGGCACCTGGATCTGATTGTAGTACGAGGCAAGGTTGGAGGGTGAACAGGCTTTCTCCTTCATAGACAAAGGGCCAGCATCCAGGCCCCTGGGGATTGTTGATAAGCTTGGAGGGCCTTAGAACATTGGAAGGTCTTGTTGGCCAGAAAGGAATAGGTCCCTGGCCCATCTTTGGAGCTTTTACTCTGCTTACCTCCTTGTATCCTTCACAACAGCCCTTTGAGGTAGGTTCTGTTCCTATTTCACAGAGGAGAAAGTTGAGGCTGGCCAGGGTCCCCCAGGTAAGCAGGATTCAAACTCAGACCTCTACCACAGTAGCAGCACCATCACGCTGCCCATTGAAGTCACCATGACAGCATCCTTCCTCAATGGCCAAGCCCAGGGCTTTGTATTTGTGTCCTTCCTGGAGGGCAGGGACTGGCCTTTTGTCATTCTTTGAATCTTGACGCAACTGGTCACCATTGACCAGTAGGTGGTTCATGCTGGTAGAGTAGCCCACTACTTCCTGAGTCAACATGGTTCCCTCTGGGATGCTTCTGAACCTTAGCAAGTTTTTCTTCCCACTGAGTTGAAATCACCAGCCCACACCCCACCCCACTGGTCTTTTATCTAGCACAAGATGGTTTGGGGAGGACCAGCTTCCAGGGGATGCCAAGGTCAGGCATCGCCTTGGAGTCTCACAGTAGCTAAGTGAAATCCAGGGGCCTCCCCGAAGACTCTTCTCCATAAACCAGCATAAACATAGGCACCTTTTCCTCCTCAGAGGCATGACTGGATGAAACCAGGCCCAGTAATCTGTCCCTCTGGGTCTCAACATCTCTGTACCTCCTGATGACCCCAGACTCCAGTCCCATCAACTTCCAAAGGCTGGGGCAGGGACATACCCAAGGGGCCCTACCAAGATGACCCACTGAGGTGAGTAGCAGACAGTTTGGTTTATTATTATCAGCTATGAACAGAGAAAGGTGCAAAGGAAGGAGGGGATTGGGCCCTACCAGTGCTGGGTGTCTGAATTATGGGCCAGGAGCAACAGTGGGTACACAGCTATTTCCACCTAGGCTAACTTCGAGGATCCAGAAGGCCCTTCCACCCAGAGAGGGTGGCACTGGGGGACTGAATGATTTCCCAAACTCTGGATCTCCTCCAGGGAGGAAAGGAGGAAGAGGAAAAAAGACAGGGAGAGAAGAGGGAGGAGGAAGTCAGGGAAGGAGAGGTAGGAAGACAGGGCAGAGGCTGGAAAGGGAGCTTTGATAGAGGGACAGACAGACAGACAGGTGTGGGGCTGGGACACCTGGTGTGGCTTGTGGGAGCCTCTCCCGACACCAGTTTCTATGGAATAAGAGAGCCTGTGTGCTCAAAGTTGCCGAGGCCTCATTCAGACCGGAGCCGGCCTCTTCTCCCCTCTCTGCAGGCTGTGCTTGAGCCTCCCTTTCGAGGGGCCAGGGCTGCCAGTAGATAGGGAAGCAGCCGTTATTTCTTCTTTCTGGGTCTGAGTGGGGGGTGGGGGAGGAGGACACTTTGGCTCTCACCAGCAAGCATAGGAAAAGAGGGGGCACTGGCCCCAGTCTGGAGTGCCTCCATGAGCAGCCCCATCCAGGGAAGGGAAGGGCCGGGGCTGTCCATGAGCAGGGGCGGGGACCAGCCACTGGCCTGAACCAGCCTCTGGGCTGTAGGGAGGGTACAGGGGACCATGGGGACCAGTCTTGTCTGGGGGGGCACAGTCCCTGGGCAACTGTCTGACCTCTGGCTCGGCCCCAGGGAGCACAGGCCTGGGCTGCCCATCACTGCCAGGAGCAGCTTCCCAGATGCTGGGACCATAGTCCTGGAACCTGGAGGAGGACAAAGGGAAGTAGGAGGATGCCAAAGCCCCAGGCTTGTATTTTTATCCCAAGTTTGAAGGCCAAGACCCTTCCTCTGCATCCTCAGTTGAGGATCTCTGGCTACCTGGAGGCAGCAAGATAGAAGCTGGATTCCTGACTGGCTGTTTTTTCAGGCCTCAGTCTCCTCTTTAAAATGAGAATGTGAATGAAACACTGGAATGGTAGAGGGAGTGCCCCATGTGGTGGTATCAGACTACTTGTAGGGAAGATGTTGGATAAGTCCTGTCCCTTCTCTGGGCCTCAGTTTCCTCTAGGTTGGATCAGATGGTCATGAAGGTCTGGGTTCCCCCCGACCCCCCGCCCAGCTCCGAGTGTGTGCACAGGATCCTCCAGCCGCTATCAGTTATGACACTTCAAGCCATAAATGGAGCCCTGTGTTACAGATGAGGAAATCAAGGCAGATAGAGATGATGTAACTTGCCCAGGATCACACAGCTGCTAAGTGTCTAAGGCAGGATTTGAACTCAGGTCTTCCTGAGTAAGAAGCTAGTACTCTGACCACTGCATCTCCCGTTGCCTCAAGCATTCAGTGTATGGTGGATTGAATCTGTTTTTCTAAGCTCCTTCTGTCCAAGTGCAGGCCCATTCTCTCCTCCTCTTAGCTCCTAAACCTTTTCTAGAGAGGAGGCTGGGGGCCACCCTCAGCCCCTACTGTGCTATAGGGTCCACCCCAGGGGCCAGGGCTCTCTGACTGGTTAAATGGAGTCAAATTCCCTTGTTTTACAGATGAGGAAACTGAGGGCTAAGTGACTTAAGGTCACATAGCCTGGAGGATCTGAGGCAGGATTCAAACCCAGGTCCTTTGGATTCTAACCTATTTGCTAATACTACTCTCTCTGACCACAAAATGCCCAGAAAAGAGAAGATCCCTGCCCCACCCCCAAGCCTGCCCCATCTCCCTGGGAATTCTGCAGATTGTTACTTGTGCCTGAGGAAGGGGCCCAGGACAGCATTGCACTTTTCTCTGAGGGGAAGCTCACCTGTACGCAGGGTAAGACCCAGGGGTGGGCGCTGCTGCCTCTCTTGTTGGCTCCTCTCTCTGGCTGGCTGGCACTGAGGCCCTAGAGAGCCCAAGGGGCCCCCAAAAGGGGGCATACCTGACTGGCCCAGGGCTGGTACTGTCTTGGACCTGCACAGTCTCATCCTTGGTCAGACCTACCCAGAGGGAACATGGGAGAGGGAGGGAGCCCAACTCAGTACCCACTGGTCTGCCCATTGGCCCAGGACTGCCCTCAAGTAGCTGGGGCAGAGGTCCCTCATGTGAAGTTCCTTGGTGCCTCAGTTTCCCCACTTCCATCCCTCCTCTTCCTGGCTGAATAAACCCATCTTGAGTCTCTTGAAGCCCCCCTTTCCTGGGACAGGTCCAACTCTCCTCCCTTCTCTTACCAGACTTCTCAGCCTTGGAGCTGGAGGCAAGCTCCCCCCGTCTCTTCCTTTTCTGCCCCTGGGTTGGGCTGAGTCTGTGGGTCCTGTACAAGGGATGAGGTCTCCTCAATCATTCTCCTTTGTAGGAAGCAGGGAACAGGAGCAGAGGGGTGGGGTGTGTGGGCAGGGATAGGGGCTGGCACTGGGGGCTCTCCCAAAGGGTGGGCAGGCCCCTCCTCCCCACCAGGGCCCTCCCAGTTACCTTCTCTGCTGCTTCCCTTGTTCCCGGAATCCTTTTGCAAAGGGGTTGTTGTCAATTTTAAGTTTGGTGATCTTTAGAAAGGAATAAAGTCAATTTTGTCACGATGCTTAAGGCCATAAGCTGCCCCTGACTGACGATGACCATCCTAGTCGGGCCCTCTCAGTAGCCCTGATGCTGTGAAGCATTCTAGGTCTAGAGCCCAACAAGAGGAGCAGTTACTGGACCAGCCCATGCAAAGTTCGCAAGACTGGAGTGTCATTTGTACAAGGCAGTGAACCGGCCAGTTTGACTGGTGTCTGTACACAGTGGCATCAGCCCAGAAAAGTACACAAGGGAGCAAGACTTAAAATGCCAGCAGGGTGTGTTTTCTGGCAGAGGTGAGTGTCAGACACGGTCAGCCCCATGCTTTAGGACGATCCCCCAGCAGCCAAGGGAAGTACTGACCAAAGAGAGGACAGAGCAGGGTCACTGGGCATTGGAGGGCTCCCAGAGTTGGGCATGGAAGACAGGAGGATAGAGACCAGGGAGCAGGGCAGGATGTGTCCTTGTCAGGTTGGAAGGGCTGGTCACCTCATTCTGCTTGACCCCAGAACCAGCAGGCTGCCTGGGGGTCCCCTACTCTCTTCCCAGAGCTCTCTAGGCAGGGGCAGAATCAGTACTCGTTGGGGGGTGTATGGAGTAGGGGAATTCTGTGACAGATCTGGATGAGGCATGAGATATTCAGTCATTTCTGACTTTCTGTGACTCCATTTGGAGTTTTCCTTGGCAGACATCCTGGAGTGGTTTGCCATTTCCTTCTCCAGCCCATTGTAGAGATGGGGAAACTGAGGCCAACATGGTGAAGTGACTCACCCAGGGTCACAAAGCTAGTTAATGTCTGAGGCTGGATTTTGACTCAGGCCTGGCACTCTCTCTACTGCAGTGCCCCCTCGCTGCCCCCTGGCTCACTGTGGACCCTTAATAAAGGTTTCTTATCGCTTGACGTACTGAAGCTGCTTGTGCTGTCTAGTCTGCCCTATCTGTGGCTCATCTCTTCCCCAGACCCCTAAACACACCAGGTCTTTGTCTTTAGGAAATTTCAGAATTTTAGAGTTAGAAGGAAACTAATGAAATGAATGAATGAAAAACCTTGCTTACTTACTGGGCACCAAACACTGTGCCAAGCACATGGCAAACACAAGCTAGCTCCTGCCCTTGAGGGGCTTATAACTGAACAGGAAGAGAAGCCACGCAGAAGTCAGAGGTGGCCAGGGGTGGCAAGCAAAACCATAGGAGTGACTGGTGGTTTCCAGCAGCGAGAAAGTCCCATCTTCCTCCTTTTGGCCCTTGATTTCCCTGGAGGGGCCTCTTCCAGGCCCCAGACACCAGGGCCATCATCCTCAGCTCCGCTCCCTCCCCCTCCCAGTGCTCCAGAACCCCAGATGGGGAGGACTATGTTGGCAGTCTTGTTGTGGGAGGAGTCCACAAGGGACAGGGCAGGGAGAAAGGCCAGTTACCTGCTCGTTCTGGTAGGCCGTGACAGAGATGAAGACCGTCTGGGGGAAGCTGAAGGCTTGGAAACCCCTCCAGCAGATGTTGAAGAGGTCATCACCTTGCACCACAAGGAAGCGGGGCTGATAGCGGTGCATAGAATGGAGAATGATCTGGGGAGATTGAGGATCCACTGAGAGGCTTGCTTGTGCCTCAGGATAAGCCTCCCCTTCTGGGACAGCCTCTGGTTGGGGATGCCTCATTCCCTCCCTTCTATGGGAACAAGGAACTCCAGCTACAGGTAGGATGTCTCAGTAGGTAGCGAGCTCCTTATCCTTGGAGGGCTTCGAGCATATGGTAACATGGTTACTCCTTAAAGATTGCTTTGGAGAGGACTTAGTTAGAGAGAGAGGTTGGGACCAGATGGCGACCAGACCTCCTTCAGGTTTGTCCGTACTGGGGATTATGGGAGCAGAGGGTGGGGTAGTAAGGAGGGAGGATCTGCTTACGTGGCCGAGCTGGTCCAAGGTGTTATTGGTCAGTTTCATTTTGTGGAAGGACACAGGCTCCTTCATCCAGTGGCTGCCATAGGCCGGTGAGTCTGGATGGATGTAGGAGCGGCCAGGGAGCTGTGGTTCTGCCTTGCCTGCCACCTCCCACTGGTCTTTGGTCCACTGCAGGGCACAGAAGGGCCCCACTGAGAGCAGGCAGTAAGAGTCACTGCCCTTTATGGGATGTGGGGGGCAAAGACTAGAATAAATCTCAATGAGTCATCAAACCCCCTCCCCAGAAAAGTAAACTGAGACCAGTGCAGAGAAAGCATTGCCCTGTGTCCTAGTTGATCAGGTGGAACAAGTGCAGGGGGAACATGGATCTGGGTCCCTTGCCCTGACTCCCTCTTCCCTTTCCAGTTCTCATGTGCTAGGTTCTACCTTTCCCCTCCCACAGAACCCTGCAGGGCCAAGGGGCCCCAGACAAGAACAGATACCTTATACCTGAAGTTGTCCATTGGCACAAAGTCTGCCAGCACCACATACTTCAAGTAGGGGACCAACCCCGAGAGTCTGATTTTGCACTGAGGGAACATTCGCCTATGAAGGACAGAGATGGGCATCACCAGTGGCTGAGAGTCTGCATGGAGTGTTCCTGCCAAGGGGCAAGGGAATCATAGGAAGAAGACAAGGCCAGGGCTCACTGGGGCTGCTGGGATGAGGAAGGGTGTCCCAGTCACACAGACCAAGACTTATGCGATGCCTTCCTTGACAGCCATCGTCCTTGGACCCTCATTTTACAGAGGAGGAAACTGAGTCTTGGGCAGGCATGACCTTCTGAGGTCACACTTGCCAGTGATCAGCAGAGCTGAGTTATGAACCCAGACTGTTTTTTATCCTCCTCTCCCCATAGCTGGTTATGTCTTTATGAAGCCCAGTTCTGAGTCTTCTCTAGGGTCACCCACTCCTGGAAGGCCATATCCCACCTCCTTTCCTCTCAACTTTCAGATGCCTTACCACAGCCCCAGGCAGGATCCAGAGCCTAGCTGCAATGATCCTCAAGCCCCTATCCTGACCATGCTGCTCTTAAGTTCATCCCCAGAGGAGTGGGAGGAGAGATTGGGCACAGGGATGGAGATGTGACCCCTGCCCGCTGCTGAGATGCCAGGCCATCCAAAGCTTGGGTCACAGGGCTTTTTGGGGCCTGGCATCATCCTCTAGCCTACCTACAGGGTTAGGGTTCAAGATGAGGGGCCTCACCTGCCAGATTTGGTGATGACCATCTCTGTGCCCGCCTGGTAGAATTGGGTCCAGAGCTCCAGATCCTCCAAGGAGGCGGTGATGGGCCCATGGGCACTTGAGGCTGCTGTGCCCCTTGGGGCTGTGGGTTCTGGTGGGGGTGAGAAGACAGCAGCAGGACACTTAGCTGGTCAAGCCACTGGAGGACCCTCAGGTTCCCAGGGTCACAGAGGAGCTCAGGTTCAGGCTTGGAGGCTAAGCCACACCTGAATATCACCATTTACCACAATATCCTGACTAGGGGGGAGGGGAATCTGCTTGCAGATCTCTGCTTGCAGACACCCAGGGAGGGGCATCTCACTATCTTACAAAGATGATCATTCATTCCCCTTTGGGAGAGTTCTGGCCATTAGGTTTTTGGGGGAGGGCCACAATATCCCCATCAGACTTTTCTGTTTTTAGTTTTCCAAACATTTCTGACAACAGCTGCACAAAACCCCTGAAGCTTGGAACAGGGCACCCTCCATCCTGGAAGCAGAGTCCTACTTTAAGAAAGAGTTAAAAGTCAAATAATAGACTGGGAAAATGGACAAACAACAGAAAATACTCTGACTATAGAAAGTTACTATGGTAAGATTAGTGACCAAAACCCACACTCAGAAGAAGACAGCAAAGTCAAAGCTACATCCAAAGCCTGCAAGAAAAATATTAATTAATCTCAGGCCATGAAGGAATTCAAAAAGAATTTTGAAAATCAAGGGAAAAACTGGGAAGAGAAATGAGAGTGATGCAAGAAAATCAAGAAAAACCAACAGCCTGGTAAAGGAGACACATAGAAGTTCCAAAGAAAATAATACTTTAAAAAACAGACTAGGCCAAATGGCAAAAGAGGTCCAAAAAGCCAATGAGAAGAATGCCTTAAAAAGCAAAATTGGCCAAATGGAAAAAGAGATCCAAAAGCTCACCAAAGAAAATAATTACTAAAAGATTGGAATGGAGCAAATGGAGGCTCGTGACTTTATGAGAAATCAAGAAACAATATAACAAAAGCCAAAAGAATAAAAAAAATAGAAGACAATGTGAAATAACTCACTGAAAGAAACAATTAACCTGGAAAATAGATCTAGGAGAGATAATTTAAAAATTATTGAACTACCTGGAGGCCACAATCAAAAGATGAGCCTAGACATCCTCTTCCAAATTATTAAGGACAAATGGTCAAAGGTGATGAAGAGGCAGTTTTTGGATGAAAAAAATTAAAGCTATATATAGTCATATGAAAAAATGCTCTAAATCACTATGGATTAGGGGAATACAAATTAAAACAACTCTGAGATACCACATCACACCTATCAGATTGGCTACTGTGACAAAAATAGGAAAATGATAAATCTTAGAGAGGATGTGGGAAAAATAGAAAACTAATGCATTGTTGGTGGAGTTGTGAACTGCTCCAACCATTCTGGAGAACAATTTGTAACTATGCCCAAAAGGCTACAAAACTGTGCATGCCATTTGACCTAGCGATACCACATCTAAGTCTATATCCCAAAGAGATCATAAAAGTGGGAAGACCCATACGTACAGCAATTTTTATGGTGGCTAAGAACTGGAAATTGAGTGGATGTCCATCAACTGGGGAATGGTGAAACAAGTTGTGGTATGGAATACTATTGTTCCATAAAACTGATGAACAGGCAGATTTCAGAAAAACCTGGAAAGACTTACATGAACTGATTCTGAATGAAGCAAGCAAAACCAGAACACTGTACCTGGAAACAGCAATATTGTTCAATGACCAGCTCTGATAGACTTAGCTCTTCTCAGCAATTCCAAAAAGACTCATGATGGAAAATGCTCTCCCCATATCCTGAGAAAGAACTATGGAGACTGAGTGCAGATCGAAGCATATTATTTTTTCTCTCTTTTGGTTTCTTCTTTCTTGTGGTTTTCCCTTTTGGTGCTAAATTCTTCTTTACAACAAGTAAATTTAATATGATTGTACAGGTATAACCAGTATCAGATTTTACACCATTTTGGGGAGGGAGAGAAAATCTAGAACTCCAAATCTTATAGAAGTGAATGTTGAAAACTAAAAACTAAAAACAAATAAAAATTTTTTTAAAAAGAAAGAAAGTATCAAGAAAAACTGCCCTGATATTCTAGAACCAGAAGGTAAAACAGAAATTGAAAGAATCTACTGATCACCTCCTGAAAGAGATCCTTTGATGAAAACTATCAGGAATATTATAGCCAAATTCAAGAGTTCCCAAGTCAAGGTGTAAATGTTGAAAGCAGCCAGAAAGAAAGAATTCAATTATCATTGAGTCACGGTCAGGACAACATAGAATGTAGCAGCTTCTACCTTAAAGGATCGAAGGGCTTGGACTATGATATTCCAAAGGACTAATGAGCTGGAATTACAACCATGAATCACCTATCCAGCAAAATGGAATATAATTCTTCAAGGGAGAAAATGGAAATTCAATGAGATAGAGGACTTCCAAGCATTCTTGATGAAAAGACAAGAGATGATTAGAAAACTGGACTTTCTGCTACAAGACTCAAGATAAACATAAAAAGGTAAACAGGAAAGGGAAATCATAAGGGACTTAATAAGGTTAAATTGGTTATATTCCTGCATGGAAGATGATATTTGTAACTCATAAGATTTCTTGTTATTAGGGTAATTAGAAGGAGTATATATAGACAGAGGGCACAGGTGAATATAAAGGGATGAGATCTAAAAATAAAATTAAAGGGTGAGTGAGGAAATATATTGGGAGAAAGGGAAAGGGGGAGGTTAAATGAGGTGAATTATCTCATAAAATAGGCAATAAAAAGCTTTTACAATAGAGGGGAAGAGGGGGCAGATGAGGGAGAGTGAGTGAACCTTATTCTCATCAGAATTGGCTCAAAGAGGGTATAGAAATCTGTATTACCCTACAGGTAATTCTACAGGACAGTAGGAGGGGAAGGGGATAAGGAAAGTCGGTGTGATAGAAGGAAAGGCATATTGGGGGAGTTAGAAGCAAAACACTTTTGAGGAGGGACAGGGTGAAAAAAAAGAGATAAAAACAGGGGTGGAGGGAATAGGATGGAGGGAAAAACAGCAATAGTAACTGTGAAAAACAATTTTGAAGCAAGTTTTTCTGATAAAGGTCTTATTTCTCAAACATAGAAAGAATCAAATTTAGAAAAATAAGAGCCATTCCTCAATTGCTAAATAATCAAAAGATGCAATCAACTTTCAGATGAAACAATCAAAGCTATCAATAGCCATATGAAAAATATTTTAATTCACTATTGACTGGAGAAATGCAAATTTAAAAAGTTCTGAGGTACTACCTCATAACTATTAGATTTGTCTAATAGGACAGAAAAGGTAAATGACAGATGTTAGAGGGGATGTAGGAAAATGAGACATTAATGCAATGTTGGTGGAGTTATGAAATGATTCAACCATTCTGTAAAGCAATTTGGAACTATGCCCAAAGGGTTATAAAACTGTGCATTCCTTTTGGCCCAGCAATACCACCACTAGGTCTGTATCCACAAAGAGATAAAAACCAAAAAGGAAAAGGACCTTTATGTACAAAAAAATATTTACAGCAGCTCTTTTGTAGAGATAAAGAATTGGAAGATGAGGGGATGCTCATCAACCAGGGAATGACTGGACAAGTTGTGATGTGTGACTGTGATGGAATACTATTGTGCTATAAGAAATGATAAGCAGGATGCTCTAAGAAAAATTGGGAAGGACTTGCATGGGCTGACGCAAAGTGAAATGTACGTGTACAAAATAACATCAATGTTGTAAGATGATCAACTGTGAATGACTTAGCTATTCTTAGAAATACAACCATCCAAGACAACTCTGAAGGACTTAGAATGAACAATGCTGTCCATCCCCAGAAAAAAGAAATGATGGTGTCTGAATACAGATGGAAGCATCCTTTTTTTAAACTGTATTTTTCTTGAGTATTTTTTGTCTATGTTTTCTTTCAAAACATGAATATTATGGATAGGTTTTGCATGACTACATATGTATAACCTATATGGAATCACTTCAATTCTCAGTGGGAGGGGGGTGTAGGGGGAAGGAGGGAATTTGGAACTCCAAGTTTTAAAAACAAATGTAAAACATTATTTTTACATGTAACTGGGAAAAAAGAAAATACTAAATAAAATTAGTTTTAAAAACTTACATTTTAGAGCACTCCTACCAAGCCCAGCCAAATATCTGTAAAAATGGCTCTAAACAAATTCTGGAGCTGCAGAACCCACAAAATGACAGAGTGAAGCAAATCTCCAGCCTAAGACAGTCTGAAGGGCACCAGGAAGTGTCTATCATGACACACTGGGAGCAGAGCAGAGTCCAGTGTAGGTCATACCAGCATGGACAGGACCTGAGCAGGCCTTGGGGAAACTGAATCTCTCACACCTGTGGCAGTTACCAGACTTCAGGACCCCAAAACACTGAGGACAAATTGGAAAATCAGTGGAAAAAGCCTGTGGGACCAGTGCAGGAGAATGGAGTGGTCTGGCCCCAGCCCCATGGTGGCAGAGTGGCAAGGGGTAGAGGAACCTGTGACAGCCACAGCAGCAGCAGGGGCAGCTGCAGCTACTGTTTCTGGATTTCAAGGTCTGCAGATTGTGAGAGGATTGAAGGGCTTACAGTACAACCCCCCGCTCCCCCCACTGGAAGCAGAGAACTATGTTGACAAAGAGCTCAAAAGTCAAGTAAATGACTCAGGAAATTAGCAAAAACAGGAAAAAGAATCAGACTATAGAATCTTACTTTGGTGACAAGGAAGACCAAAGCATGCAAACAGATGAAAACGAAGTCAAAGCTTCTCCATCCAAAACCTCCCCCCAAAAAATATGAATTGGTCTCAGGTTATGGAAGAGCTCAAAATGGATTTTGAAAATCAAGTAAGAGAAGTAGAGCAAAAATTGGGAAGAGAAATGAAAGCGATGCAAGAAAATCATAAAAATGAGTCAACTGCTTTCTAAAGGAGACCCAAAAAAATGCTGAAGAAAATAACGCTTTAAAAAATAGAATAAACCAAATGGCAAAAGAGATCCAAAAAGCCAATGAGGAGATGAATGTCCTAAAAAGCAGAATTAGCCAGATGGAAAAGGAGATCCAGAAATTCACTGAAGAAAATAATTCCTTAAAGATTAGAAAATAGATCCAGGAGACACAATTTAAAAATTATGGGACTACCTGAAAGCCATGAACAAAAAAAAAGCCTAGACATCATCTTTCATGAAATTATCAAGGAAAACTGCCCTGATTTTCAGAGAGTAAAATTCAGAGAGTAAAATAAATATTGAAAGAATCCACCAGTCACCTCCTGAAAGAGATCCAAAAAGAGAAACTCCTAGGAATACTGTAGCCAAATTCCAGAGTTCCCAGGTCAAGGAGAAAATATTGCAAGCAGCCAGAAAGAAACAATTTGAGTATTGTGTAAATACAATCAGAATACACAAGATCTAGCAACTTCTACATTAAGAGATCAAAGGGCTTGGAATATGATATTCCAGAAGTCAAAGGAGCTAGGATTAAAACCAAGAATCACCTACCCAGCAAAACTGAATATAATACTTCAGGGGAAAAAATGGTCATTCAATGAAACAGAAGACATTCAAGCACTCTTCATTAAAAGAGCAGAGCTGAATAGAAAATTTGACTTTCAAATACAAGAATCAAGAGAAGCATTAAAAGGTAAACAGAAAAGAAAAATCATAAGGGGCTTACTAAAGTTGTACTGTTTACATTCCTGTATGGAAAGATCATATTTGTAATTCTTGAGACTTTTCTCAGCATTTGAGTAGTTGGAGGGATTACATACATATAGACAGAGGGCACAGGGTAAGTTGAATAGGAAGGGATGATATCTAAAAAATGAAATTAAGGGGTGAGAGAGGAATATATTGGGAGGAAAAAGGGAGAAATGGAATGGAGCAAATTATCTCTCATAAAAGAGGCAAGAAAAATGGAGGGGAAAAGAGGGGAGGTGAGAGGTAAAAAGTGAAACTTACTCATCACATTTGGCTTAAGGAGGGAATAACATGCACACTCAATTTGGAATGAAAATCTATCTTACACTACAGGAAAGTAGGGGAGAAGGGGGTAAGTGGGGTATGGGGGGATGATAGAAGGGAGGGTAAATGGGAGGAGGGAGTAATTAGAGAATTAGCAAAAACTTTTGGGGGGACAAGGTCAAAAGAGAGAACAGAATAAATGGGGGGCAGGATAGGATGGAGGAAAATATAGTTAGTCTTTCACAACATGACAATTATGGAAACCTTTTGCATAACTACACACGTATAACCTATATTGAATTTCTTGCCTTATCAGTGGAGGTGGGTGAGTAGAGAGAAAGGGAGAGAAGTTGGAACTCAAAGTTTTAGGAACGAATGTTGAGAATTGTTTTTGCATGCAACTGGGAAATAAGAAATTCAGGTAATGGGATATAAGAAATCTCTCTCTTGCCCTACAATAAAATAGAGGGGATGAGGATAAGGGAAGGGAGGTGTGTGATAGAAGGGAGGGAAGATTGGGGAAGGGGTAATCAGAATGCACAGGGTCTTGGAATGGGTGGAGGGGAGAAAGTTTGGAATTCAAAATCTTGTGGAAGTGAATGTTGGAAACTAAAAATAAATTAATTTTAAAAATAAAAAAATAAAAACTTACATCAATAAAATAGAGAAAGAGCAGAAACAACAGTGACAAATTGACAGCAGTGAGATGCTAAGTGACTTACCCAGAGTCACACAGTCCAAAGTGTTTGGAGGTTGCACTTGGTGGGCCCTGCCAGCTACTGGCTGGGATCCTGATTGAATCTGTATGTTTCTGACTTTAAGGCCAGCTCTCTATTAATAATAGATAATAACAGCTAGCCTTTACATTGTGCCAGGTACCCAACTAAGTGCTTTACAAATAACATCTCACCTGATTCTCACAACTATTTTGGGAGGTGTTGTTATTATTTTCATTTTACAGATGAGGAAACTGAGGCAAAGAGAGGTGAAGGGTTATATAGCTAATAAGTATCTAACATCAAATTTAAACTCAGGTTTTCCTAAAACCAGTCCCAGTGCACTTTGTACACTGACCCACAATGCCATGGTGCTTCTTCTCATGTCTACTTATGTGATACATTCATTCCTTCACCCATTCATTCTCAGGCTGCATCTCCCCAGTCAAAAGTCAGCTCCTGGGATGGAGGGGCAGGGGTGGACAATGAAGAGTAGGCACATTAATCAGTGCCTATCAGTCTGGATTGGAGGGGGACATATGTACCCCCGGGAGGCAGGTCCAGCAGCTCCTAGCCTGGGTGAGGACCCAAAGTCACACAGCCAGTGTGGGCAGGGCTGCTTCTGTTTTTCCCATTCTGCACTGTGCCTCAATCATACTCTAAGGTCCTTCTGGCTCAGACTCACAGTTGCTGATCCTGGGGATGACCTGGCCATGGCCCCCAGCCTACCTCTCCCTGCTCTGCCTCAACTTCTATGACCTTTCTGAACACAGGATCTGATGCCCTCTAGTAGAAATGATTCCCGAAGGCCTAACACAGGAAAAGGACATTTAAAGTTCTGCCAAATGGGGATCTTTCCTTACCCCCAAATTCAACCCTGGCCTTCCCTCTTCTGAGGTCATCCTTCATTCTGGGTCTCCCAGAGTCTCTACCCACCCACCCTGGCTCCCCCCCACCCAGCCCTTCTGATGTTCCTTGGATTCCCCCTCTCTGTCAGCCACTGGCTCCCTCCCCATACTCAGACCCCTGATCTTCCTTGGGATTTCCCTGGCTATGATTCCCTAGTTCCTCTGTGATCTCTCCTCTCAATATACCCATTTATTCTGATCAGCCACAAGACCCCTCTCCTAGAGAGCACCTGGAATCCTCAGTCAAGTGTCTCCCTCACCATTCTGACCTTGCCCTCTATGCAGGAACCTCCCTAGCTCCCAGTGACCCCTGGTTTCAATGTATTTGGATCCGGAGGAAGAGACCAGGGTGGAGGGAACTGGGGGGGTCCTGGGTGGGGGGGAGCTGTAAAGAGGCAAACTGAAGCTGGCTTTCAGGAAGGGCTGGCTGTCAGGAAGGGCTTCCCAGTGGAGAAGAGCTATCCCCAGAGATGGGAGGACTGCTGGGGGTGAGGGGGAGGATCTCCCTCTTGGAGGGCTTCAAGAGTGTCCGGCTGACCATTTTCAGCATCTCTCTCCAAGTAGGAGATTCTTAATAGCCTCAGAAACCCCCTCTTAAAATCTCTCCCAGGGACCCCGGGCCCTCCCTAGGACCTTTGGGATCTCCACCAATCTTCGCAGCTCCCCACCTATACCTACCTTCCGACCATCTCCCAAACACCCCGTGAACCTCAGTCAAGGACTCCCCGGCCCTTCTAATCACATCTCAGAACCATTGCAGCTCCGTTCGTCTTCTGTGCCCTTGGACTAACCATAAGATATCTTCCCCTCCAACTCCTTTCCAGGGTGGTCTTCCTCTATGCTTCCAAAGTGATATTACCTCCCCCTTCTCCTTCAGGACCTCCCCAGCTTTCCGGGAACTCCCTGGGATCCCCCAAAGAGTCCCTCACTTCTTATGACCCCTCCTAGCCTGCCCTAATTTCTCACCAACATCCTGGAGTGCCCCCCAAATGTCCATCCCCTCCTTGTGCATCCTAGCCTCTCCCCAAGATCCTGGAGTCCCCCCCTACTCCCGGCAAATGTCCAGAACTCTCCGATTTCCATCCCCTCCGAGCCCCTTTCACCCCTTTTGATTCTCCCAGGACTCTGTGATATCCAGTCTTCCTTCATCCCCTCACCTAACCCCCAAATCCATAACAACTCCCCACCCCTGCCTTTCCATCTTTCCTTCCCCCCTGGCTCCGGACCGCCCCCCCCCCCCCCCCGTGTTCTTGGAACTCCTCACACCCCATTCCATCTGACTTTTCACGGAAATTTCATGCATCTCCCTCCCTCCCCCAACCCCCATACTCTTACTCGTACCCAAACCCCTGCTCCAGAGACCTCCCTGTCCAGAGCCTTTCCCCAATTCTCTCAGTACTCTGGGCATTCATCCCTCCTTGTTTCCCTCCGAGTTCTGTCTGTAGCCCACCAGCCCTTTGCGCTGATTTTGCGCGGGATCCTCCCCGCTTCCCTCCCTATATTTCCCAGGATCTTGTGGCCCCATCTTTGGGAGCCCCCTCTCTGATCTTCTCCTAAGGTCCCCACCTCTGGCCACTGGCCCCTTCCCAGGAAGCGCCCCCCCGTAGAGCACCCCATCCCCACCGGGGTGCCCTACCAGGCAGAGCTTGCATCTTCCATGGGCTTCTGGGGGCGACACCTGGGTCCGGCGATAAGAGCCTTCTTCTCAGACAGACAGACAGGACGGAAGGAAGGAAGGAAGGAAGAGCTTCTGCAGCCCCAGCCCCGACCGGAGGGGAGCCAGGGAGGTAGATGGGAGGCGGCAGCCCAGGTGAACTTTAAGGAGGCTAATGAGAGAGGAGGAGCCTGGGGTCTTGGGGTCCGCCCCAAAGGCTTTGAAGTCCCCGGGGACAAAGGCTGCCGGGGAAGCCCATCTGAGACATTAGCAAAAGCTTGGAGGGGCCGGAAGCTCGGAGGTTCTGAGCCCACTCACTGGGCTGCTAATGGTCCTGGGAAGTACTCCAGCCCTGGGGAAGATGGCCCAGCCCAGGACCACACCTGTGAGAGCCTGGGCTCCAATGTCCTCATTGGACAAACTGAGGCAGAGAGAAGGGAAGGACTTGTCTAAGGTCACACAGCCTAGTGTAGCCTCTGTGGAAAATGGGCTGAATGCTGGCTCTGCCACCTCTGGCCTGGTGGCTTTGGGCCAGTCCTGGTCATCTTGGGGGCTCAGTTTCCTCCTCTGGGAAACAGAATCAAATTAGAGTTAGGAGCCCCAGGTCCCAGGCAACTGCAGAGCCAGACCTAGAGCTGAGTCTTCTGGACCCTCCCATTCAGGCATCTCTGAGGAAGGATCCCAGAGGTGCAGAGGCCTGAGGAGGGGGGAAAGGGAAGAGATCCCCCTCCCCGCTCCTGCTGAACCTCCACAGCTGGGAGAGGCCCTAAAATAGGGGATGTCAGAGTGAGGAGGGGAACAGGTGGGAAAATACAGAAGAGATCACCTAAGGATTTGTCCTTAGTCTGACCCCCCATTTTCTGCAGTAAATAGGCCCCAACCTTAACTGACTTGCCCACCTGGGTGGGAGGGAGATGAAGGCAGAATTCCACAGGGCAGCAGGAGCTGCCTCCTTTCTGGTGATGCCACAGCTGATGCCCATAGGAGCCACTAGCAGGAGCCCCAAAGGAGTCCAGGCCCCCCCTCCCTCTACCTGGTGCTGTCTGGAGGCACTGGTTTCACTGTTCTGGGCTAGAGCCCCTGCAGGCCAGGGGCTGTGGGAAGCCCAGCTGGAGTATGGCCCCAGAGGACTTCTTATGGTTAACTCAATGCAATCATTTCTTTGGGGATCTCCAGAACTGCCTCCTCTGGCCTCTCCCTGTCTTGGTTCTGGGAACAGGAGAATGGGGAGAGCTCCCCAACCACCAGCTGTGGATGCTGACCCAGCAGCAGCTTGATAGGAGGGTCTGGGGTCAGGAGACCTGGCTTCTTGTCCAGTCTCCACTGCTGACTTCTATGAGTTTGGGCAGGCCACTGGCCTTGGTTTTCTTCTCTGTAAAATGAGGGACTCAAAGCCCCTCAGAGGGCCTTCCCTACCCATCTTCCACCAGTCCATGGCCCTCCAGGGGAGGTGGAATCCTATGCCAGCTCATACCAGGCCCCTCACACACTGCATTACATTTAGCAGTCTGGTCATGCCTCCAGCATGATGCTTTCTCAGACTTCGCCAGTCATGATCACGCTTTCCCATCTCATAGGATTTTGCCCTCCTGGCTCTAGGAGCCTCAGAGTTCACCAGTCTAAGCCTCTCATTTTACAGATGAGGAAACTGAGGCCCAGAGGGAAGTGATTTGCCACCCAGGCCATGGCAGAGATGATCCTTGGCTTGCCAGATGGGAGGTGTCCTAAGTCCTCCCATCTTCAGCAGGGAAAGGTTTTCTTTAAACTCCACAGCCACCCATTTCCAAGGTCCCATCTATCAGCCTGCCACCTCCCTCCTTCTAGATCCAAATCCATTAGTGGGGGCCAGGGGAGGGCAGGAACAAAGCTAATGGCTAGGGCAAGCAAGGAGACACAGATGGACCATTGGATTTCCCATTTCACTGATTCATGAGTATTTCCTTTGTAAATGGACAGAGGCTATTACCTGTCCTAAGACTAGGGCCCCTGGGGCCATTTAGAGTCTAACCCTGCAGAGCTGTGTGACTGGGGAGGTCACCCCAATGTAGCCCATTCAGTCAGGTCTGTTGGGCCCCCATCCGTGGCCCCCTGGCCTGCAGGGTTGGGGTCCACACCTGGGAGGCTTAAGAGTCAGAATGTTTGGAGGACAGAAGACTTAGGCTCCCAGGTTTGAATTCTGGCTTTTCCCCTCTCTGGGTCTCAGTTTCTCCATCTGTAAAACAAAAGAGTTGGACAAGATGTTCTGGCTGGTTTCTTCTGGCTCTAACCCGATAAAGCTATACTGAGCTCTCAGTGGCATCACTTGGCACCAGGGAAAATGGCACCTGATATAAAGAAGCCCCTATCTAGGTGCCCTGGGAGGGTACTGCTGCAGGGCTGTCTGCAGGCCTGGTCAGGCTCCATCTGGTGACTGTGTCCAGAGCTGAGTGTCCAAAGGAGTGACCAAGAGGCTGAGAGAGACCAGGTCCTATGCCAATAAGGTCAGAGAGAGGGGCTAGGGTCGAGAGCTGGCACAGCTGGGCACAGTGGCCAGGACCCTGGCATCGAAATCCCACCTCAGACACTTGCCATCACAGGCAAGCTACTTAAATTTCTCTGTACCTCAGTTTCCTCATCTGTAAAATGGATGACCTCTACGGCTCCTTCCAGTTTTAAATCCATGATTGTAGGATCCTCTAGGGCCTCAGAAAGCCAGATGGGACAGCTAGGGGGCCCAAGGGAGAGAGGGCTGAACCTGAAATAAGAAGACTTGAGTTCAAGTCCTGCCTTACATGAGTACCTGCTGTATGACCGTGGATAAGTCACTTGACTACTATGTGCCTCAGTTTCCTCATCTGTGAAACAGAGATCATAATAGCACCTACTTCTCAGAATTGTGAGGATCCAATGAGCTAGCAGGAGAAAGCTTTGCAAACTTTAGAACACTTTATAAATGCGAGGGGGGCAAGGGCGGGAGTTGCAAAGATACAGATTTAAACTTTAAGTTAGGACTAACACCGAACTGACCCAAAAGGGAGCATGTTGGTCTCGGGAAGTAGTGAGTTCCCCATTACTGATCAGGGATAAGCTAGAGGGCGGGCCTTTTGGCTCAGACCGTCAGTTGGACCCGATGCCTCTGGACTCCTTCTAGCACCAATGAGACATTCTGAGATTCTCAGAAAAGTTCCGAGGAGAGAACCCCAGGCCAAGCTGGAGGGCCCTTAGAAGTCTATCCAATCACATAAACTGTGGCTCCCCCATTTAACTGGAGCCTCCCAGGACCCCGGATTTAGCACAAAGCCTGGCCCAGACTAAGCGCTTAATAAATGTTTTTGTCTTTGTTTTCCCCAACCAGGCTCCACAGGGAAGGCGGGGTGGAGCTCACACCAGTTAGCCATTGTATTCAGAGCTCCAGGCTGGGAGATGCCCACTTTAGATAAGTTGGCCCCTGCCCTCACAGAGCTTAACTTCTCAGACTTCCATGACCTGAGGCTTTCTCGTGGCCCCTCAGAAGAAAACAATCTCTCACCCAAGTCCTAGAGCACTTGGTCAGCTCCCTTCACAGGCCACTTACTCTCAGTTTTCGAGTACTGGTGGCATCCCTCTCTCTCCCTTTCCGGGAATATAAAGTACCTTAAGGACAGCGGGGGCTGCTTTATTACCTCTTTATCCTCAGCCCTAGTCACTTAGGTAGGTGAAGTTAACATTGTTGGCTGACTGAGGTCTGAGGAAAGAAAAGAGGTCTCAGATCCAGTGTGGGGTTTCTGCAAGAGGGAAGGGGATGGAGTTGGACTGTACCTGCTGGGCTAGAATTCAGCCCAGGAAGAAGGGGGAGGGGCCTAGTTTCTTTGGAATCACGGCGTTAATGAAGGCTAACACCCTGGTTAAGCTTTCACCTCAACGATCCATTGAAACTCCAGTCCTTCCTCATCAGCCCACCTCTCAAAGGTGGCTCAAAGACCTTTGTAACTTTATGGGCTAGTATTCCCCTTTCCCTACGCTGGAGTTCAACTAAACTGGCCTTTTTACTCTTTTTCATACATGGCCCTACTATCCCACCTCCCAGTCTTTGCAGTGGCTGTTCCCTATGCCAAGAGTTCCTTCCTCTCTACCCTAAAGGTCTTGGCTACCCCAGTGCTTTCCCCACCAAAATCATCAGACATCTAGTCAATCAGTAAGCATTTATTAAGCACCTACTATATGTCAGACACTCTGATAAATTTTAGAAATCTATTCATAGGTATTTGCAGTTGTTCCTGGTTTTATCCCCAGCTCCAGTGGAAACTTCTGGAGGGAAGAAGATGGTTCCTTTTTGTCTCTGAATGGTCAGTACTTAGCACAGTGGCTGGAATATAGTCTAGAAAGAGGTCATTAAAGGATTGTTCATTTCTTAAATGACTCCCTCAGTGTCACAAGCAAATTGTGAGAACCTGAACTTGAACTCAGCTCCTATCTCCTGACTCCCTGTCAGATGAAGTCATTCCTCATCTGACTGCAAACAGGACATTGGTGGAGTCTCTCCCCTCCCTGCCTCCCTTTCCCCCTCTTCCCCCCCGCTTTTCCCCCCCACCCCAGATCTGAGGCCAGGCTGGGACTCCAGGTGACCAGGCTGCTTTTCTCACTCAGCACCAAGGGCTGCCTTCATTCACCTGCTTCCCTTCATTCTCAGGCCCGCAAAGGCTGGACTTGGTTTCGAAGCCTGTCTTAGACACTGTCACTCAGCAGCAGGTCAACCTGGCCAGTCCCATCCCCATTCTAAGCATCAGTTTCCTTCTCTGTAAAAAGAAGGGATTGCATGAGATGGTGGCTAAGATCTCTTCCAGTTTGAGCATGAAGACCTTACAATCCCATGCCAGGTTACTTACTGACTGGGGAACTCTGATCCAAGTGCCTCTGGTTTCTCACAGTCTCAGTCTCTACATTCCTATAAAGATATCATAATACATGGGGTCTGGGTCAAGTACTTTGCCATCCTTGTGAGTAGGTCATGGTGGCCCGAGGCCAAAGCAGCCATCTCAGAAGTCTACCAGCTTTCTCTTTCCTGTCCCCAATCCCAGAAGAAAGGGATTCCTCCTGACTCGGTCTCCCTGTGGCATCCAAATGGTGCCTCCATGTGTGTCCTGAGCACAGGCCCTCTGAGCCAATCAGGAGTTATAGCTCAGGAAGGCCTCCCAGCATCCTCCTGCCCTGATAGCATTTTCTAGAGGGCTTAAATCCAATTTATACACAAGTCGTCTCCCTTGTGAAGTCTTCTTCCAGAAGGCACAAAAACAGGAAAAATGGGTCTTTTTTTTTTTTAAGTGACTTTCCCAGGGTCACACAGCTAATAAGTGTCTGAGGCCACATTTGAACTCAGCTCCTCGGCTAGTAGTACCTTACGATTGTGGCACCTTGCTGCTGCTTTAAGATGGGGATCTTAATCATCCAGTCTTCTTCCTACACAGGACCTTGCAAGAGTCCATAGCCTATTACCCAGGCTTGTTACTTACTCTAGAGCCTAGAGCCCAGTGTCCAGCCTGTGGAGTTCCCGACCTAGCAGAGCTGGCTTTGGGGAGAACGGTGTCTGGGCCACACAAAGGGCTGTGAAATTTGAAAGGAAATGGTGCATCTGCCCTTTTCCAGGCCCCTGGGGCTCCCCTGGGGAGGTGCTGGTCAGGCAGGTTCCTGCTCCCAGAGAGAGGGAGGAGCTGGGGGACAGTTTGTATGCCTGAAGCTTCACCCTCCTCCCCCTCGGAGGCCAGCTCCTCACTCCTCAGGGACTGAGCTCCACCTCAGCTTTAACTCTGAAGGCAAAAAGGCTGGCGGGGCTGTGGAGGGAGCCCCTTCATGCTCTGTTCAACCTCAGTGATCTTGGATCCCACGCATACCTCCCAACCCTCTGACAAAAGACCAAAAGGGAGATGGAGAGAGACTGGCATGGTGAGAGAGTGGGAGAGACAGAGAGAAAAAGACAGGGAAACAAAGAGAGACACAGACAGAGACAGAAAGAGACAGGGAAACAGAGGGAGAGAGAGAGAGAGAGAGAGAGAGAGAGAGAGAGAGACAGAGAGACAGAGAGAGACAGAGACAGAGACAGACAGAGAGAGACAGAGAGAGAGACAGAGAGAGAGAGACAGAGAGAGAGACAGAGAGAGAGAGAGACAGAGAGAGAGAGAGAGAGAGAGAGAAAGAGGAGAGAAAGAGAAGGGGAAACAGAGAGAGACAGTCAGGGAAACCAGCTCCTTCTATTTCAGAGGAATTGACTGGGGCACAAGTTTGGACCTCAGACCATCGAGAAGCCCTTGAATGCCCTGCACCCTAAACCCCGACCCCATGCCCAGCAGGAGACAGCTTCAAGTCAGTTCTCTGATCTCCAGGAGGACCTACATAGTCTCTGGACCTGGGGGAAGAGGGAAGTCCTATTAATGAATGACCTGCAATCTGGACACCTGGGTCCTGATCCTGTCTCAGCCCACAGCAAGTCAGAGCCAGAAGCCCCCTTTGACATAGTCTACCCCCCATTTTATGTAGGAGGAGAATGAGATAGAGAGGGGAAAGATTTCCCTAAGGTTGAGCAACAAGTCAGTGTCTGAGCCAGGATTCTGGTGGACAAGCACCTACTATGTGCAAGACTCTGCTAACTGCTGGGGATACAGAGAAAGGCAAAAACTTGGTCCCTGCCCTCAAGGAACTCACATTCTAGTGGGGGAGACCCCATGTGTGTGCAGGGAGAACATGCCAGCATCGGAGTGCAGCCAGTACAAAGGGTCAGAGATGGATGTGTTGGAGAACAGCCAGAAAGCCAGTGTAGATGGAGTTAGCATGACAGGAAAAGTAGGGAAGGGCTGGGTGGTGAAGAGCTGTGCAGGTCAAACTGGATTTTGTACTTGGACCTGGAGGAAACAGGAAACCAATGGAGTTTGCTGAGCAGGGGAGTAACATGATCAGGCCCATGCTTTGTTTGCTGTTCAGTTTTTTCACTCTTGTCCGGCCCTTCATGATCCCATTTAGGGTTTTCTTCACAAAGATGCTAGAATGGTTTGCCATTTCCATCTCCAGTTCATTTTACAGATGAAGGAACCAAAGCAAACAGGGTGAGTCACCCAGCTAGGAAATGTTGGAGGCAAGATTTGGACTCAGGAAGATGAGTTCCCTGACTCCGAATGGCGCCCTGTGCACTAGGAGCTTTCCTGGAGGACACAAGTACAAAGAAGTGCTCTCCAAGGAGCCCAGAGTTGAATGGAAGGTCACTTAGGCAGACAAGTGGAAGGTGGGCCAGAGCAAGCAGAGACAGAGGGCCAGGGCATTAGCTTTGGACACATCTCATTTCATCTCTGCGATGCTGCCATCCCTTCTGGGGGCCTCAGTTTCCCCCTTTTCCTTTTCCGTTTAATACCATACATGGCTAGAGCTGGTCAGTTTGTCCCTTGGCCCTTCAGTTCTCCATCTGTGAGGACTGGGATTCCATCTCCAAAAGTGCTTCCAAGGTTGCTGTCCCAGAAGTTGGGGTGTTACTCTCAGCTGGGACATCCTTTCTCTGACCAACTCTTGGACTCTTCCCCAGGCCCCATCAGAGCCCCCAAGGCTCCCACTTCTTTCTTCCCAGACACCCCCTGGCCCTGGTCTAACTCCCAGGGGGCTCATTCTGTAACCAAAGGAGCTTGGGGTGAGTGTCTAAAGACAGTGATTAAACCTCTAGTCAGGCTTTTAGCAGTCGGAGCTGATGCTTTAACAGCTTTATGGCCTTCTGCTCTTAAGTCTTTTATGGCTGGAGAATTCTCCCCAAGGCCCCCTCCCCTCAGCTTCTACCTCTGAGGGCTGCTGGGTCTGCAACCGCTTTCGGAGATTGCAAAAACATGATTCTAGTTTTAAATTGCACTCAGAGTTATATTACCTTTCTAACACATTCACACTCTCACACACAAACATATATATGTCTATATACATAAATCTGTCAATCTATCTTATCTATCCATCTGTCTCTCTACTTACCTACCTACCTGTCTGTCCATCCGTCCATCCATCATCTATCTATCTACCTGTCTATTTGTACCTATTTACCTACCTGTCATCTATCTATCTATCTATCTATCTATCTATCTATCTATCTATCTATCTATCTATCTATCTATCTATCTATCTATCTACCTATCTGTCTGTCTATCTTCATAGATGTATGTAATGTCCAAGCTGAGAAGGGCCTTAGAATTTAGCATGTCAAAGAGAAGAAACCTTAAAATAAGGAGTCCAGGGTATCAGAGCTAGACATGACCCTTAGAATGTAAAACCTTGAATGTCAGATTTGGAAAGGACCTTAGAACATAGAACCTAGAATATTGGAGCTGGAGCAATCCTAGCCGTTAGTAAGGGAGGGGGTTCGTTGGGGAAGTTCTCCCTTCTCTCCAGCCAGCCTCCCACATAGGGCATCATAACAGGCCTATACCATAGGTCCGACTATTCTCATCTAACAGATGAAGAAACTGGAGTAGAGAGAGATCGAATGACTTCCCTGTCTTCAGAGAGCTAGTGAGTGGAGGAAGCAGGGGACTCCCAGGGCAGAATATTATATACAGGGAGTTTCTTCATTAGATATTTTTTGTCTAATTGCTTTTCTTTGTCAAGTTCATTTTGGAGGATGGGGGAGTGGGAAATGATCATGCTATAGAGACAACAGACAACAGAAAGCATATTTATTATTTTTTGAAAGATCTTATTGAATTATAACTCTGCAACCCAAAATGTTAGCAAGTTAGCCAACCACCAAGATTTTTCAAATGCCCACTATGTGCCAGGCATTATGCTTTTTTGTTTCATTTTATTTTTATTTTCAGTTCCAAATTCTCTCCCCACTTCAGCCCCTCTCCCACCTATTCGGAAGGCAAGAAATATGATGCCCATTGTACGCATGAAGTCATGCAAAACATTTCCATATTAGCTGTGCCCTTCCCCCAAAACAAGAAACAAAGAAAATGGAAAAAAGTCTGCTTCAATCTGTACTCAGGTTCATCAATTCTGCCTGGAGGTAAATAGCATTTTTCATCCTGTGTCCTTTGGAATTGTCTTGTATAACTATCTTGATCAGAGTAGCCAAGTCTCTCACAGTTGATCATGATACAATGTTGCTGTTACTGTATACAATGTTCTTCTGGTTCTGCTCACTTCACTTTGCATCAGTTCATGTAAGTCTTTCCAGGTTTTTCTGAGAGCATCCTCCTCATCATTTCTTTCTTTTTTTTACTTTTAAAATATTTAAAATGTTTTTCTCCAATTACATGTTAAAACTACTTTTAACATTTTTTAAAGAAGTTTTGAGTTTCAAATTCTATCCCTCCCTCCCTCGCCTCCTTCTTCCCTGAAATGGTAAGCAATCAGAAATAGGTTATACGTAGGCAATCATGTAAAATGTTTCCATATTAGTCGTCTTAGTACAAGAAGACCCAAATAAAAAAATAGAATGAAAGTAAGTGAATAGCCTGGTACAAACAGGGCATTTTCCTCTCCCTTTGATCTCTTTGGGATACAGACCTAGTAGCAGCTAGGTCAAAGGGTAGGCACAGTTCAATAATTTTGAGGGCACAGTTCGAAATTGTTTTCCAGAATGCATTAGTGTCTTTATTTCTCTACATCCTTTCTGATATTTGTTGTTTTCCTTTTCTGTCATCTTGGCCTATGTGATGAGGGTGAGGTGGTGACATGCACTGTGCTAAGAACTTTATAAAACTTACCTAATTTGATCCTGGGATATAACCCTGGGATATAGACACTGTTATTATTCCCATTTTATAGTTGAGGAAACTGAGGTAAACAGAAGTTAAGTGACTTGTTCAGATTCACACCACTAAGAAGCATCCAAAACTGGATTTGAATTCATGTTTTCTGGACTCCAGGCCCAGCGCTCTATCCACTGTGCCACTCAGTCAGATGATATATTTAATGGGGGCCTTTGTCTGGGCCAGTAACATTTCAGGGGAATGAATAAATCACATTGGTTGTTCATCTCTCATCCCTTAGTCTCTCTACCAAACCAGCTTTCACCACTACTTCCTACACATACTGATCCATTACTTTCTTTCATGGAAGTCAACATTGGTCACAGGCTGCAACCTGCGCACACCCACCTTGAGCATCTCCATTGCCATCTGGGCCACCTGCCATTTTTAACCTTCAAAGAATGTGATTTACAGCCATGGTGGGTCACTGGGAGAAGGTGGGTGTTTAAGGGATGGGTTTTGGCCGCAAGGCACAGCCTGGACTCATGGGAGGCATTGTGGACCTTTCCAAGGGTGACCCAACTTGATCTCCTCCACTTCAGTTCCATTCCCAGCTCATGGTCAGAGACTCTCAGGGTTGGAAGGGTCCTTAGAGGCCGCATAGATATTGAAGCTACTTGAGGCCAGGATCTTATTTCATCCCCAGCCCCTAGCACAGCACCTTCCTAGACTGAATTCCGGGCAAGAATCCTCTCTAAATATACCCCCTCAGTGGTCCTCTGACCTTTGCTCAAAGACTTCCACCAAAGAGAAAATGGCCTACTTTTTTCGGGCATCTCTTTCCACACTGGGACAGCTCTAATTGCCAGAGTATTTCCTGGCCCTAAACCCAGCTCATCTATTTGTAACTTTCATTCATAGCTCCCAGTTTTGTACTCTGAGACCAAATTAAGCAAGTCTAATCTTCCTCCAGGGGTCAGCCTTTCTGATGCTTGCCCACAGCTTTGGCTTCCCCTATTGAGTTTCTCTTTTTCTTATTCTTTTTTTGGAGTGGGGGAAGGCAAGGCAATTGGGGTTAAATGACTTGCCCAAGGTCACACATCTAGTAAGTGTCCAGTATCTGAGGTCAAATTTGAACTCAAATCCTCCTGACTCCAGGGCCAGTGCTCTATTCCTTGCACCACCTAGCTGCCCTGATCTCTTCTTGATACAAAACATCCTTTATCCATCTTCTTAGAGCATGGACTCCAGGCCTTTCCCCATTCTGATTGCATTCTCTGAACTTTCTTCACAGTGGTGAGAGTTCTAGGCCTGGAGTCAGGAAGGCCTGGGTTTAAATTCAGTTTCAGACATTTTCTGGGCAAATCATTTAACCTCCATCTGCCTCAATTTCTTTAGTTGTAAAATAGCAATCATAATAGCACCTGCCTTAGTTTCATACTTGCTCTGGATGATGGACGATGATCTCACACTTTCCCAGTCACCAATGGAATGAAACATGAAACCAATGAAATGTGTGCTTGCTCCCATGCTTTTTCATGATATTTTTGGCCATGTTTTCAGATACATTCAATGAAAGCAAACACTGGCATGAAGCTCAGCTACCACACGGAGGGTAAATTATTCAACTTGAAAAGGCTACAAGCCAAGACCAAAGTGGAGGGAGTACTGGTGCATGATTTTCTGTTTGCAGATGATTGTGCACTCAGCGTAGCCTCTGAAGCTGAGATATAACTCCCTGTGCTAATTTTGGCCTAATAATTAACACCAAGAAAACACAGGTGCTCCATCAGCCACTACCACACCCTCCATATGTGGAACTGTGGATAAGTTCACTTACCTTGGTAGTATACTTTCCAGGGAAGTACACATTGACAATGAGGTTGATGCAGACATTGCCAGAGCTAGCTCGATATTTGGGAGGCGCCGAAGAAAAGTATGGGAGAGAAGAGGTATTAGACTGACTATCAAACTGAGCTGTTGTGCTGACCTCATTGTTGTATCCCTGTGAAACATGGACAATCTACCAGTGCCATGCCAAGAAACTGAATCACTTCCACTTGAACTGTCTTAGGAAGATTCTGAGGATCACCTGGCAGGAGAAGGTACCAGACACTGAAGTCCTTGCTCAAGCTTAACTGCCAAGTATTCAAACTATGCTTCAGAGAGTGCAGCTCTGATGACATGGACACATTGTTTGACTTGAAAATGTCAAAAAGGCTATTTCATGAAGAACTAGCATGGGGCAAGCAATCACATGATGGTCAGAAGAAGCGATACAAGGACACTTTCAAAGTCTCTCTCAAGAACTTTGGAATTGATTGCGTCACATGGGAGACAATGACACAGGACTGCTCAGCATGGCCATGGCGTGCCCACATCAGAAAGGGTGCTGTGCTCTATTAGCAAATTGCTAATTTTGAATGAAACGGCTCAAAGGACATGCAGGATGTGCAAATTTAGAGAATCCACCAAATGTTCCCAAGGACTATCTGTGCCTCACCTGTGGTAAAGCATTCTGAGCTCCTAGTGACCTGATCGGTTACAGCTGAAACTTGAGCCTATCCTGGTGATGCCATTTTGGTCCTCTTTGAGAAAGGGACAACAACCAACCAACCTTACAGGGAGCCTGTGATTCTGCTTTTTATAGTTCATACAAGTCTTCCCAAATTTTCCTGAATTTCTTCTAATTACCATATCGTTTCTTATGGAGCAGTAAAGTCCCATTATATTCCCTAAATTCTGCAATTTGTTCAGCCATTCTCCAATCCATGGGCAACCATTTTCCTTTCAGAGTATCGCTATAAATATTTTTTGTATATGTAGGACATTTCCTTCTGTTTTTACTTCATTAAAAACATATATGCCTAGTAATGCCACCTCTGGATCAAATAGTCAGCCTTAGCAATTTTTCTTCTTTTAAAAAAAATTTATGGCTGTCATTTGCTCTCTATGTGAAGCAGTGATCATTTAGTGGTGAGAATGCCAGTCTTGGACCCAGGAAGACATGGGTTCACATCCTGCCTCTGACAGTTCCTGGCTGTGTGACCCTGGACAAGTCACTGAACCTCTCAGTACTCTGGACAGTTCTGTAAAACTAGAAGCTGCAGAGAAGGTGCTGACCTGCAGAGGAAGTTTCTACCCCCTACATGGTAAACTCTAGTGGCTCTCTATCACCTCCAGGATCAAATAGACAATGCTCCACTTGTCATTCAAAGCCCTTCATAACCTGCTCCATCCTCCCTTTGGCAGTCTTCTTAAACCTCACTTTCCAATGCATACTCTTCGGTCCAGTGACACCAGCCTCCTGGCTATACCACGAACAAGACCCTCCGCCTCTTGGCTCTGGACATTCTCTCTGACTGTTCCTATGCCAGGAATGCTCTCCCTCTCCTGCTCTGACTTCCCTGGATTCCTTTAAATTTTAGCTAAACCTCATCTTCTATAGAAAGTCTTTCTCAACCCCTTTTAATTCTAGTTCCTTCCCTCATTTATCTTGTCTATAACTAGTCTGTACGTATTTGCTTACTTGTTGTCTTCCCCATTAGATTATGAGCTCCTTGGAGCATGGATTGCCTTTTATCTTTCTTTGTATCCCCAGCATTTAGCACAGAGCCTTGCATTTTGTAGGTGCTTAATATGTGTGTATTGACCGACTGGCTGGGAGCTCCTGTGCCAGTTAAGTCACAGGTCCAATACCTATCCTTTGTTCTGTATATCACGATCATTTCTGGATATCTATCCCTACCTCTATCCCTGCTCTCCCTACCCTAGACTTGAATCATCTCTTGTAACCAAGAAAAACAGTTAAGCAAAAATAATGTAGTTATAGTGTCGGACATCATACAATATTCTGCCCTTTCAGCTTCCCACCTCTCTTCCTAGAGAAAGGGGCAGTTCTAAATTCTAAATCATTTTCTATAAAGATAGGATTAATTCACAACTTTGTCTGTAGTGCATCTGTAGCTTAAAAGCCCCTCCACCAGTAACCATTTCTTTGTTTTTTCATCTTTACCAATGTGATGAGTATAGGTAAAACCTTAAGACTGGTTTAATTTTTACTTCTCTTGTTAATAGAACTTTGGAACATTCTTTCAAATGCTTATTGATAGTTTGTATTTCTTCCTGTAAAAACTGTGTCCTTTTACCATTTATCTACTGGGAAATGGTTCTTGTCTTTATATATTTGTATCAATTTCATATATTTACATACACATCATATATATGTATTTTGTCAAGCTTTTATTAGAGATATTTTGGGGCATATTTTTCAATTGATTTTTTAATTAAAATTTAAAAAGCTTTTTAATTGTATGTAATTGATTTGTGTATGTAGTTGTATTAATTTTAAAATTTAAATTTAAAAACTTTTTAATTGTGTGTAATTTGAAATTATTCTCCCTTTTATTATTTTTTATCTTTTGTTTGGGTAAGAATTCTCAACAATTCGATTTAATTTAATAAGCAGTTACTGAATGCCTATTTATTTTAGTGTAGCAAGGTTTTCCCCTATGTGTACCATGGGGATTGTTATGTAGCTCTTTTGGAGGCAGGATAGATATTTCTAGTTTCCTCCCCACCCCCCCACTCCAAGGGAGGCTTTAATTCCTGCTGGAAGGGGAAGCAGAAGGTTGGCACCAGAAGCATGATCATTCTGTTCTCCTTAGAGAGAAAGGGTATGGCTAGAATTCTATCTATCTGTTCCCTTAAAAGCTAAACTTCTGGTCACTGTTCATTAATGGGGAAAGGAGGATCCAAGCCTTATAGCCAAGGCTTGACTTGCTTCCCACCAAATACCAGTTCTGCAACAAACACACATAGGAAGTAGCAAAGAAACCCATTTAGGCAAGTCAGTAGCAAAACAGAAACCAAAAGGTATATGTAGGAAAATATATATCAGACAATTCATACAGACTGAAGGACATCTCTTGGGAGTAAGGTAACTCACTTAACCAAGAGAAAGAGTTCTAGATCTCAACCAAGGAGAGGTCATTCCAGGAAGTCCCTTGGGTAGCAAGCTGGGGATGGGGACATGGTGGAGATTGTTAGCTTTTCTCATGTTGGCATCTTGGCAGGGTCTTATTTTCCCTTTAGCCACCTGAAGTGGGGTTGACATCATCCATCTTCTCCCTCAAAGCTGGAAGCTTTGGAAGCTTCTGGAAGCCAGAAGCACTGTGAAACCCAAAGAGACTCAGAGAGTCAAAGAGACTTTAGAAAGTTAAGAGACTGGAAGGATGGAAGAGATTGGAGGTCTCTCCCTCTCCCCCCCTCACCAACTCCACCTCGTACCCATGCAGGATCATGCTTTGATCTCTATCAGTGAGGAGAGAACTCAGAACAGCTGGACTTTGAGATTCAAGTTACATGAGGCTCTGGGGATAGGATGCAGAGACTAACAGGAAACAGCCCCTGTCTTCAGTGATCTTGGATTCTACTGGAGGGATAGATAGATAGATAGATAGATAGATAGATAGATAGATAGATAGATAGATAGATAGATAGATAGATAGAAAGATAGATTTTGTACAAAGAGGTCCTTTTCCTTTCTTTGATCTTTTTGGGATTTCTTTGGGATATAGACCCACTAGCAGTATCACTGGGTCAAAGGGTCATAGTTTAATATGTTTAGTAACAGAGCTCCATGTTGCTCTCCAGAATGGCCTGACCAGTCCACAGATCCACCCATAGTATATCAATGGGCCTGTTTTCCTTCAGCCCCTCAACATCTGTCATTTTCCTTTGTCATCAGCATTGCCAATTCAATACATGTGAAGTTGGGCCTTGTTCCTTTAAATTATATTTCTATAAATTTTAGTGATTGCTAAAAGAGATTTTTGAATGATATAGTCAGGCTTGCACTTTAGAAAAATCACTTTGGCAGCTATGTGAAAGATAGATTGGAAAGGGGAGAGCTTGAGGCAGGGAGATCAACTACTGCAATAATCCTGGCATTGAGGAATGAGGGTGTAGGGTGTGAATGGACAGAAAGGGATAGATACTAGAGATGCTATGGAGATGAAATCATTAAGACATGGAACTGGCTGGATATGAGAGGTAAGAAAGGGGAAAGACTCAAGAATTCCCCCCAAAGTTGTGAAATAGGTAACTGGCATCAGGATCCTAGAGAACCAATGACAAAGCCAGTAACCCACCCCCAAGTCTGCTGTGGAGGATGAACACAGGGTGCAGAAAGAAACATACATTTGGCCAGTGGGAGAAATAGTTCTGCCAGACTATGTATATTTGTTACAAGGATTTCTTCTTTTATATCTGTTGAGAGTGATCCCCTGAAAAGAAATAGATGAATTTGGAGGCAGGATGGAGAATAGTGAGTTCCGGACATATTGAGTTTAAGACATCTCTGGGACATCTAATTTAACATGTCCAATGGGTAATAGAGGACTTGAGCTCGGAGAAAATACTGAGGCTGGAGAAAAACATATGGGAATCATCTACAATAGCTTTGTATTATCAGCTCTAGACTCAAATAGAAACTCTAATATTGGGTTTTCCAGTGGTCTCATATTTGACTCCTCTCCCCATACTCTATAGTCCAGTGACACTGACCTCCCAATTGTTCCTTACACACAACAGACCTTTGTATTTAGCAGTTAGGAGATCATTGCCCCTTGGAAAGGGCAGTTGAAGTTGAGTGATGGAATAGGTGGCTAGACTGTGGAGGTGAAGAAGTGTGCTTGTCTTTCATTGCTGAAGAAGGCCATGCCATCAGAGAAATGATGACATGACTTGCACTTGACTTTGTTTTGAGTGAGGGAGGGCTGTGCAGGTCACCAGCTTCACTTCTCCAGAGCCATCTGAATCCAGTGACCAGAGATTCATCAGGATGACTGGAGATGACCCAGGATGAGTCTTGCCCAAGGTCACACAGCTAGTGAGTGTCAAGTGTCTGAGGTGAGATTTGAACTCAGGTCCTCCTGACTCCTGCACTGGTGTTCTATCCACTGCACCACCTACCTGCCCCTAAGTGAGGAAGTAGAGGTGAGACTGAAGAGTAGGGTTTCTGTCCAAGCAGCACAATGACCTCTGGAGTAAAGGAAGAAAGAGTAGGGGAAGACTTAGGCAGGGAGGACAGGATTGAAGTGTGAGAGTGAAGGGAAGAGGGAGCTCCTGCCTCAAGATGTGTAGCTGGAATTTTGTCCATAAGGTATGAAATGAGGTCATCTGTTGAGAGGGATGGAGAAGAGGGGAGAGGATTTGAGGGAAAAGACTGGGGAAGATAAACACCCAGATGGTGAGATGTAATAAGCAACATGCATATTCTTAAGCAGGCGATAAACGTAGCGTGGACAAAGCTCTCATGCCTTCCCTGTCACCACTGGAGTGAAACAGGGCTGTGTGCTTGCTCCCATGCTATTTAGCATGATGTTTTCAGCCATGTTGACAAATGCTTTCTGTGAGGACGAACACAGCATCAAGGTCAACTACCATACTGACGGCAAGTTCTTCAATTTGGAAAGGCTACAAACCAGAGTGAAGGGAGTGTTGGTGCTTGATTTTCTGTTTGCAGATGACTGTGCACTCAGTGCAGCCTCTGAAACTGAGAGCAACAAAGTATGGATCAATTCTCTGCTGCCTGTGCTCATTTTGGCCTCATAATTGACACCAAAAAAGCACAGATGCTCCATCAGCCACCACCACACCATCCAGACATGAAACCACCGGTTACAGCAAATGGAGAAGTTTTGGATGCTGTGGATAAGTTCACTTACCTTGGTAGTGTACTTTCCAGGGATGTACTCATTGACAATGAGTTTGATGCATGCATTGCCAGAGCTAGCTCAATGTTTGGGAGGCTCCAAAGAAAAGTTTGGGAGAGAAGAGGTATTAGACTGACTACCAGACCGAAGGTCTACAGACCCACTGTGCTGACCTCATTGTTGTATCTCTGTGAAACATGGACAGTCTACCAATGCCATGCCAGGAAACTGAATCGCTTCCATTTGAACTTTCTTAGGAAGATTCTGAGGATCACCTGGCAGGACAAAGTGCCAGACACTGAAGTCCTTGCTCTAACTGAATTGCCAAGCATTCAAACTATACTTCAGAGAGTGCGACTCTGATGGACTAGCCATGTTGTTCAAATGCCAAATGTACACTTGCCCAAAAAAGACTATTTTATGAAGAACTAGCATGGGGCAGGCGGTCACATGGTGGCCAGAAGAAGTGATACAAGGACACTCTCAAGGTCTCTCTCAAGAACTCTGGATTTGACTGTGCAACATAGGAGACACTGGCACAGGACGGCTCAGCATGGCATGCCCACATCAGAAAGGATGCTGTGCTCTATGAGGAAAGCAGAATTGAGACAGCACAAAAGAAACGTAGGATGTGCAAATTCGGAGTACCCACCCCAAATGTTCACACAGACTATCTGTGCCCAACCTGTGGTAGAGCATTCTGAGCTCATATTGATCCCATCAGTCACAGTTGTACACAATGAACCCTGACTTTATCATGGTGATGTCATTTTGGTCCTTTTCAAGAACAAAAGACAACAACCAAACATACATGAACCTTCCAATAAGAGAAACCATCAATGGAAAAAATGTTATCAAGAACTTTATCCGTAAATTTGAAGTAAAGTACCAACCAGATTATGTAGTAAACTACTTAGGAACACCCAGAGCTCAAAGAATAAAGGTCCCACCGGAGTTCATTCCTAAGTGGCCTGCAGGGCTGACTCCTGCCTTCAGTCCTTGGGACTCAAGCCAATCCACGTTGGCCCCAGAGCAGTGTTGACTGGCTGATGAAGATTTTGGAAATTTGCCTTTGGGAGACTGAAGACAAATGACCTCTGACTGGGCAGAGAGGGAGGAAGGGTGTTGTGGGAGCATTGGGGAAGGAAGAGAAAGCTGGGATCTGGGACTGTGGGGAATGGAGTAGGTTTTCTTGTTGAGTCCAGTAAGAAAAAAGACTTGCAGTACCTCTGAAATGTCATATTGGTGGTTTGTTCTTAGAGAGTATAATTTGCAGGCTTCAATTAATAAAGTTTGATTTCATGCATTGAGAAGTATGTCTAATTAGTACAGCTAGTGTCTATACCAGTAAATTGGCTATACATGTTCACTTACTCATATGTGCCATGAGTTCTTCTGTGTATGCTCCCGTTTCCCACTCCCTCTCTGCCCCACTGCCTTTTAGAATCCCTAGTTTTCAGTATCATTCTTTCCATCAAAATTCAGTGATATTTTCTCCATGAAGTCTTTCCTGAGCCCCTTCCCCCACCCCGGCACCTTCTCTTCCCTTAAACTTTGCCTTCTGCTCTATGTTCTGGGTTGGAAAGACTGGCCAGTGAGGGCCCATGTTACATGAGATACCCTGCCTGGTTCCAATCCATGTGACGTCATCATCCCTGCAGACATGAGGAGGGACCTTTCCCTTCACTTCAAGTACACATAAGGGATATCTAACTGTTTCCTATTGGCTTACTTAAAAAAAAAAAAAAAAAAAGACCAACCTTTAATTGTCTACTGAGATTGGAGCGCAAAAAACTCAAGCTTTTGAGTGAATAGTATTGCTTTGATCTGCCAGAAGAGGGAGCCCTAACCCCACGTGGTTGCCATGTTTCCATGCATACATGGTACCTGTATTTTTGTTTCATTCCTTCTTGATCTTAGGTGAATGAATATCTGGAGATGAAACAGATCAGGGTGTGAACGTGTGACCTTTGAAAGGTCCAAAGACCCATCAGAAGTTCAGCAGCTAGATTCAGTAATCAAATGTACTGGTAGCTCTTACAGCTTAGAAAGGAATCCAGTGAGGACACTGGGCATTGGCCAAACAACTTGCTTGTCCCGGTCTGGATTGCCCAGATGAACAAGGGAGCGGCTCATTCCTCAGTACCACTGGCCCCAGGAGGGATTTTTCTGAGAGACGTCTACTCTGAGATAAAGGAGCATTGCAGACAAACTCTGAGAAGCAACAAAATGCCTCTAAGACCCAGGAAGGCTCATCATATGTTGCATATGTATGTGTTTCAATACCTTTAAGCTTCCAGGTTATTCACACTGTCCCTTGGGGCATTGTGTATGTGCAGGAGGAATAGTGTTTAAATCAGTGGGGAGAGGTGTGGTGTGTAACTTGATCTCATTTTTCTAAGGAATCAAGTGAAGGGAAGATCATGGTTCTCTTGGGACAGGAAGTTGCAGTTTGGTCCTTACTGTTTCTTTTCCAGTATCCCTTTGGAAAAGTGAATTGATAAGTTGATATTGCAGAGATATTAAATGATTAAATGCTACTGGGAAGCATCCTGGTGGAGGCTCACGAGTGTTAGTGTTAGAATCCCCAGTCTCCTTAGGGTTATTCCTAGAACCTTGTAAACAACATATTGTTGGATTATGTTTTTTAACCCATTCTGGTACCCGTCTCTGTTTTATGGGAGAGTTCATCCCATTCACATCCACAGTTATGATTACCATCTGTGTCTTTCGCTTCATCCCCTATCCTCCTGTTATCCCTAGAACCCTTAGGGAAACAAAAGCTAGCTGCCCCACTGAGGACCCAGCCTGCTAGTGCTTGTGGGACTCTAACTTTGGAACATATCATGTGCTTAATAGATCCTGTTGATTGAGTGGCTTAGTCAGAGCTCAACAGAGATGTGTTGATTAGTTGTTTCAGTTGTATCCCATTTTCTGAGTCCCCATTTGGAGTTTTCTTGGCAAAGATATTAGACTGGTTTGTCATTTCTTTCTCCAGCTCATTTTATAGATGAGGAAACTGGACAAATCAGGTTAAATGACTTGCCCAAGGTCACATAAGTCGTAAGTGTCTGAAGCTGGATTTGAACTCAGAGAGATAAATCTTCTTGATTCTAAGCCTGGTGCTTTATCCACTATGGTACCATCTAACAGTCTAAAATATAAATTTCTTTTGTTCTGGGTTAGCATGGTTGTGGAACTTCTAATGGCATTCAGCAATTCTCAAGTAGAAACAGAGAAAGCAGGCTGTCCATAATCTATGATTCTGCAAAGGACCTCGTGCCCTGCTCCTTTCTAATTTTTTAATGACATGAACTTTTATATTTAGGTCATGTATCCATTTGGACTTGGGTTATTATGGATATAGTCTTGCGTATTAACCATTCCTTTAATAAATCATGCTCGACTCTTCCCAAGAATCCAACTTAGCCTCTGATTTCCCGACTGTCCCCTTCTCTTTTCTGAGTATCAGGACAGTCTGCCCTTCTCCAGTCTAATGACTCCTCTCCCATTTTCCATGATCATTCTCCCATCACTGGGGCTCAGACATCTTGGCTTCCAGTTCTTTCAGATCCAGAGGACACAAGTCATCTAGATTCATGGATGATGCCTCTTCTCTCAGGAATCAACTTCCTGTTACCCACCATTGTCCATCTCGTCAACGACAGTTAATATTGCTTTAACATCATTGACTAGCTTTTACAGAAGGGACATTTATTGAGAACCTAAAGACAACAGAAGTCCAGATAAGATTTCCCTAACAACTGGTGACACTTTTTCTTGGTGCCTGCATAGAGCCGACTCAAACTTGAAATGGTTATTATAAAGCTTTTGTCCCACCAGTTTCCCTATCCACCATGGCTGTGGATAGGCTACCTCTTCTTGTCTGCCTTTAATCCTCTTCTATGCTGTATCAAGCAGGTGACCCTTGGCATGCGCCCCCTGCACCCCCCTCCTTGGCTTTGTTTCGAGCAGTCTCGGACTCTCAGAGTTGGAGGGCTGACCTTTCAAATCTCACTAAGTTGTCAGCAGGAGAAAGCAGACACAACAGAGGGATATAGAACCCCAGGATCCCACCTACATACCTGAGGCCCAGGCCAGGGATGAAGGCCCAAGGTCTCTTCCCATCCTAGAGACTTCCAGCATGTTTGCTCTTGATGGCCACATGGGAAAGGATGATGCTTTGCATACACACCTCATTCCAGCTCCCTGCCCATCACAAAGGCCCTTCTTCCCACTTTGCAGAGTGTCTGTACACACTCCGGAGGGGCAAACTAGGCCCCTTCATTCAACATGTTTAGGTTCTCTAGAGACAGGGGCACCAGACCCTCTCATGTGCACATACTTCCAGGCCTGGGCTTTCATTGGCCAGTTCCCCCTACACTCAAACAAGCATTTCTTTGTCATTTACAATGTCATTCTTCCCACATTCCACCTGTCCTGTTTTTTTTGAATAGGCTCCATGACCCAGTCTTGAGTATCAGTCTTCTCATCAGGGCTCAGTGATACCTGAGGTCAGATTTGTCTTCTGGCATTAGGACTCCCTCATTCCTCTTAGTTATTGTCTAAACTCTGGGTATTTCTTTGTAGCTCCTTGAAACTACTGGCTTTTTCCTTGGATTTTGTTTCCTGGGAATTTCTGTTATCTTAGCTACTCTTTTGGATTCTGTCCTCAGAAGGTTTTCAGTGTTTATCAGGCAGCTAAGTGATGTCGCGCTGGCCTTGGCGTCCTGGAGACCTGAGTTCCAACCCTGTCTCACACACTTTCTGACTGGATGACTCTGGACCAGTCACTCCACCTCTGTCTGCATTTCTTCATCTGTAAAATGAAAACGATAGCAGCTCTTATCTCCCAGGGCTGTTGTGAGATTTAAGTGAGATAATGACTGTAAACTGCTTCGGGAATCTTAAAGCCCTCTACAAATACATGATCCCTAATGTTATTGGGGAGGCTGACAGAGGTCACCAAGCAGCAGCTCAGTCTTCTGTTCTCCCTCAGTTCAGAGGAGGAGGAGGAGTTAAGTTTCTCCTGCTCAGAGCATCTCTCTCTGCCATCCAGGAAGAACCTCCAACTTGTTCTAACCGTCTGTCCAATCATCCCCACTGTTCTCCCCAGATCCCGGCCCTTCCTCTTCTCCTCAGTGTCAGGCTCGAACTCTCCAACACCCTAAGGGGGATCGAGAACCCCCTTCTCTAACTCAGGCCCCTTCTGTCCTCTCCCTGAAGCCTCAGGTCTGTCTCCTTTAAGAACATTTCCCATTCCTGGAGTCCCTGCATCTTCTCCTGGGGGGGGGGGGGGGAGGTGGAGAGATCAGGCTCAAATCACTCCAATCACAGAGGTCGGCAGGATTTACTGGAGCCAACCCAGGAGAGAAGCAAGCTGTCACCCCTTGGTGACAGACACTACAAAGGGGCACGATGGATTGTTTTGTGAATTGGCTGGACTCAGGTAAGTGAGAGAGGAAATAGCAGTTGGGCAGATGAAGCTTACAACCGGTCCCCACCCTCCCCATCCCCCCCCACCCCCGCATTGTTACCCATTTCCTGGTTCTAGGCAGAAATGTAAACGTTGCCCTTTCTAGGCAAACCCCTGCCATGCTCTTGGCCTGGCTGATGAAGATTGTCTACCTGACTTTTTGGAACTGCCTGTAAGCGTCCAGACCCCAGCCCCAACCCCGATAGGAAAACTTCCTTCCAAGCTTCTGCCCCCCTTCCAGAACCTACAATAGGGCACAGGAGACTGGTCTGCAGATCTCATCTTTAAAACCTTTTTTGTTAAGCTCCTGACCCGCATCAGCAAACATTTCCATATGCAAAGAAGAGAAAAAAGAATTGTCTATGAAACTGGGAATCTGCCTCATCTTTAAATGTAGTCTTCTTTCCTGTGGTTCATTTGAGCTGTTTCTCATAAAGCATCATTTTAACAGCATTTTGTAAAAAGGAAATTTTATGTAAATTTCCATGTTTTGGTAGAAAGGTCAAACCCGAGTTACAGACCTGATGGTGACTTCTGTCTCAAGCGCTTCGGTGGTATCTCATCTGTGAAAGGGGACAGTGATCTTTGCCTGATGAACCTGAGGAGGGCATTGGGAGGGAGTAACCAGAAAACACAACGGAAGGGGTGGTGATGGCCATAACGAATGATACCCGAAACAATCTCCTCCAGTAGAAAACATGACCAAGATGCTTACCGCCCCCTCGTGGCTAGACCCCTAAATCGCAGCTCTCAGTTCAGTTGGCTGCTCACTTATCAGACAAATGAAACAGTGTCTATTCCCAAGGAGCTTATCTTCAGGGGATACAAAGTACATAGAAAATAACACAAAGGAATTTCATTAGGCTGGGAAAGGTATCCCCTGAGCTGCTTGCAAGTTCAGGATTCTTAGTAGGCATGGGAGAGAGCTGGTGTACATGGAGAAAATGGGGCTCGCTTGACTGGAATTCAGAGCAAATGACTGGGAAAGTAATGGGAGCCAGACTGTGTAGACAGAGACTTCAATTCTGGGCTAAGGAGTTTGTGTTCTACCCTACAGGTAACAGGGAACCATGGATGGTGGCTGAGTCCAGGAACAGCATGATCAGATCAGTGTTTTGGGAATATCATTTTGATCTCCATTGTCCCGAGAGCCTGGAAGCAGGGAGACAATTCAGAAGGCTATCACAATAGCCCAGGCAAGAAGTTTGAACTGTTGTAGCAGAGGCTGGATGAGGAGAGAAAAGGGCACAGGTCTGAGAGATGTTATAACTAACTGGGGTATGTCGCCAGTGAGAGAGAGCGAGAGCAGAAGGTTGGCAAAGGATGCCAGGGTGACCTGACTGGGTGACAAGAAGCAGCAGAGTGGGGTAAGTTTGGAGGAGGATGGGGTCTGCTTTGGCTCTGCCAAGTGCTTGTGGTAGGTCCATCCATTCAGGCATGTCTACTGGGTAGCTGGTAGTTGGGACTGCAGGGGGATGCCAAAGTCCGATACACACTTGAGAACAGGAAGTCATGAAGTCCTGGAGTCAGGAAGATACATCTCACCCTGGGCAAGTCACTTAACTCCAATTGCCTCGGTTGTGACCCAACAGAGAATGTTAGTATTGCCCATTTTATTTAGAGAGCTGGTCACATCATAGGCTGGAGCTTGCAGCATTTAGCTGAGATGTTGAACTTTAGCTCAGATTCATAGTGGAAAAACTTCTGGCTCAGCTTTCCTGTCCCCTATCTCATTAAGCTGAGACAATTTCAGATAACCTTGGATCTATCTGGTTAGTTTCGGCTCCCTTTACAAAATCCCAGCTTGAGATATCAGCTTTAGCTCTGTTGTTTGCTGATCAGTTTATTAATTTACCTGATGTAGAATCTCCCCTTCAGCTATTGGTCCTTTGATGGGTAAATCTTTAGCTGCCCTTCTGCAATCCTATCCATCCTGCCTAGACCTATGTAAACTTTTGGAAAATGCTGCTCGTGGCCCATTGGTTTTTGTGTACCCTGAGATTGTGCTCCAAGATAAACAGGTTATTAAAATGTCTCTGTGTGTTGGTCGGCATGATTGGCAGCTGTACCTATAGATGAGTCCTTGGACATTTTGATATCAAAGGTTACCTTATACTTACTCCTATGGATCTCTCCTAGCCCCTATGTATCTGTCATCCTTTTCCAATGGCCTTGTGAGTAGGGCAGGTTTGGATTTTTTCTCTGTTCTTGTGGCTCAACCCAGGACTTGGACCAAAGAAAGCCCTTTGTTAAATGCTTGTCTGATGGTTGAATTCAGACTCTACAGGGTCCTTAGTTCATTTAGGGGATTCAGGTTTCCAAAGGGCCCAATCCCCTACCCCAATCCCTCATTTGGCTAAGGGGGAAACAGGCATTAGTGGAAGAAGTTAAAAGATCTGTCTTTGGTCTCGTGTCCAGTCAGTGATTAATCTGGTTTTCATTTAAACCGAGTCCTTTGGGTCCCAATCTACAGATTGGGCCATTCAGCACTCCTGCCTTGAATTCAATTCTGTTTACCAAATCTTAAATACTTATTTATAGGCAAGGCTCCACAGGGATCAAAGAGGAGTCTCTTTATGCCTTTGCCTCTGGGACCCAGAGGCTGTGATTGGGGCCCTGAGCTCCCAAAGCTGGGGGCAGCAGTGGTGGGCCTGGAGTTGAGTCCAGGGCCTTTTCTATTCCTCCAACTTAAGAAGAGTAAGAATCATTAATTTCTTTTTTTTTCTTGTTTAAAACCTCATTTTATTTTTTTTAATATAAATTTATTTATTTAACTTTTTACATTCATTTTCACAAAATTTTGGGTTCCAAATTTTCTCCCCATTTGTCCCCTCCCCCCCACCCCAATACACCAAGCATTCTAATTTCCCCTATCACCAATCTGCCCTCTCTTCTATCATCCCTCCCTTCTCTTGTCCCCATCTTCTCTTTTGTCCTGTAGGGCCAGATGACTTTCTGTTCCCCATTAACTGTATTTCTTATTTCCTAGTAGCAAGAACAATACTCAACAGTTGTTCCTAAAACTTTGAGTTCCAACTTCTCCCCATCCCTCCCTCCCCACCCATTCCCTTTGGTACGGCAGGCAATTCAATATAGGCCATATCTGTGTAGTTTTGCAAATGACTTCGATAATAGTCATGTTGTGCAAGACTAACTGTATTTCCCTCCATCCTATCCTGCCCCCCATTGTTTCTATTCTGTCTTTTGATCCCGTCCCTCCCCAAGTGTTGACTTCAAATTGCTCCCTCCTCCCATTGCCCTCTCTTCCATTATCCCCCCCCCACCCTACTTATCTCCTTCTCCCCCACTTTCCTGTATTGTAAAATAGGTTTTCATACCAAAATAAGTGTGCATTTTATTCCTTCCTTTAGTCGAATGTGATGAGAGTAAACTTCATGTTTTTTTCCCATCTCTCCTCTTTTTCCCTCCACTAAAAAGTCTCCTGCTTGCCTCTTGAATGAGATATAATTTACCCCAATCCATTTCACCCTCTCTCCTCCTACTACATTTCTCTCTCACCATTTACCTTAATTTCTTTTAAGATATGATCCCATCCTATTCAATTCACTCTGTGCTCTCTGTCTCTGTGTGTGCGTGTGTGTGTATGTGTGTGTGTGTGCATGCACATGTATACATGTGTGTGCGTGTGTGTGTATGTTTGTGTGTAGTCCCACCAACTACCCAGATACTGAAAAGTTTTAAGAGTTACAAATATTGTCTTTCCATGTAGGAATGTAAACAGTTCACCTTTGGTAAGTCCCTTATGACTTCTCTTTGCTGTTTACTTTTTCATGCTTCTTCTCATTCTTGTGTTTGAAAGTCAAATTTTCTTTTCAGCTCTGGTCTTTTCATCAAGAATGCTTGAAAGTCTTCTATTTCATTGAAAGACCATTTTTTCCCCTGAAGTAGTATACGCAGTTTTGCTGGGTAAGTGATTCTTGGTTTGAGTCCTAGTTCCTTTGACTTCTGGAATATCCTATTCCACGCCCTTCGATCCCTTAATGTAGAAGCTGCTAGATCTTGTGTTATCCTGATTGTATTTCCACAATACTGGAATTGTTTCTTTCTAGCTGCTTGCAATATTTTCTCCTTGACCTGTGAATTCTGGAATTTGGCCACAATGTTCCTAGGAGTTTCTCTTTTTGGATCTCTTTCAAGCGGTGATCGATGGATTCCTTCAATACTTATTTTGCCCTCTGGTTCTAGAATCTCAGAGCAGTTTTCCTTGATAATTTCATGAAAGATGATGTCTAGGCTCTTTTTTTGATCATGGCTTTCAGGTAGTCCCATAATTTTTAAATTGTCTCTCCTGGATCTATTTTCCAGGTCAGTTGTTTTTCCAATGAGATATTTCACATTCTCTTCCATTTTTTCATTCTTTTGGTTTTGTTTGGTGATTTCTTGGTTTCTCATAAAGTCATTAGAGTCCATCTGTTCCATTCTAATTTTGAGAGAACTATTAAATTCAGTGAGCTTTTGAGCCTCTTTTTCCATTTGTCTCATTCTGCTTTTGAAAGCATTCTTCTCCTCATTGGCTTTTTGAACCTCCTTTGCCAATTGAGTGAGCCTATTTTTCAAGGTGTTATTTTCTTCAGCATTTTTTTGGGTCTCCTTTAGCAAGGTATTGACCTGTTTTTCATGCTTTTCTTGCATCTCTCTCATTTCTCTTCTCAGCTTTTCCTCCACCTGTCTAACTTGATTTTCAAAATCCTTTCTGAACTCTTCCATGGCCTGAGCCCATTGGATATCTATTTCGGATGTTTGGGGTACAGAGGCCTTCACTTCTATGTCTTTCCCTGATGGTAAGCATTGTTCTTCCTCATCAGAAAAGAAAGGAGGAAACATCTGTTCACCAAGAAAGTAACCTTCTATGGTCTTATTTTTCTTCCTTTTTCTGGGCATTTTCCCAGCTAGTTACTTGACTTCTGAGATTCCTCTCCACCCCCACCTAGATCCTCCCAGATAGTGCTTGGGGTCTGAGATTCAAATGCTGCTCCCCAACCTCAGGGCTTTCAGCAGTGGGCATGGCTGCTATTCAATGTGAGCTTAAGTTCTGGTGCTCAGGTGGGGGCAGGGCTGCCTCCCAGGCTCAGTTCCCTCAGGGGGTTTATGCAGAGATCTTCAGTAATGGATCTGAGGTCCTGTCTGCTCTGGGAGCTCCTGGCCGCCACTGCCTCTGCCGCTGCCTCCCGAGGGGGCCTGAGTCATGGAGACACCCCACTCCCCTCTTGGCCAGCCCAGAAGTCTCTCTCACTGACCTATAGTGCCTGTGGGCAGAGAGACCTTCGCGGCCGCTGGAGGTTCCGTTCCTGAAGCCTGCTCGGATCTGCTCCTCTCAGGGCTGTGCGGGCAGGGCTGTGCTCTGCTCTCCGGTGCGTGAGGGGGTTAGTTTTTCAGGGCTCTCTGGAATGGAAATCTCCTCCACTGCGTTGCTGCGTGGCTTCCACTGCTTCAGAATTTGTGGGGAGTTCTTTTTACAGGAAATTTATGGGCTGTGGATTCGGAGCTAGTATATGTGAGTCTTTCTACTCTGCCATCTTCAATCATCAATTTCTTGTGGTGTTCAGTCACTTCCAACACTCTGTGACCCCATGTGGGGTTTTCTTGGCAGAGATACTGGAGTGGTTTGCCATTTCCTTCTCCAGTTCCTTTTGCAGATGAGGAAACTGAGGCAATCAGGGTTAAATGACTTGTCTAGAGTCACACTTGGTAGTTAGTGACTGAGAACAGCTTTGAATTCAGGATGAGTCTTCCTGACTTCAGGTCTGGTACTATATCCACAGCTAGCTGCCTCATAGCTAGGATTTATATAAGGGTTTACCATTTCCTAAACCCTGTATAAATACTAATTCATTTGATCCCTCACAGCAATGCTGAGAGGTAGGGATTGTTATGATGGTTGGTTGTTGTCCTTCATCTTCGAAGAGGACCAAAATGACATCACCATTGTAAAGTGAAATTCCAGTGTGTCCAACTGTGGCTGATCAGAGCAATACGAGCTCGGAATGCTTTACCACAGGTTGGGCACAGATGATCCGTGTGAATATCTGGGTGAACATCCCAAATTTACACATCCTGCATTCACTTTGTGCTGTCTCAATTCTGCTTTGCTCAAAGAGCACAGCACTCTTCTCTGAGTGTGAACAGTTTGCGGCTGACTTGGAGGGAAAGTTGAGCCAACACAGTTGGCAACAGTGGAGCAGAAAGGGAGTGGGCAGCTTTCAGAGGTCTGGTGTACAGCACTGCATTTGCTCATCTGGGTCAGAATACTCACAAACACCAAAATTGGTTTGATGAAAATGATGGGGAAATTCAGAAGCTGCTAAATGAAAAACGAGAACTCCACAGGATTTACCAGCAGGATAGTTCATCCACCTCTAAGAAGGCAGCATTTAATTCCATCAAAAGCAAAGTGAAAGCAAAGCTTAGAGATATGTATGATTCCTGGCTCAGTAAGAAGGCAGATGAAATTCAGTTTTATGCTGATAGTAACAATCCAAAGTACTATTATCATTCCCTGAAAGTTATTTATAGACCAAAGACCTATAGTGCATCACAACTACTCAGTGCTGATGGAGCCTCTTTTATTAGTGATAAGGACATGATCCTGGAGAATGGGCTGAACACTTCCACAATGTTCTCAACAGACAATCGTCAATCAATGTTGAGGCCATTGACCATTTATCTCAGGCTGAAGTCAATCCCTCCTTACCTGAACTTCCAACTGAAGAATAGGTTTTGAGGGCCATTAGGTTCCTTTCATGTGGCAAAGCACCTGGTGCTGATTCTATTCCAGCTGAGATTTACCAAGTAGGGGGACCATTGCTCACACAAAAGCTGACTGAAATTTTCCAGGTTATGTGACAAGAGGAGGTTCTCCCCCAGGATTTCAAGGGTACCTCCATTGTCCATCTCTATAAGGGTAAAGGGAATAGATTGTCCTCCAGCAATCACAGAGGGATCTCTCTCTCTCAGTCATTGCTGGCAAAATTCTTGCTAGAGTCCTCCTTAATAGACTGATCCTTCACCTGGAAGATGGTCATATACTTGAGAGCCAGTGTGGCTTCAGAAAGAGCCTAGAACAGTCAATAGGGTGCCCTACAACTCCAGGAGAAATGCCAGGAGCACAACAGAGGTCTGTACACATTTGTAGATCTGACCAAGGCCTCTGACACTGTTAGCCGTGAGGGCTTATGGAAAATTATGTCCAAATTTGGTTGCCCGGAGAAGTTCATCAGTATCGTATGTCAATTTCATGATGGCATGTTTGCCCAGGTTCTGGGTAATTGTTATTATGTCCATTTTACAGATGTGGAAACTGGGGTTGTTAAGTGTTTGAGGCAGGATTTGAAGTCAGGTCTCCCTCCAGTCAGAGAAGGGGCCAGCTCTGCTCCATTTATTACCTGCATGACCTGGGGCAGCTTCCTTCCCTTCTCTGGTGCCTTAAAAAAGAGTCAGCAGTACTAGGAGGTAGGAACAGCCCCAAGTCTCTGTGTTCCCCAGTCCTCTCTCTATGCTGGGGCTGGCCCCAGTGGTCTCCACCTGTGCTCTCTAAGAGGAGGGGGAATTTTGGGCTGTCTATCCCTCTGTGCTCACTCCCTGGAATGGGGGCATCCAAGGATGCTGGTCTCGTCCTTAGGAGACCTCAGGTAGCCTCTAATCTGCCAGGTGAGAACACCTATCAGCTGCTTAGGGGGACCCTGGGCAAGTCTCTTCCCCATCTCAGCTTCAGTTTCTCCAGAGGCAAGCTGGCTGTTGTAAGGACAGGGCTATGTCAGCCACAGAGTCCTCGGGAGATAGAAACAACTATAGTAATAACACAGATCCTGTGAGTGGGGGCCTGGAACAGCCAAGCCTCATGCTGGCTGGTTCCCTCAGCCTCTGACCCAAGAGGTGTTTCTGTGGGGGATGGGCTCTATAAGAAGTTAGGAGCAGGTTGACAGGAGGCTGGCAGAAGGGCACATCCATTCTCTGAGCCCTAAGTGGGAGAAGTAACTGCTCCACATCCTGCAGATGGGAGGCCAGAAGCAGGGAAGGCTCTCAGGGTCTAGGGTGGGGCTGTGTGCCGGCCCCCTGAAGGATTGGGTCTGGGGCCAAAGAAGGATCATGGCTCAGGGAGGAACCTCAGAGTCTGGGCCTTGTGTGTGCTGGGTCCCATTGGTCTGAAGTGATTGCATGATGAAGCCCACCCACCGTTTCTAAGGATAAGGTTTTTAAATGCATAAAACAAAATACATAGGACTGCAAAGAAAACCAAAATTTTGAAAATTATGCATATATGTGTGTATACCCACACACCCATCCAAATTTTCCTAAGGTTCAGAGCCCCTGAATGCCACTCAGGGCCCCTTCCTTGGACTAGATTGTCCAAGCCCTTCCTTTTTCAGATGTGGAAACTGAGGCCTGGGGTGGTATGGAAGGGACTCGCCCTAAGTGGCAGGATCTCAGCTTTAGAACCCAGAAGGGTCTCAAAGATTACTGTCTGGCCAAACCTCTTGAGTTTATACTTGAGTAAAATGAGCGCCCCCCCCCCCAAACCGTGAGAGGCAGGGCCTTGAGCCCAGTCCCCAAATGATCAGGGGCAGAGAGCATCCCTCTCTTTGCACTGGGCCCTGCTGCCACCCTGTGGGGGAGAGTGGGGGTCCTGAAGGAAAAAGAGGGGTAGAGAGAGTCTGAGAGAGCCGAATATGGGGAGAGGACGCTGGGGGGGGGGCAGCAGGCTCACTCCTTTTAATTGAAGGAAGCCCTGGAGAAGTTGTGGGGGAGGGGAAGGAGGGTTTGGTAGCATACTGAGGAGGGGGGTAGATATGGGGGTGGGGGAGGGGGTGCACCTAGTAACTGGGAGAAAGGGCAGCAGGGCCACTGGGGGAGAGGCGCATCCCAGGAGGTGCCGTGGAAAGGGGAGGGCCTTGGGTGCGCACAGAGGTGGGGGATGGGATAGGGCTTTGGGGTGGTGGATGAACACCGAGGAGGGGGACGCTTTGGGGGAGGGCAGAGGGAGTTTAGTTTTCAGGCTGGAAGCGCCTTTGACACCTTCTCATTCAACCTCCTCATTTTACACAGAAGGAAACTGAGGGAGGGGTGCGGGGGGAGTCACGGGGTGGGGGGAAGGGTCCGATGTGTCTTGGGGAGTCAGAGCCCGCCCAGTAGAGCAGTCTGTCCCTCAGTCCGCCCGCCCCTCCGAGGTGCCGCAGAGCCCGCCCCGCCCTCCTCGATCCTCCCCCCGCCCTCCTCGGTCCTCCCTCTTCCCCTCCCCCTCCTCCCTTCTCACCCCGATGCTGCCTGGCAGGAGGGAGCGGAGCCAGCCCTGGGAGGAGGAGCGCAGCGCAGCGCGGCGGAGCAGAGAGCCCAGAGGGCAGCTCTGCCAGGCTCGGCCCGGCCCAGCCCCGGGGGCTCCCTCCCCTCTGGTGAGCCCCGGGCCCCCTCCCCTGAACTCTCTCCCGGGTTAGAAGTGGGGGTGCGGGACACCCAGGGTCGGCCCAGGACAGGGGGGAGGCGGTGCGAGGATGCTAGAGTTCCGGGATGCAGGGATGCTAGGATGGGGCAAAGAGGTTCCGGAGCCCCGGCTGTGCCCTCTCCTCACCCCCAGGATGCAGGCAAGTCCGCTATGCGGAAGGGGGGCACTCGCTGATCTGAGGGAGGACTGTCTTCAGTGAGGGAGGGAGTTGGTTCTGCTGTGAAGGGGGTGCCCACTTTACTATGGACTCTGTATCAGGACTTCACTGTGGGGTTCAGCTTTGGGGAAGGGCTTCTCTGATGGAGGGGAGGAGGGACATCGCTGAGGGAGGGGCTCCCCTAGGGGGTTCTCTCCGAGGAAGGCAGGGGAGGGCTGAGGGGTTCTCTCCAAAAAAGGGGCTCCAAGGCGGGGGAGGGCTGGGGGGGTTCTCTCCAAAGAAGGGACGCCCGCCGGGGGAGCACTGGGGGGTTCTCTCCTAAGAAGGGGCTCCGAGGCGGGGAGGGTTGGGGGGGGTTCTCTCCGAGGGAGGGGCTCTTGGGGAAGCGGGGAGCTCTGTTTTAAGAGGAATTTGCTCTGGAGCCCTGAGGACTTTCCTAAGGAGAGAGTTGTCTTGGGAACCGGGTAGCTAGCCAGTGGGGGTGGGCGGTTGGTAAGGGACCTCTGTCTTGGACTGAGGCCAGGACCGGGAAAGGGCCTGGTGAAAGTTGGAGATTGTGCTTTGGGATCTGCTGAGGGAAGAAGGGAGGATGGGAAGGAGAGCACAGACAGTCTGAAGCCCAACGGGTGAGTCTTAACTAGAACCGCAGGCTCCCCGCTTCTCTCCCCTCCTCCCCTGCGCTGCAGGAGCTGGTTATGGTGGAAAGAGCCCTCCACGGAGTTAGGACACCAGGGTTCTAATCTTTACTGCCGTGCCTTTAACTCTGCCTTTGGGCAAATCCCTTATTGGCACCAGCCCTCAGGAAAATGCAGGCTGTACTAGATGGTCTCCACTCTGCCTTCCCCCTGGCACTCAGAAGGTCTCCACTCTGCCTTCCCCCTGGCACTCAGAAGGTCTCCACTCTGCCTTCCCCCTGGCACTCAGAAGGTCTCCACTCTGCCTTCCCCCTGGCACTCAGGTTCTTGACAGTTTTGGAAGAGTAGACTGAAATTATCTGAGGAAGAGGTGCTGGGGATGCTAGAGGAATGGAAAGTCATTTAGTGAGCATTTAGTAAGCACCTGCTCTCTGCCAGTTCCTGTGCCAAGCCAAGAGTATCCGAACAAAGTTAAAAGACTCTCAGATGGGGGAGAGAACGTGCAAACAAAGATTGAGAGAAGATAAATGGGAAGGCTCCAGAGGGACAGGGGGCTGGGAAAGGCTTCTAGGAGAAGGTGCATTTCAGCTGGGATCTGAAGGAAGCCAAGAGGGGAGATGAGGAGGCACCGGGATGGGGGGCGGTGGAAATGGAAGTGTCAGTTATCTCAGAGACTGGGTGATTGGGGTGCGTAGTTCATAAAATATTGGCAGAGATTGGGAGCCTCAGAGAACAGTGCTGATTTGGAGAGGAAGGTGGGTCAGGTCAGTCAATGGTGGGCAGGTGAGTGCTGGAGGAGATGGGAGAGGGCAGCTCTGATGAGGGACCAGGAGGGAATGGGTCAGAAATGCCGAGAAGAGGGCTGATGACAAGTGGTGGGGGACATGGGGACTTCATGTGACACTCTTCCCCCAGCAAGGCTCAGGAAAGGAGGAGAGGAAGAGGAAGAGGAAGCAGAAGGCCCAGAAGGCCAAGCAGCTCCAGGATGTCAGAAGAGACCGTGTTGGGTTTGGGGACTGGGTGGTGAATAGGCAGGGAGCTGTCTGTTCGCTTCATCCTCTGGGAGAGGGTGTTCATGTCCAGGAGGAAGGCAGGGTACAGCCAAGAATCCAGCTCAGGATTTCCAAGACCATTTACAGAGCTCCAGCTGGGACTGGGCCTCAGTTTCCTACTCTTTAAATGGGTTGTTGTGAGGCTCAGAGATTAAAAACGTTGTAAAGCTTGAGTCACTATGGAAATTTTGGCTGCCATCACCACCATCATTATCATCAGCTCAGTCTTGTTCCGGTCTTTGTGAGTGAGGTTCAAACAAATAGCTCCTCTGTTATTATAATCTTAGATTTGGTGTTCTTCTGAATTCAAATCAATGTTCACATGAGAATATTTGTGGATAAAGTAACTGCTTTGGGATTTGAATGGAAATATTAGGATGCAAGTGCGCCCTCGGTCCATAGTCCTCCAGGAGCAGTGTGGGGAGCAGGGGTGGTGAGCAGGGCAGGCTAGCCCCATCTCTTTGACTCAGAGCCTTGGAGAGCTGTCTGGAGGGCCCTGAGAAATGGAGTGCTCAACCCCTGGAGGCTTGGGGACAGTGAGAAAGCTTTGGAGAATGAAAACCAGAGAGGCCATCAGCAAGGAGCCTAATGTCCCAAGCAGCAATGGGGAAAGGAGCTGAGCTAGACCCCCAGGCAGCCTCCTGCTTCACCTGGATTTTGTTAGGCTGGGCTTCAGTTTTCTCTTCTGTAAAATGAGGCCCCTGACATCCTTACCTCAGCCCCCACAGGCTGATGGATTTTGATCTTTTGTTTTTCTCTCTGTACCCCTTCTTTCCCCTGCTTCCCAAGAGCCTTAGGACAAAGATTTTTAAAAATAACAGCAAAACATCCAATATGGCAGAAATAGCCTCCCCCTCTATGCAGTGCCCCTTCAAGGGTCTCAGATCTCTCCTTTGGGTCTAGGCTTGTTCTCTGCACCTTTTCAACATTCCCTGCCCTTCATCCTTTCCATGTGCATCCTTGTCATGGAGGTGGGGAGAGAATGCTGTTCTCAAGATCTTGCTCATGTCGCCAGTGGTTCCTGTGAGTCTTCCCTAGGGATTTAAAAAAAAGATAAAAAGCATTGTTGTGCCATATTGTTGTGGCCCAAATTATTTAATGTTTCTGAGCCTCAGTTTTCTTTTCTGTAATAGGAGGGGATAGGACTTGATGACCTCTATGGTCTCAGCTCTAGACTGAAGAGTCTAGAATGATACTGTTAGAAACATGAGGGTGGGAGGGCAGGGAAGTTGCTTCTGAGGGCAAAACAGAGGCCAGGGATGGGTTTGGCCATTGCAGGGCTCTGTGGGGTCCACTGGCCCTCTAGCCTGGGCAGGCAGGGCAGGCAGGTGGGCATGAGCTCCCTAGTCCTTCACATGCTTTATGTGACGCCATGTTCTCACAGTCTTTCCCTCCATTGCAGTGGATCTGGTCCCATAAATCCTAGGGGATCTGCCCAAGTGGCTTGTTCTAGGTCTTTTGCTGAGGCAATGAGTATCAGTAATTATTTAAATAGCTCAGTAGAATGGAGAAGTTTTGACCATCCACAGGATTCAGAGCTGGAAAGGGACCAAACTGGTCTAATTCCCTTATTTTACAGAAGAGGAAACTGAGGTCCCAAGAGGTAAAGGTCTGGAAATTGGTGTTGCCCTCACCCCTCCTCTTCTGCTCTTCCCGCTGGATTCTTGGGCCATTCAGGAGAAACACATCTGATCTGGAAGCCCACACACAGAGCCTTCCCCTTTTACAGATGGGAAAATTGAGACCCAGAGAGCCTAGGGGACTGTCCTCTAGTAGATTAAAGGAGAAAGCTTCAAGGCCAGATTTGAACTTAAGTCCTCTGCCTTGAGATCCAGTACCCTTTCCACTATCCCATTCTTATATCTTTGGGTCTGTAAAGTATGATGCTATTCTTACCTCTATGAGTCTCACTTTCCCCATCTATAAAATGGAAATAATAATATTGGAATTATTATTTCCCAGGCTTGTTGAAAGGAAAGCACTTTCTGCCCTCTTCTTTAGAAATGTGGTCACTGTTGGATTGAATCAGTGAGACACTGTGGCTCAGCAGGAGGCGCTGGGGGCTGGGTTTTGGGAAACTTGGCTTCTTCTGGGCTAGTCCACTCCTAATCTGTGGGCGCCTTCTACTTGGGTGGGTGCTTGGCCAGTAACTTCTCACCGGCCTTGTTTCCTCAACTGTAAAATGAAAAGTCCCAGATGTTCCCAGGCCCCTCCCAGCTCTGCCATACCCTGTCCTGAGACCCCCCTTCCCACAGGCCTGCCATCCCCTGTCCTGAGGCCCCTCCCAGCCCTGCCATCCCCTGTTCTAAATTTTGATGTTCCTCACACCTCTGACTTGCATGATTCTACTAACCGTAAGTTCTTTCTTCTGTCTCTCAGACCAGGTCCCCTCCCCCAGTTTGGTACTGAAAAGAAACTGCAGAGAAAGTCACCCTTGGTGTTGGTGGTGGGGAGGGTGTAGGGTGAGTCATGGTTGTGTGGGAGGGGGCTGAGGTGTAGACCCTCAGCTGGCTGCAGTGGGGGAGGTGGGCAGGGCAACACCTATTAACCCAAGTCCAAGTCTATGCATCATGGACAGAATAGGCCGGCCCTCCAAGGTTACGAGGCCGTAGACACATGGGCTCCTGGGAGAGGAGACATGGGGCCCAGGGTCCCACAGCAATTCGCAGGATTTTGTGAGCACTTCAGGGCCATTGAGGCAGAGGACAAAGGGGGAGCAGTTTGGAGCCCTCCACATAGGCCAGCAAGTGTGCAAAAGCCTCCTCACAGGAGGACCCAGGGCAAAAGAACAACTGTAGGGATTGTAAAGAGCCCCGGTCTGGGTGCGAATCCTGCTCTTCCTTCCCTTCTCTGGGTCTGGACTCCTTTCCCTATAAAATGAGAGGATGAGACTGGCTGGCTGGTCTGGAAGCTTCCTTCTAGCTCTGAGCCCCATGATCCCTCAGTAGCTCCACCTGACCCAAGCTTTGTGGGGCCGGGGGCAAAGTTTACCTTGGTCTGCTTCCCCCTCCCAGCCCTCAGCCCCAGCGTGTCCCTCCTGCCCCCCTGCCCATCCCCCCAGAGACCTGTCACGAGTTAGGGGATTAGAATTTCCCTTGGCCCCAGAGGCCAGAGCCCAGAGCCCAGAACTAGCGCCAGTGGGGAGGGTTTTCAGGCAAACAGATTTTGTTTTAGGAGAAAAGAAAATTTCCCAAGAAATAAAAAGCCCTGGGGTTGGCACCAGAAGAGCCAAGCTTGAACACTTGCTGGCCAAACTCAGTTCAGTGGAGCCCAACAGAGCTTTCCTGCCCTCCTGTGACATGCAGGGCCCTCTCTGTGTCGGGGACGGGATTCCCCTCGCTGAGTCTCAGTTTCCTTCTCTGGAAGATGAAGTTCCCTGAGACTGAGGGTACTGCTGGCCCTAAAGCCCCATGAGCTGGCAGTAGTCAGGCCCAGGCTGGGGCAGAGTGCTGGCCTGGATGACCTTTCAGCCTTCCAACTCCCAGTGATGTATGGCAGGCCAGAGAAGGGCACCCTAACAGGGAAGGGAAGTGCTGGGATGCAAATAGGCCAAAGCCTGAAGGCAACTGCTCTCTGGCCTTGGGACCCTCCCCCCAAAGCCACTGATAGCGGTCAAGCCCCAGCGGGGCTGCTTTGGTCAGAGATAAGGAGAGCCCTGGGATGAGCTGGCCAAGGTTGGGCAAACAATGGCTAGGGGTGGCCTGCTCCCACGTGAATAGGATAGTGACCTCCAAGGCCTTCCAAGGTCCCTTCAGTCAGGGGAAATCCCTCCTTAATCCTAGCAGCTCCCAAAGGATGGAGGCTCACTGATCTTTGGGGTCCTGAGATCTTTTCCACCTCTGGAGCTTAGCATCAGAGACCTGGGTTCATCTTCTGACTGCGTCTACCTGAGTGACTGGGTGCTTTATCTCCTTCCACCTCAGTTTCCTCCTCTGTAAAATGGATATAGTAATAACTGTCCCTCTTGGGGGAGAGAAGAGGACACTTGGCAAACCTAGCTCTTCCCCCAAAGCTGGAATATTGTGAGGACTGAGAACGGTGGAGCTGGTCAGCGAGTGACTTGGGCCTTGGGGAGAAAGGCTGAGGAGGCCTGGAACCTCAGAGGTCATTTGAATTGCACCCCTCTGCCTTAGCCTCACTTGACCACTTCTGGGAGTGGAGAGCTCATTAGCTAGTGAAGATCCTGTCCCATTTGTGAGCAGCCTATAGGTACCAAGGCCTTCCCTTCCCTTGGCTCCTGGGTTTCTACTCTGGGGCCAAACTGACCAAGAAGAATCCTCCTTCAGATGCCTGGAGATGCCCCCACTCTGCCCCTCCCCTACCCCCTTCCTGAGACCAAGCATCATCAGTTCTTTCAGCTTATTCCTGGTCTCTAGACCTCTGGAAGTAATGATCCATCTCTTAGAAATGTGGGAACCTAGAACCTAGAACCCCTGATGGAGTCTGAGTAGGTCAGAGGCTGCATCCTCCTCCCTGCCCACCACCTTCCTTCCTTCTTTCCCTGCTTCCTTCCCCCTTCTCTTCCTTTGTTCTCTCCCTCTCTTTTCTCCCTTTCCCTCTCTCTTCCTTCTTCCTTTTCTCCCTCCCCTTTCTCCTTTGAAAGCTGCCTAGGATGACTCCAGCTGTTTCAGCCTGGCAACCTCACCCTTGTTGCACTTGGTGCCCAGTAAAGCCTGGGAGCCTCTACTTCATCCTTCTCCCCCTTGTTTCACTCCCTGTTACTTCCTGGGGGCTACCTGCCATCTCCAGGAGAGCCCCTACAGGGCAGTGCTGCACCCCTGAGGTCTTTGGGAGCCACCTAACTCCTGGCAGCTCCTGAGTCAGTCAAACCATTGGCAGGGTGGGGCCTGGAGACTGGCCCTAGGGGAAGGGGTTTGGCAAGATCCTGAGAGGTCATGGGGCCCAAGAGTCGAGGAAGCAGGGCCCAGGGGCAGTGAGGATAGAGGGGTGGATTTGGAGTCTGTCAGACCAGAAGGTAACTGAGTGACCACCTCCCTAAGCCCTGATTTCCCACTCTGTAAAATGGGAGTTAGACTCACTGGCCTCTAAGGATCCTCCAGGCTCTAGATCTATTAGCCTTTAGGGGGGAAAGGCAGGCAACTTGCCTCTGGTCCCCCAGTAAGTCCGGCCACTTGGGGATCCCAGTTAGGGCCCTGGGCTTCCATGGTCTATTCTGAATCGGACAGCTCCTCAGCCATAGAATTTGAGCGTTGGAGGCCGCCTCAGAGATGTTTAATTCAGCACCATTCTGCACCCCGCCCCCGCCAAGAGAAAGCATTTTTTCAGCTTACCCATCAAATAGTCCTTCAGCCTCCATCCAAGGGCCTCCACTGAGACAGTCTGCTGCTCTTTGGGAGAGCCAGAGCTCAAGGCCAGGCACCAGATACAAACCACTCCTTGGTCTTCTTGCTTATAGTAGACGACACAGCCCTGGGCCTGCTGGTTTATTCCCTGAGTGAAAAATGAAAAATTCAATCTCCCACCTCCACACCTTCTTACAAGTATCCTCCCCCAAGACTGGAATTCACTCACTCCCCGCCTTCACCTACTTAGGTCCCTCAGCTCAGGGGCTGCCTCCTACAGGTGGCCTTCCCTAATATCCCACCCTTGTTAGTGATCTCTCCCTCTTGAAATTCCCTTAGATGTACGTTGAATTTCCTTCTATTGACAGGAACATAATAAGTCCCCAGTGTGTGCCATGCGCTTGGGCTAAGTGATGGAGATATAAGAAAGGCTGAACCAGAACCAGAACTGGACCTGTCCTCAGGGAGCTGCTATTCTGATTATAGTTTTCAGTCTTGAGGGCAGGGCTTTGTTTGTTCTGGCTCCCCAGTATCCTGTACCTCCCTTGGCACATAGTAGGTGCTCAATGGCTGAGAGCTTAGTGCCCAGGAGCTGCCTAGTCCCACTCCAGACCTCCTTCATGAGGTCTGATTGGGGGGTATGTGTGAAGTTCTCCTCGGGTCTGTATCCCCCACCCCTGCCCTCAGGCACTCCAGGGTGACCTCTCCTTTCCCAGCCCTGGGTCCTGCTATGATACTCTTCCCCCAGAGCCTGACCTACTGCATTGCTGTTTGCCTCTATGAGGTTAGGGGTAGCAACAGCCATCTGTGCCAGCTGCCCCAAAATGACTCTGATTCCCTTGGTGAGCCCACCCCCAACCTTCCCTGCAGCACTTGAATCTGCCCTGGGCACTAAGATTCCTAGCTATGGCTTTTGCCTGTTACATGAGTAAGAAGAAGGAATCCCCTGGGACAGGGGTCACAGGGTCAGAAGGCAGGAGCCGGTCCAGGGGGCTGGGTCTTTGTTACTGTAGAAGCCCTCATCACAGAGCCTGCCAGTGGCCCTCCCTGCCTCAAGCATCCCTACCTTGTCTACTTTGTTCATGGTCACACTTGAGGAAGCCTCCTGTGGACAGGGTCTAGCCAGTGCTGCAGGACCTAAGAAATGCTTGTTCTGGGAAAATGAGGTGGTTGGCCTCTGGGATCCCTTATGGCTCTAGATACTTGATCAGAAGAGTGACTGGAGAGTTGTCCAAGAGGAAGACAGCAGGGCAATCTTGAATAGGGTGGAACAAATCAGGGAAACTGAGGCTTGGGATCAGTGGTTAAAGGAGAGCTGGCCAGAGGTCAGCTCCAGGTTTTGGAGCAGAGAGGATGAGGTGAACTGAAGAGAAAGGGGGATGGAAGCTCCAGGACTTGGGCTGTGACTGAAGGTGGGGGGTTAGGGAAGAGGAGGAGGAGATTGAAAAGTCAATTCAGGGTCTAAAAGCCGTTAGAACCCAGTGACCTTTCCTTATAGGCTATGAGGCTCCCCTAATACAACCACATTGGACAAGAAAGGACTCAGTGAGGGGCTTCATAGGTGCTTACAAAATGCTGATTGGCTTAGAATGGGATGTCAGAACTGGGAAGGGCTTAGAACAGGAGATGTCAGGACTGGAGGGGCCTCAGAACAGGGGATGTCAGGACTGGAGGGGCCTCAGAACAGGGGATGTCAGGGCTGGGAGGGGCTTTGGAATAGATAACAGAACATCAAGAGAACATCAAGGCTGGGAAAGAACTGGAAATGGAAGGCATCCCTTAGCTGTGCCTATGGGCAAGCCCGTTCACTGTTCTGGTCCTCAGTTTCCCCATCTGTAAGAATATTCCCCTTGGAGTGGGGGCTGGTGGGGTGGCTGCCCGGGTGATCCGGGGCCTCTCAACAATGCTGAGCTACAGAGCTGTGGCTCCCAGTATAATGCTCTGGGGTAGGCTGGGGACAGGCTGCCATCAGGGGATAAGGCTGAAATTCTAACTGGAATTTTGCCTTCAATTTAGGTTATCGAGCGACGGAGCCCCTTCCTGGCAGCAATGACGGGGCCCTCTGGGGGACCCGTGTGGGATGCGCTGGGTCCCTGATGAGGGGCCTGGCCGCCTCTGGGCGCTTCCACCATGGCCTAGCCTCCAGCCCGGCATCCTCAGGGCCTCACTTCACATCTCCATCGCCATGGGAGGCTGCTTCTCCAAACCCAAGCCAGGTGCCGCCCTCCCCTCCCCACCCCCACCCCCTGCAGCTCGTCCTGGAAACAGCGGCTCAAAGTAGGTCAGGCCTGTGGCGATCTCCACGGGGAGACAGTTCCAGGAATGTTAATATGGGGCCGCCCGGGTGGAGGCCAGAGACCTCGGAGCTGCAGAGACCCCTGCATGCCAACAACTCGGCACTGAATGTGGAGCCAGCTGAGGGGGGTGGGGGATGGGGAACACTCTGTTCTAAGCTGGGGGGTTGAAGGGTGTTAGGAGCAACCACTGTCCTTAGAACATGCCTTCCTCTAGACAGCCTTCTAAAGTCAATGGGGAGGCATGCCTACCCCCATTTTACAGATGGGGGAGCTGAGTCTTGGGGAATTTTCTGCAGGCCAGCAGAGAGTGGAGCCCTGAGGCAGGCCTACTACATGGACTCCCTGGTCCTGGGCTCTCTTCCCCAAACCCCTGCCTCTGAAAAAGGTCTGGGAGATCTCAATGGGCCCCCTGGAGGAGGGCCTGCCCTACTCTATCCCTGCAGGTTGTGAAGTGACCAGGTCTTTTGGCACGGCAGATGGGATGAGGGGTTTGGGATTCAAATCCTGTCTGTGGGTAGAAATGGAGGGGAATCTCTTCACAGGCAGAGCCTTGCTCTCCTGTCCAGAGCCTGCTCAGCTGCTCAGATTGACTGAGGAAGTGGGCCCCTCCCCAGGCCTCCCAGCTGCCTGCAGAGGAGCCCTGAGGGTCTGAGATGGGGTCAGCAGCCCAAGACCCACCAGAGTTTAGGGGAAATGTCAAAAGTCTGTGAATATGAATTTGTCCTGGGGAATCAAGAGGACACCAGAGCCTCTCAGAGAGGATCCTGAGAACAGGGGATGTCAGGACTGGAGGGGCCTAAGAACAGGGGATGTCAGAGCTGGAGGGGCCTGAGAACAGGGGATGTCAGGGCTGGGGTGGGACCTTAGGGGCTTTCAACCCTACAACTCCAGCATTGTTCACATCTCAAGGACCAGACAGGCAGCCGGGTCCCCCTTTCTTCCTCTCCCCTGGTGGGTCTGTTGGGGTCTTTCCCTCCAGTGAGTCTCCAGAATTCTGCTCTTGGTAGTAGTAGTGGTCAGAGGGTGGTGCCTGGGGGGCCTTCTAAAGTCATAGGTCACTGTATGGGGCAGGTCGTAAGTCCTCTTTCCAAGAACCCCAGGAGGCAGAGTCTATGGGTGCTCTCCTCACCCCCATTTTGCTGCTGCTCAGAGAGGTCGACTCTCTCAGAATCCCACAGAAGTGGGTAGCCCAGAAGTCCTCTCCAGATGCTGGGACTCCAGGGTACCACAGGGTCTCCTTCCCCTCCTCCTGAATCTTGTTAGTGGCGAATTTGAGGGAGGCACAGCCCTGTCCTATTCCAATGGCCAGCTGGAGTGAGGAGAGGGACCGGGCGTATGAGGATTCGGTAAAGGACCTGGGCCTGTTTGGCCTGATTACATGCCAGTGCCTTCTGACAGCTTTGTCCTTCTTGGCCACAGAGGGCAGACCAGGGTGGGGACTGCAGAGAGGACTCAGAGGAGGGCTGGAAAGCAGAAAGAATGCGAAACAAAATTCGAGCTGTCCAGAAGAATAGACAGTGTAGGAAGGTAGTGAGCTCCCCATCACTGGAGGCATTTACGTGGAGAGTCTAGAGAAGCCATCCTGATAGCACCTTTGGGGTTGCTCTGGGAGCCCCGTGAGCTCTGTCCCATCTTGGCCTTTGGGAATTCTCTGGATGTCGGGGAGAGACTGCCCAACAGCCCCAGCCGTAGCTACAGGCTCTTCTGCTCAGAGCCAGGGTCAAGGGGCAGAGAGAGTTGGATGGATCCTGAGGGGAGTTCATGCTATCCTGGGGGCCCCCCAAGGCCCTACTTTTCTGTCCTCCGCTGATTGTTCCCAGGCTCCAGCTCGGGGATCTGGCTACTGCCACCGCCTGTGGCCTCCGGTGCTGGGCCAAGGCCCAGAGGCCGCTGGGCAGTATCTGGGTCGAGCCACCACAGGCATCCTCTGAGTGCAGGGCCTGGCTCTGCCAACCTGGATCGTCCAAGGCCTGGTGTCCCCTTACGTGATGATTATCAGCAGCTATTTTTACAAGGGCTCAGCATTACCTGGGGACCTCCTGCCTTTTGTCAGATCTACCTTCCCTGGAGAGGCTGCGGTGGCAGGGAAGCCTGGGCCAGGGAGGGAAGGACCCTGAGATCCATGGAGAAGGAGGAGACGAGGGGGAGGCTGCTTTGTTTCTAGGGAGGGGCCCTGGGTCCCTGAACCAGCTGATTGCCCTAGGGCAGATCGTTTCCCCTCTGTGGCCTGGACATTGGGGATCATGGGTTTACAGTACTGATCTCATGGCGTTGCTGGTAGGAAAGTGTTTATAAGCTTTCAAACCATCCTCAAGGATGCCTAATTTGCCGAACAGGACACCCAAGTTCTGGGGCAGCTAGGTGGCACTCCAATGGATAGAGTGTTTGGAAGCTCAAGTCCAGCCTCAGACACTTACAGGCTGGGTGACCCTGGGCAAGTCACTTCACCCTGTTGGCCAGCCTCGCCTTCCTTACCTGTAAAGTAGAGATAGGAAATGGCAAACCACTCCAGGATCTCTGCCAAGAAAACCCCAAATGGGGTCATGAAGAGTTGGCCTTGACTGGAACAACCAAACTACAACACAGTGGTTGGGCACAACACAGTGCCCAAGGTCATGGTGCTACCTGGCTAGTCAACCCTGGTCTCTCCTAACTCTGCCTTCAAGGCTCATTCAGCTGCACAAGATTTGTGTCTGCCTGGATGGCCTTGAGATAGGGTGTCTACTGCCTTTGGCTCTGATAGCCAAGACCTCTCAGGGTGGACACAGAGAGTGACTAGGTTTACACTGCAAGGACCTTTCAAATGGAGGAGGGTCATGGGACCAGTCCAGTGATCCCTGACCTTAGGTGCCTGTGTTGGCGGAGAGGAGCAGGTCTAGGATCAAATGGTTGATAATGAAGAAATAGCCAAAGCAGAAGAGCCGGCAGTAGCCACTCTGCTCGGCCTCCTCTAAAAGTCATTCGATAGTTAGGCACACTCCTCATGCCCATTGACTCTGGGGTCCAGCTATGATTCTGTCTTCCATCAAGTAGCCCTCAGTTTCCCTATATGTAAAATGTACAGATTGGCCTACATGGCATCCAAGTTGCGTTCCAGCTCGCTTTAAGGATTGATCAACCATTAAGCATTTACTGAGCACCTTCTTTGTGTGAGGCACTTTGCTAGATACAGGGAATGTGGAGACTGAAATGCTTCCTATCCTCCTTTGAGAGAGCCCCAGGAAAGGAGAGTCTGCTATCTTAGGGTCAGGGTTCTGAGTCAGCTACGCTCTCCCAGGTACTTCAGTCCATCCCAGACCTCATCCATTCCAGAGTTTCCTTCAGGGGAGCCCATCCTGGGATATTCTTGTCTTTCTTCTCCCATGCTCCCAAGTTGAGGGGGCTCTGTCCAGGCACTCAGGGCCTTGTAGTGTTGAGAGGATGCTGGGAGCCCCATCAGGTGTCGCTGGCCCATCCTTTCTGAACTTCGATAATGTCCTTCTATCCCTTCTCTGTAAATTCTCCCTTCGGCAGGGTGTGGCAGCCACCCACACCCACTGGGCCCTCTGAGGCTCTTAGGGGTTGGGTCTCCCAGGCATGTACTGATTGAGTAAAGCTGGTAGCTAGTATGGGTGCTGCCCTTTAAAGTTTTTCTTATCATCTCCCTGAGTGCTACAAATGAGATCGGGGCTCTGGGTAGGATCCTCATTTTCCACATGGGGAAACTGAAGCTGGGAGAGGAAGTATCTGATTCCAAGCCCAGCACTTTGTCCATCATGCCACCAATCAACATGTTCCTTATGTCTTGTCTTTTATTTTGGAGGCAGTTGGGGTTAAGTGACTGGCCCAGGGTCACACAACTACTAAGTCTGAGACTGGATTTGACTGTGGCTCCTCCTGACTCCAGGGCCAGAGCTGTCCACTGTGCCACTTAGCTTTCTGTTGTCTTTTCTTAGAAAAATTGTGAGTCCCTATGATTAGTCAACAGGTATTTTTAGCACCCACTACGCAGTCAATACTGTGCTAGGAGGCCTCACAGACAAAATTAGAATAGCTCCTGCCCCTGGGAGCCTGTATTTTACTGTAAATGTGAATCTGGACTGTGGTGGTGATGCGAGCGGGACCACGAAAAGGTGCAGACTTGGCTTGTGAGGAGGCGGCAGCTGTGCAGACTGCCAGGCCTCTGCCTGGGGGGCGATGGTGCATTTATTTCATTGGGAGAGCCAGAGTGGGTAGAGAGGAGGCTGGCCTCCAGGCCTGGCTGTCTATTGGGAAGTTACAGGTGTGAGGCAGGTTTTGGCCATCCAGCCTGCTGGAGGCTTGGCTCTAGGAGCCCTTGGGCCAGGGATGGGCCAAGACCCTGGCCTCATTTACTCTCCGTTTCTGTCACCTCCACAGTGGAGCTCAAAATTGAAGTGGTACTCCCAGAGAAGGAACGGGCCAAAGATGATGCCTCTCCCAACGGCCAGGCCAGCCCTCTGGCCTACAAAGCCAATGGTCGGGCCCGGCACTACCACCCAGAAGAACGGCCCTCCACCCTCCACCCCTACCCCAGCCCTCACGACCGAGTGGAGGCTGCAGTGTGCTATGTCAAGGATCTGGAGAATGGCCAGTAGGTGCTTGGTGGGTTCCCCTTGGATCCAGGGGTGTGGCACGAAACCCTGCCCTGTGTCCAGAGGGCAGAGCTCTGAAAGGGGTGTTGCCAGTGACAAAGCCTCAGTGCCTTCAGATGGGACCCCCCCACCTGCACAAGTCTCCCTCTCTAGCCCCTGACTGCCTGAAGCAGGAACCCCACTGCCATTCCCCAGGGCTGCCTCAGCTGCCACCCTCTTGTTTTCCTCCCCTAACCCCCCACACCGCTGTCCCTTCACTGCTCTTGGGGCTGTCCCTTGGGCCATGCAGGACCAGGCTGGTCCCTTAAGGTCCCTTCCAATGCTGGACCCCTGAGGCTTCCCAGCTAAGGGCCACTCACCAGCATGGCTCTTCTCACCTGGTCCTCATGAGGTTGAGGGGCCTGCTCTTTCTAGGGCTCCAGGCCTCTCCTTGGCACTTGGGATGTCTCCAAGTTGGTGGGAATGCTGGGCTGAACTGATGGCCTTGACACCTGACCTCTGAGACCCCTTTTCTTCCCTAGGATGCGGGAGGTAGAGCTGGGCTGGGGCAAGGCCCTCTTGGTGAAGGAGAATGGGGAGTTCCATGCGTTGGGTCACAAATGTCCTCACTACGGAGCCCCCCTGGTGAAAGGTGGGCCAGGGATCCTGTGTGGGAAGGAGAATCACTGGGGAGGGAGGCTGTTATTGGGGACTTCTGTCTGGAGCAGAGTATGACTTTGGGGCCTTTGTTCCAGGAGGGGATGGTGTGGGGATGTTTCCTCTCAGGAGACAGAGGCCCCAAGAGTGGAGAAAGAGGGTTGGGAGGGGCTGGGGTCCTGGGGAACCATAAGGGAGTTTAGGGGTGAGGTAGAAGGGTCTCTAAGAACCATAGGGATGGAGCTGGAGTCTCTGGAAGGCCATATTGGAATGTGGGGTCTGTGATCCCAGGACCTCGAACATCCCTTAGAGCAAGAAGCAGGAGCCTCTTCCCCTTCCTCCTGGGAGCAAGGCAGCTCTTGAAAGGCTGGAGCCTGCCCCTAAGGCCCTGACCTGGCTGGGTGGCTGGAGTGAGCCCTTTCTTCCACCCTGGGCCCCATGGCCCCTGAGCCTCTTTAGTCTCCTGGCTGGGCCTCCATCAAGGCTTCCCCCCTTCTAGGGGTTCTCTCCAGGGGCAGGGTCCGATGCCCCTGGCATGGTGCCTGTTTCAATATCGCCACAGGAGACATCGAAGACTTCCCAGGCCTAGACAGTCTGCCCAAATTCCAGGTGAGATAGGAGCCGGGGAACAAGGCCCAGGGGTAGGAGGGAGGAGAGGTCCATGATGGAGAGATGAGAGGCCCAGAGTGGAAGGGCCCCTGGGGGGAGGGAGAAGGAACCATGGGAGGATATTAGGGAGGATGGTGGAAAGGGGGCCATGGAGAGAACAGTGAGGAGGGGGTGGGTTGGGAGGCTTCTCCAGCTATGGCAGGACTTGGGGTGGTAGCCAGGGGCCAGAGACCAGGATGCAACTGGGACCTGGGTCAAGCCCCCTTTGAGCCTCCAGCCACTCACTGGGCTCACTTTGGGAGACAGGAGTGTCAGAGAAGCCTTTGGCTAGCCCAGGCTCTTTGCCCAGGGAGGGGCTGGCTGCCTTGGGCCCCTTTTTTCTGGGTTGGTTCAGGATCCAGTGGGTATAGGGAGGCCCATTTTCCTCACCTCTTTGACTGTTTCAGGTGAAGATTGAGAAGGAGAAGGTGTACATTCGAGCCAGCAAACAGGTAGGTGGCTGTGTGTGTATGTGTCAGGGGGAGCCGCTGGACTCTGCTCTGGGGCTGGGGGCTGCAGGGAAGGAGCTGGGGGCTTCCTAGACAGGCTTCCTTTCTAGGGATCATGGGTGGAGGGAGCTACAAAGAGGCAGATTTAAGCTCAATAGCCACAGACTTGTGCTGGACTGAAATGGGCCCCTCAGGAATGAGTGACCCCCCCAGCACTGGAGGGATCCAAGCAGAGGCCAAAATCCTGTGGGTCAGGGAGGTTGAGGGTCAGGGTGCGTGGAGTGGGGTCGTGGCCCTTCTTGACCTCAGTGCCTCTGAGGTCCCTTCCTGATGAGATGCTGGGATGTGCCCCTGGCCTCTCTCCAGAGAGTAGACTTCTGATCCAGCCCCAGCATTTGAAGACACCTCTTGGTCAACCTCGTTGGATCTGATGATCCCTTTCATCGATCAAATTGGTTTCGTCTTTCACTGTCACTTCTGAATGGCTCCCCTTCCAGTGAGAGACATCCCTGGTAACAAAACATAGCAGCAGGAAGAACCCTGGCATGGGCTGAGCTGGCAGGGCCTGCAGTGCTCCTCACTCATAGGCCCCAACCCCTTCAAAGAAGGGAGGGACGTGGGTTTTCTCCTTTTATCTCCAGGGCCATTCTTACACATTGGCCAATTTTGAATTTTTTCTTCAGTTTTCGGTCCTCTTCTTTCTCTGTGCCCCATAAAATGGGGGGTGCTCATTCCTTCTGCATCCACTAGGTGTTGTTTCAAGCTCTGCCTCCCCCAGCAACTGAGCTCCTCTGTGCCCTCAACAATGCCTAATAATAACCCAAATAGTCACAGCTGCTATCGATAGCTTCCTTTCCGTTCTGCCAAACACTTTATGGAGATACTCTTAGCAAGCCTGGGAGATAGTGCTATCACTACTTCCATTTTACAGATGGGGAAACTGAGGATCACAGAGGTGAGTTACCTTGTCTTGAGTCATTCAGGCCATGTTTCAGTTAGGATTCAAACCTAGACTTCACCCATGTCTCCAAAGTGGGGGAGAACAGGGCTCTTGTCCCATCTCCAACACTTCCTTTATGACCTTGGGAAAGTCTTGAGTTAGCCCAGGGTCTTGACGTGACCATCAGTGTAAGGTCCAGAACCAAATGGACCTGATTCAAATCTTGGCTCTGGTTCTTACTGGCTGGGTGACCTTGGACATGCCCTTTCCCCTTGCTCTGGGCTGAGACCTCTGGGTGTGCCCAGGGACCCTGAAGAACTGTCCCTTCCCCAGGCCTCCTTCACCAGACAAAGCTGGTCTCTGTCATCAGGGGTGGGGAAGAAGGGAAAGGTTCACTGCCCACACCTAGGAAATGATCCTGGAAACTCCATCTCTAGAGGCCAGTTAGGCTCTGCAAGGCCTGGGTTCAAATCCTGCCTCTGACACTTATTAATGGGGAGCAGGTCCCTGTGGGTCCCTTTCCTTCTTTGTGAAATGGGGATGATGAAAACCAAATGAGCTAATGCATTTAGGGCACTTGGCAGAAGCTCGTCTTCCTACATTTCTGCTTCTCAGACCTTGCAACAACTGAGATGTCACCTCTTAAACAGATTAAAGAGTGAGTCAGTCCCTTCCCACCTCTGGGGAGACCCAAGGATTCTCTGGGAAGCCAGGACAAAAAGGCTGCTCCTCCCTTGCCCCCCACCAGCCAAGGACGCTGACCTTTCCAGCCCTGCTGCAGGCTGAGGGTTGGGAGGGGGTGATGGGGAGACTCCCCGAGGGACGCCAAAGTCAAAGGTTTGGCCTCTGTAGACTTCCTAGCTGATGTCTGGGCCTGGGCTTGGGCAAAGGTTGGCCGCCTCCTGCCTCTGTGACCCTGGGTCCTTCCCAGGCTCTCTGAGGGTCCCTGTGCCCTGTGGTACCTCTTCTCCCCGCAGGGGGACAGGCTGGACATGGGTAGGCAGGGAGTGAGGCTGGGCTGGGCCTCCCATGGTGCTGTGCTCCCTGGCTGCTCTCTTCCAGGCTCTCTGGTCCCCCTTAGGGTTCTAGGGGGCTAAGCCTGCTCTCCCAGGACCCCAACCTGGCCCTCACCCTTCCCGAAATCCTCTCATTCCCTCCCCCTTGCTCTGGGTCATTATCAGCTAAGTGCCCCATTCCTCCTTAACAAAGGCCAGGACTGGATCAAAGGCTTGGCTGTTGGAAATGCCTGATCAACACCCCAGGGAACATTTCCGGGAAGCGGGTGGGGGGGTGGGGAGGGTGGTGACCCTGTTTGTCTTCTTGGAAAGAGGTGGGGGTCTGTGTGTGTGTCTCTAAGAACTCGTAGGGAACCCAAGGCTCAGACTCACCAAAACGGGGGACCCTCAGTGGGACACAGGGGTTCTGTTGATGCTCTGGGTTCTTTTTGTTGTTTTTTTTGTCCCTCCATCCCCCATCCATAGCACAGTGCCTGCACACAGTAGGTTCTTTGCATAGGCTTAAGTGGATACTGGGGAGAGCTCTCTGTTGGGAGAAGGCCTGGGCCACTTTGCACAGGTTGGCAGTCTCCTTCCTAGAGGCGTCTAGGGGCCTTGCCCCTCTCTCCTTGGACCCTTCCTCTTGGCCCCCTGAGCTGGCCTCTCCCAGGCTCTGGGGTGTCCCTGGTGGGAGGGTTCCTTCATCACCCTTGGGTCCCACAGGCCCTGCAGACACAGAGGAGGACGAAAGTGATGGCCAAGTGCATCTCCCTCAGCAACTACCATGTGGGGAGCACCAATGTCCTGATTGTGGGTGCAGGTGAGCAGCTGGGGGCTTCGAACACGTGCCTGGGTATAGCGTATGGGGGTTGGGGCTCAGGCTGGGCCTGGGGATCAAGGCTCAGATTGGGGGTGAGGGGAGGGCTCAGGCTGGACCTGGGAATCATGGCTTAGCCTGGGTTTGGGATCAGGGTCAGCGTTGAAGAAAATCTCCAATGTCATATTTGAGAATATTAGCCACCCTTGGTCTTGGCCCAGAACCAAGGCTGAGATGGTTCAGACCCACCCCACCATACCTTGGTTTGGAGCTCTGTGGCTGGGATCCTCAGCACTCCCTCCCCCTCACAAAGAGCCTAAATCTGGCCTCAGATCTGTTCATCCCTCTTTTGCCATCCTGTTTCTCAACTCTTCTCTGTCTCTGGGGTTCTCAGGCCTTGCCTATTCCCTCCTACCCCCAAAGGTCATACATGGGTTCTCTACCAGCCTCTGAGTGGTGACTGGTGATGGATGGCTCATGGCCCTGGGGTGGGGTGGAGAAAGGCAATCTGATTTGCTCAGTCCTTCAAGTCTGTCTTCTTCTGGTAGGGGCAGCAGGCTTGGTGTGTGCAGAGACCCTGAGACAGGAGGGCTTCTCCGACAGAATCGTCATGTGCACGATGGATAGACACCTTCCTTATGACAGACCCAAGCTCAGCAAGGTGGGCATCTCTTCCCCTCCTAGGCCCCATCCAGGCCCACTGGACTTACCCTCCAGCACAGGGATTGGGGAGAGGAAAGGCAGGCAGCTGGCTACAGGGCCCTGGGGAGGGCCTTGATGGTCATCCACCTTCAGAGATGCCCAGAAGATCCTGAGTACCCAGTAAGACACCCAAGAAACCATGACATCACCTCTAAGGCACTTCAGACCTGAAATATAGTATAATATAATTACAACAACTAGCATTTATAGGTTTGCAAAGCATTGTATCTAATAGTTAGGATATCCAGCATCTATAAAGCAATTTCAGGCTTGCAAAGTACTTTATAAATATTATCTCATCAGATCCTGTTATTATCCCCATTTAAAGGATGGTGAAACTGAGTCCCAGAGACCATGCAGTGAGTAAGTGGTGGAGGCAGTCTGGGAACTCGGGGTTTCCTGCTCCCTAAGCCCTGTGCTCTCTCTCTTTCTCTTTGCTGTGCCTCTTGGCTAGAATGATTCTCAGGGGTCTAGACTTCTTAAGGATGCTTCTCCCTGTAGGACTGGATACAGGTCTAGATTCAGTGGACAGAGGCTTAGCCTCTTCTAACTCTCTAGCTCTCTTGGAGGTGGACTGAATTTGGAGTCACAGAATCTGAGTTCAAATCCAGATTCTATCACTTACCAGCCCTCTCTGGACTGAGTATTTCTCATCTGTAAATGAGAAGGGGGCAGCTGGAGGCACCATAGTGCACACAGTGCCAGGCCTGGACTCAGGAACACCTGAATTCAAATCCCACTTCAGACATTTAACTAACTGAGTGACCCTGGGCAAGTCACTTTACTCTGTTTGCCTCAGTTTCCTCATCTGCAAAATGAGCTGGAGAAGGAAATGGCAAACCACTTCAGTGTCTTTGCCAAGAAAACCCCAAAAAAGGTCAAAAAGAGATGGGCACAACTGAAACAAATGAATAAAAACAGGGGAAGGGGTTTTAACAAGAAAATCTCTTTAGCTTGCTGTCACTTCAGAAGGAAACATCCAGTTCTCACCCTGGGAAGATCACCTGAGCCCTTCCTCACCTGAGCCCACAGTCCATCCCAAGGCAGGGTCCTTTCACCTTCTGAAACCCTGAGGCTTTTGGCCAATGGGCACATCATCCTCTGAGAAGCCTCCTCTCCACTTGGTCCCTGACTCCTCACATGCTTGGAGTAGGGCAGGGGCTGGAGGCTGGTTTGGAAAAACTGGAAATGCCAGCAGGATCCTGGACTTCAAATGCCAGGCTGAGGATTTGTCATTTGATCCTCAAGGCATTAGGGACTCCCTGAATACTTTTGAGCAGGGTCAGATCTGTATTTCTAGATCACTTTGGTAGCTCTGTAAAGAATGGATCAGAGAGGGGAGAGATTGGGGGCACAAAGACCTGTTAGAAGGTCCAAGGGAGAAGCAGAAATGTCCTGGATTAGGGTAGGTAAAGTCCACGTGAGGAGAGGAAGGAAGAGAAAGAGATTGTGGGGGACTAGCAAGGTTAGACAATTGACTGGGTATGAGTGAGGGAGATGGAAGAGTCCCCCTCAATAATAGGTTAAGAAGGTGGATGAGCCTGTGGGGCAGGGCACTGTTTACAATTGTTGACTTTGGGACAAATAAAGATTTTAGTAAAGACTTGTTTTAGTGTCCAGCACTGTGCTAAGGACAACGGTTAGCACTAAGACATCCCAGACACTGGTGGGATGGCCTGGGAGCTGTCCATCAGCACTGGAGCTCAGGAGAGAGAATGTGAGCAGGAATTTGGGAGTCATTGGCAGAGCTTCACTAGACCCCTGGGAGCTGATGAGATCCCCAGGAAAGGAAGGGAGTGGGGAGAGGAAGAGAGGTCCTTTGGTGAGCCTTGGGGGTGCCCACATTCACGGAGGAGAAGGATGACCCATCAGAGCAGACTGCGGAGCAGCAGCCACACAGCCTGAGTGTAATCAAGAGACCCCAGTGCCACAGAAACAAGGGAGGGAGAATATCTGGGGTAAGAGACTGGCTGACAGTGAGGAAAGCTGAGAGAGGATATGGAGAATGCGCATCAAGCAAAGGTCCCTGGCTCAGATGAAGGAACCCTGGTAAAGTGCCTTGTGCCCCTTAAAGGCCTGTGTAAATGCTGTCATTATCGCATTACTGTTATTTGTTAAGTCGCTAAAGGGAACATGTGGTGGATCCCGGGGTGAGAGCTGAGGACAAACGGCCACAGAACCTCAGAAGCCCTGCTTGAGAAACACTGACCACTCTATCTCTCAGGACCAATTTTCCAGAAACCCTGGAGCTGTGACCCCTGTTTGGCCCTGATAGTTCTACTTCTGTCTGTAATAATGGACAAGAATAAGGCCATAGTATGACTGGGGAAGGGGAGGTGGTCGGAGCCCATGGAGTCTTTCAGGGCTGGGACCCCACAGGAGGTAGGGGAGGCTGACCAGAGAGTCGGGAATGATTCTCATACCTTCCTCTTTGCAGTCCCTGGACTCCCAGCCAGAGCAGATTGCCCTCAGGCCCAAGGAGTTTTTTCTGACATATGACATCGAAGTCCTGACTGAGACCCAGGTGAGGGGGCTTTGAGGGTCTTTCTTGTTGGAGGAGGGAAGCATTACTGTGGAAAGGCTATTAACCCTAGGAAGACCCACTGGTTTGGGGTAGTGGCCCTGGGAATGAGATTTGAAGGCAGCTAGTGAGCATCCAGTCCAACCCATCATTTTTAAGACAAGGGGAGAAATCTACCCAAGATCTAGTTTACCTGCTAGCCATGTTACACAGATGTGAGGACAAAGGCCCCAACTGGAGGTGAGGGTTGAGCTGAACTGACTGTGGAGAAATGAGAAAGGGCTAGTGTCCAAAGTACCAGGAAATAAAGAGAAGAGGCTCCTCAAAATCTTTTTGTATTGGTGCATTGGAGGCTGTTCAAAGGATGGGATCAAGGCAAGAAAAAACAGGGTGCTATAGTGAGTACACAGAGTCAAGAGATCAAGCAGAGATTCGCACACTGAGCTATCAGGGTGGTCCCCATATCTGAAGGTCTTTGACATTCCTGTAGCCTTTTCTTCCTCATTGATTAGATTTGGATCCAAAAAGGCTCCTCCCTTCCTCCCTTCCTGCCTTCCTTCCCCTTTTGAGGGATGAAGTGATTTTTACGGTGGGACAGGGTTATCTTAACTGCTCCATTTTTCAGAGCATCCTCCATCAAATGTCCAAGTAATTGCTCTCTCCTCAAAAGGGTGCACATACCCCACTTTTATGGTATTCTTCAAGAATCTATCTTGTGTGTCATCCACCTGGTCAAGTGGTCTGTTGTATATTCCCACCATGATATCCCTCCTGTTTATTCTTCCTTTGATCTTTTCTTCTGCTTCTCCTTCACTTAATCTCATGGCTTTCCATACAAGAATACTTTTCCTTTCACCACTCATTTTACCTAATCTGCCCCTTTTGAATGAGTGATGACCTTTCATTATTGTATTCCCACCATAAGCCATAACCTACCAAGTCCAAGAGTTACTCATGCCCAACCCACTCATTTTCTCTGTGTTTTGTGTCACAATGACATTTATTTCTGCAGTGTACACAGAACTTTTCTTCCAACAACTTTCTTAACTAGGAAGTACAAGCATTGTCAGAATCATTTTACTAGAGAGTGAAAATGTCTTCTCTTGGGTCACACAATTTGTAAATAATAGAAATAAGGGTCAAAACTTTAACAGTTACCAGATTTTTCCTTGTACCACACTGTCAGGAAATGGGATCAGTTATAAATCTGACCTCTCAAAGGCTGATGAAACCAGCCTCATGAATCCCAGCTGCTTTGCCTAGTTGTCTCCATAGTCTTCTATCCTGGACAAAAATCTAGCCTTGGGGATTCCAGGAATTGTTTTCTCTTGAGTCTGAATCATGAAGTTGCCTCTGAGAATGGCTCCTGAAAGTCAACCTGAGGGGAGCAAGGAGACCTTGGGGAGGAAGGGCAATTACTTTGTAGACACATAAAGGGTTTGGAACAATTTATTTTAAAAAAATCAAGTTGCAAACTCCCGGGAGACACCAAAGAGCAGATAATACCACAGAAAATCATGTTTCCTTCTGTGACAAAGTGCCTGCCATTCATACCCCTTTGTCCATGATGCAGTTACCCCCCTCTAGCGGTGAACATGGACTAGGTTAGTGTTGGTGCTTCTTGTGGGAATTTGTAACAGACTAGAGTGTGGCTAGATCTCATCGAGAGCCCTTCCTCCCAGAAACTGTAGCTGCAGCTTCCAAATTTCCCCAGCCCTTTGCCCAGACATGCAGACATGTAGACACCCCCTTGCAAGGGAAGTCCATTTCCCTGGGGTCACAAGTGACACATGGATTCTGATGATCGTGCTCTGATCGTTCAGGAATACAGGTGAGGAGTGTGCCTTGTCAGGATGTTTGTACACATGATGGGAGAGTGAAGGGTTTGACTCCCAAATGAGGAGGGATCAGAATTTCTAGGATTCATGGCTCTGAAAACAAGGACGAAAGCTTAACAGCAATTAGTTTGCTACTGTCTTTTGGAAGAGCTAAGGGGCAGGGGGAGAGATGTGTATATGTGTGTGTAATATGGGAAAACATGACTTTCAGACCTTGGGTCACAATCCCCCTTTCTCTGACTGGTATCAATACCTGACCTGGGGGAATAGAGAAACCCATATATAGTAAGCATATGTTTTATAGTCCTAGAATTTAGGATGGGATAGGATCTCAGAGACCATCTGGTCCAATTCATTCCTGACCAGGAATCCTCTCTACAGCATGTCTGATGAGTAGTCTTACTTGCAGAGCTTCAGTGATGGAGATGTCACTACCTCTAAGGCAGCCCCCTCCAATTCTGGACCATCCCAATGATCAGGCAGTTCTGCACAAGTCAGAAGCTGCCTCTCTGCTCCTCCCTCCCACCCCCTTCTTTTTCTGTCTTTCTGGGTCTGGCAAAACTGGCCCAAGCTCTCGGCCACAAGACAGCTCCTTGGTCCTCTCTAAACATCTCTAGTTCATTCCTTTAGCTGGTCCCCATAGCATATGACTGTAAGGCCCTTCACTGCTTTGCTCATCCTGCCTGGAAGCCCTACATTTGACCAGTAGTCAATGGAAGTCAATGGAAGACCAATAGTCTTCCTAAAACATAGTACTCAGACAGGATGTCATCCCTCAGGAGTGTTCTGCTCACCTTGATAAGAATCACGATAGAAACCACTGATAAAGGTGGAAGGACCTTGGAGGCCATGGTGTCCACAGGCTCTTTGTTTAAGGGAGGAAGACTCAGAGGAAGAAGAAGGCACCTTTCTGGGGCCTCAGTGAGTGAGTGGCAGAGTCAGGACTTTGTGCTCTAAGGACAGGGTTCTTTTAGTTCAACTTAATAAGCATTAATTAAGATCCTACTGTGTACTAGGTACTAGAAATACAAAGACAAAAAAACAAAACAGTCCCTGCCTTCAGTGAGTTTATTGTTCACTAGGGAGAGAAAAAGCCTGCAGACAAGGAAATAGAAACTCTATGCAAAGTAATGCAGGAAAGCTGGTGGGGGAAGAGCCCTTAACATAGGAGGAAGGATCAGGAAACAGCTTGTGTAGCATATGATAGCTGAGCTGAATCTTGAGGGGAGATGGGGAGTAAGCAGAAAATTCTGCCCAGTCCATTTCTGGGCCTGTCCTTCACCTTCTTCCCCCTGGGCAGGACCTGGCAGAGCTAGGGCTACACAGACATGGCCCTTGAAAGACCAAAGGCCCCTCTTGACCATGGTGAGACCTCCCAGTGAGGAGTGTCAAGGGAAAAGAAATAGGTTGTCAGAGATGGGAAGGACCCTAGGGATCATTTCATAGAGGAGAAAACCAACCTGATTTGTCAGATGACAGCATTGAGACCCAAAGAACTCTCAGCAGGCCAGAGCAATGGGCCAAGCTATGGAAAAGGACAATTAAGAGGGATAAATGTGAAGTCTGACATTTGGGCTTAAAATGGACATTATTCCTCCCTGGGCCCTAGGCTGAGAGATATCTGTTAGGTTACTGGGCAGGGTTGGATAACTTGCCTAGTAAGAGTTTTTCTGTTGTTGGCCCCTGTCAAAATGTTATTCCCCTTTGGTTTAATATCTGATGAATTGTTAACAGTCATTTTTTGTTTAGTCCATTGCCAGGTAACCACCTGTGCCCCCCCCTAATGTTAGCCAGGTAACCACATTCTGCTGAGCCCCCACTGCCTTCCTGATTGGCTACCTCTCCTGGCACCTCTCCTCTGTTGGGGTCCTTTGCCTAGTAGCACCCTGACAACCACCTTCTCTTTAGGAGTTCTTGCCTAGCAGCAAGCCCCGCTCTTGCTCTGTCAGAACTCTGTTTGTTGTGGAAACTGCAAGGCTGTACTGAGTAGCACTGAAATGCTTAAAATGCACTCACCCACTTCAGTTCGGGGCTGTCTCCTCTGGGTCTCTCCATGAGGCAGCCGCTAGCCTGGCTAATAAATGATGCTCTCGAAATTCCTAATTGAATTTTGCCTGTGACTTATTAACTCTTTCCATTTCAGGCTCAAACAATCAACTTCCCAAATTGACCTTTCTGTGACACTTGACAGTTACAGAGCAAGTTTATAGCTCTTACCTCATATGGTTCATTTCCAAGTCTCATTCTATTCTATTATCTCATTCCATAATGATTCTACCATTGTGAAGCAAGTAGAGTAGGTTTTCTGATCCCCACTGTACAGATGAGAGTATTGAACCTCAGGGAGGTCTAAGTGACTTCTCCAAGGTCATACAACCAGCAAATGGCAGGGTTGAGATCTAAGCCCCAATTTTCTACTGCCAGGTCCAATGCTGGAGTACAGGATGCTAAGGAGGAAGTCTGGAATGGTGAATAGAATGTTAGACTCAGAGAAGTCTCAGTGCACCTTGTCTTAGATATTTGCTAGCTGTGTCATCGAGGAAAAAACCCTTAACCCCTCAGCCTCTCATCTATGAAATGAGGCTAGTACTAACACCTACTTTAAAGGGTTATGGTGAGGATCCAATGAGGTAACATATATGAGGAGTCAGCAAACCTTAAAGGGCTATGGAATGCTCAATATCATTACGATGATTTTCATGCTTCTCTTCCAGGGCTGCTTTTTTTGTAGAGCAAGTTGGACAGGAGCCTTTTTGGGATCTCTTCCAGCCCCAAGTTCTTCCTCATGACTAGCCCAAGGCCTTCCACATAGAAGGTGTTAGAAGGGAGCCCATCTAACAAGCTCCCAACAGTGAGAAACATGCTCACCTTAAATAAAGTTCAACATGTATTGTGAAATCAGGAAAGCCTTTATTAATCTTTACATCCATTCCCCCTGAAAGGACAGGTAGCCTCCCCAGTAGAATTATAGGAGGACTACAACACATGCAGAAAGATAGGGCTTCTTATACTGTTTTCCTAACTTTGGATCTCCCACGACACCCGTCCCCTGGCCAAGTGACTCCGTGTTCTCCTCTTTGATAGGCCCTTCTGCACACAGTTCCTTAGGCTTGCACACTAGTTTCTGACCTCAAACCTGTCCTTGCTAGGTCACAACCCTTATCACCTAGGAAGGTGATAAGAGATAAGTGACTTTTCCAAGGTCATACAACTGGCAAATGGCAGGGTTGAGATCCAAGCCTGAACAACAGAACTTTCTTACTTCCCACAAAGGCACTTCAAGAATGGCAGTGGATTTTGTATTTGTCCATTTATTTGTAAACACAAGGACCTGGAGCGGGCATTTTTCAGTTCTGACTCCTGATGCGAGCGTTTCTCAAGTCAACAAAACCATGGAAGCTACATGGGTGCTGCCAGGTGCAAAACTCAGTTGTTTATATCTGCTGAAAGAACACAACTGTCATCTAGTGAATTTCAACCTCCTAGGACAAGGTCCGGATGGCCCCATCTTAGTTTCAGTTGTGTTTTCTATCTCCTAATCCTTCTCTGCTGTGAGTGACGAAATACTGTTGGTAAAACAGAACCAGGAAGAAAAAGGAATCTGAGTTCAAATCCTGCCTTGCCTCCATGTGACCTGGGGTCAGTTGTTTCACCACCTCCCTCTCCACCCAGACAGGAATCCTGATCTGGACCTTTTGCCACGTTCTCCTTCTGTTTTAACCCCTCCTTATCTTACCAATTTCAGGTTGTCACCGTGGATGTGAAGAACAAGAAGGCCATATTCAAGGATGGCTTTAAGATGGAATACAATAAGTTGCTCTTGGCTCCAGGAAGCACGTGAGTGACCCTGGGGATGGGGAGGAGAACAACTCTGGACGGCCACTAGACCTCTCAGGTCTGCAAATCACTTTGCTCAGTCAGTCACAAGTTTTTATTAAGTATCTACTCTGTGCCAGGCATTGTGCCAAGTGCTAGGGCTCAAGAAAGAAAAAACCCAGTCCCCACCCTCAAGGGACTCACCCTGCAAGGCAGGGAATGTAACCAGTGTCTTTCATTATGCAGATTAGGAAACTCAGGCCCAGCAGAGTAAAGTAGGAAGTGTGTGTGTAGGGACATTTGAACTCAGGTCTTCTTGATCCCAGATCCAACACTACGGCCACTCTGGAAGCCAAGCTGCCCTCCCTGTGTGACTTTGCTGGTTTGATGTGTCCTCAGTGATGTGTTTCACATCCCTTCCTTTTACTAAGCTATTGTTGGTGATGTCTCGCCACTCACTGACACCCATTTTTTTCTCTGTTGCCCTTAGAGTCACCCACAATTTTGATTCTCCTGAGATAATGATGTTCACAGCCATAGAGCTGGTCCAGAAGAATGTTTTTATTGAAAGAGGGGAGACTGTCTCGGGGGGCAGCTTGGGATGTATTGAAAGTTCTGTGTAGTTCCCCAAATACAATCCAGCTTGTTCTTCCCTATTCAATTCTTGACTCATCTCATCCTAACACACCTATTTCATCTGATACTTTTCAACAAATTATGTACACTGATGAGCTTCAGGCAGTTCATCCACCTGCATTTCAAAAATCTTTTTTTCATCCACTTGGTTTTCCTTGTGTGGATTGCTAGGTTGTATCAGCAAGGACCCTGGCATACATAAGAGGACCTGCTATCACAGATTTTTAGATCTGCTTTTCTAAAAGGAAAGCAACTTTTGAGGGGGGTCAACAATCTTCTTTAATCAAGCATGTATGTCATTCACTTACTTCAGGGGGTAAGTCAGCACCCTGGACTTTAGAGAAAATACAAACAAAAATTACAAGTAGAAATTTACAAACAGAAAGACGGGGCTTCCAACTGTCTGACTCTAGATAATACATACATTGTTACCAGAGAAAGAAGCATCAACGTCTGGATTTTCAAAGCCAGGGGACTCTTTAGTGCCTTCTCAAAGTCTCATCTGGCACTGGAACCTTCTTCCAAAAAATAAGCCCCAAAGTAAAGTCACCTTAGAGTATATATACTCTTTTCAGGCCTAGAGGACAAGACCCTCTTGACCCAGGGTCTGGTTAGAAATCAACAAAATATGTCTGAGGTCTATTAATGGATGGGGAAGATCTTTAACTCTTCCCCCCACCCACCATTAACCTTACATTGACATTACATAGGCATTACTTTAAATGGGGAAAAACCACTTATCCAACATTTACTAATTCTGCTTTGTTCATGTTCTTCTACTAGGTACAAAAGGGGTCACCAGGATGCCTAGAGCATAACCCCTTCCCTCACGTTGTTTACAATGGAGTTGGGAAGATGGTAGCCCTGTTGAGTTACCAGCAAGACCATCTTCAACATCTGCTTTTTTGAACCTTAAAGCACTATATACATTGTTGTCCTTGTAAGAATCCCATGAGATATAGAACAGAGGCAGAGATTTAAACTACTAAACCTGCGTCCTAACTATAATAACAATGAAACAAGAAGAATTCTGATCAGAGGTGTAGACATGTCAGTTTCGATGGCTCTGAGGAACAAAGGCTCGTGCTTGCTTGTCAGCGGCTCAGGGCAGGATTCCCAGAGGATATGTTCTTGGGACAGGGGGAGGATTTAATAGGCAGAGGATTCCAGGGCAATGGCATTCTGCCCCCCCCCCCCCCCCCCCACACACACACACAGAGGGTCTGGGCCTCCCTTGGCCCTCGCTGGCTCGTGAGGAGAAACGGCACTGATCTTTTCATTCCTCTGGCCAGGCTCCTAACCCAAGCACAATGGAAGGGTATTAGGATTTGGGGTTGGAGGCCCTGGGTTGGCATCCGAACTTCACTATTTACTGCCTGGGTAACCTTTATTTAAGTCACTAGACCCCTGGAGTCTCAGTTCTCCTCCATAAAATGATTAGATGGTAACCTCATCATTTGGACCTTATTCATCTACCTGGAGATCACTAGGACATTTCAGAGAGAAAGTGGGGGGCATGGATTAAGGGGAGATGTTCAGGGGACTTGGGGAGATTACAGGAGAAAATTGCAGGCATCTCAGGGGGATTAATGGGAAGGTTGGGGGAAAGACTGAAGGGACTGAGAGGATTAAAGGGAAGGCTGGGGAAGGGGGATTAAGGAGAGGAAGGAAAGAGTTTCTTGATGAATTCATTCACTAATCAGGCTGGCTCTTGCCAGGTCACTCCTTTGCTCAGAAAGCTTCATGACCCCCTACTGACTCCAAGCCACAAACAACCACTCCTCCCATGATTCTTTAAAGCCTTCTCAGTGGGGCTCCAGCCCATCTTACCAGATCGATTACAATTACCCGGCACTTTCCCTGATACATAGCAGGTCAGGCCTGGCCTCTAGGTCTTTTGCCAGCTGCCCCCATGGCTGTGCTCTTTTCCCATCTCTATGGCCTAGATTTCTTTGCTAAGTTACTCCCTCCTGTCCTCCCTCTCCTCCCCTGGCCTTAGCCTTCCTCTCTCCCTCTTGAGTTTACTCCGTATTGCTTTGCATTTGCTTCTCTATATACAGGTTGTTCCCCCAACAATCCCCCCTCCAAATAGAACATAAACTTTTTTTAAAAAATTATTTATTGCTTTTCATTTTTAAAAATGTTGAGTTCCCAGTTCTCTTCCTCCTGCTCCTTTCCCCCTCATTGAGAAGGCAAGAAATTCTATCTCCTCGTATGTACAAAGTCATAGAAAACATTTCTACATTGTTGTACCCAAAAAGCAAGACAAATGAATAAATTTAAAAATCGACTTCAATTTGCCCTCAGTTCAGCAGGTCTCTCTCTAACATCGGTGCATTTTTCATCATGGTTTTTTGGAATTGGCTGGGACCATTGGCTCTGTTAGAGTAACCAAGTCTTCCCACAGAAGACCATGGTTACAATGTTGCCTTTACTGAGGACAGAAGAACATAAACATTTTGAGAGCAGGGAATGTTTCCTTTTTTGTCTCTGTATCCACAGCCCCTAGTGGAGAACTTGGCACACAGTAGGCACTTAGTGTTTTTTGAATGAATGAACATTAAAAGTAAGAGAGGAAACCTAAGAAATAGAGATGACATTAGAACAATTTTGTCTTTTTTTGGGGGGGGGGTGTAGCCCCAAGACACTCAGCTGTAAAGGAAAAGAAGTAGAGAATGTCTTCACTATTCGGACCCCAGAAGATGCCAATAGAATCGGAAAGCTGGCCCGTGGGAGGAATGCAGTTGTTGTTGGTGCTGCCTTCTTGGGTGAGTGGGCCTTGGTCAGGGGCCTCCAGGCTCTCCTCACACCCAGAGGGACTGTCCTTGCCTTAGGTCCCTAGTGGGTCAGAGCATTTCTCCTTCCAAGAGGTCAATGCCTAACCCTCATTCCCTTGGGGAGGTCAAAGTTTTCACCCCCCTCTCAGTCCCTGAAAAAATGGGTGTCTCCACCCTCCCCCTCAGCCCCAACGTTGGAGGGAGTTATCAGAGGGTTCCCATCCCCCTTTCAGTCCCTCAGGTTCAGTGTGTCCTTTTCATCACCAGGAATGGAGGTAGCTGCATACCTGACTGACAAGGCCCACTCGGTGTCAGTTGTGGAGTTAGAAGAGACGCCATTCCGGAGGTTCCTTGGGGAGAAGGTTGGCAGAGCCCTCATGAAGGTGAGACGCTGGCCTAATGGGAGAGCACCCACTCTGATGTCCCAGGCTGAGGGGCAATAGCAGCATCCCTGCTGAGCATGTGTTCCTATGGTGCTCCTGGTAGAGGGAGGCCCAGAGACCTTTCCCCTGGGGACTGGGAATTTCTAGAGAATCCATCTCCCCCTTCTCTCTCTGCAACAGATGTTTGAGAACAACGGAATCAAGTTTTACATGCAGACAGAGGTCTCAGAGCTTCGAGCCCAGGAAGGGAAGGTAGGTGTCCCCATGACATCCTGGGTTCACCCTTCTCTGAACCTCTTTGAATGTCCCTCTGATCTAGTCCAATTCCAACCTAATGACGAAAAACACTGGTTATGTCAGAGGGGATGGGCAGGTAGAAAGCGCTGTCTTTCTACAGTGCTGAGACCAGAGGTTAGGAAACCCACTCAGTCCCTGCTTTCAGGGAGTTTACAGTCAAAACAAAACAAAACAAAAAACTAGATTCTCCAAGGAGATCATAGTTGGGAGGGGCCACGTAGTCTGATCATTTCATTTTGTAGTGGAGAAAATAGACCCAAAGTGTTAGATGATAGGGTCAGAACCCAAAGAGGGCTCAGTGAGCTAGAACATTGGACCAGGCTGAGGAAGATGTAACCGAATGGGGACCATCCAAGTCTTATGCTTGGGTTCAAAAAGTCAACTTCCCAAGTATGAGTTGGGGGAGAGGTGTGATCAGAGGCTCTGAGGAACTAAGTCCCTCCCCCCAACTCTAGTGCAAAATGAAGAGTCCTGGTAGAGGGACTCTTAAAAAACATTTAAAGAACGTTTTCACCACAGCACTGTAAGAGAGGTAAATATTGCACGTAATATGCCATGTTACAAAGGACAAACTGAGAGTTTGGGGACTTGTCCCAGGCCAGAGGCAGAAAGTGGCCATGCTGTTACACTCCAGCCAGATTCTTTGACCCCCAGTCTGAAGCCTTTCTATCTCACTAGCCAACATGTAAGGAAATTGGAAATTATGAGATGCTTTTAAAATGTGGTAGATAATGTGTGTGCTAGACTTTGAACTGGGAAGCCATTACCTAAGTTGACTAGTGCAATGGAAAAAACGATTAGACCTCAGAGTTCTCAATGCCAACAAGCTTTATTAATTAAATGGGTGTAAACATTAGTTTGTATTACAGATTAGACAGTTCAAACACTGACCACAGTAAGAATGAGCCTGATTTCCTTGGCCTTCCCACTACCATGTTTTATATCGGTACTCAGTGATAAGGTGCCTTCTCCGTCTGGTTGGAGGTTGTGTCTCCATCCAATGTGGTTGCCTGGCAAATCTGGAAATCTTCATCAGCTATCAGTGCTCTCAAGTGAATATGGTGGATGTTGGAGTCTTAAGTATGGACAACCTAGGAGTGATGTATGAACAGCGATCCCCATGAGAGTCTCTGGCAGATTTCTTGTAGTACTAGCTAGGGATGTTGGCTAATTACACACAAATTTTGGTTGATAGTAATAACTTAATTTTTTCAATAATAGATTCAGATTTACTTATTTTTTTTACTGCCAAGAAGAAAGGAGATATGGTCTACAGCCTTCTACTACTAGCATATGAAGTAGGGAGGTTTATTATGTGACGTGTACTTTTTTTTTGTTTAAATTTTAATTTTCCCCAATTACATGTAAAAACAATTTTTAACATTTGTCTTTAAAACTTTGAGTTCCAAATTCTCTCCCTTCCTCCCTCCCCACCTCATCAAGCAGGTAAGAATTTGATATAGGTTATACATATGGAGTCATGAAAACATTTCTATAATAGTCATGTTGTGAAAGAAAACAGACAAAAAATCTCAAGAAAAATAAAGTTTAAAATGCTTTAATCTGTATGCAGACACCTTCAGTTCTTTCTCTGGGGATGGATAGTATTTTTCCTCATATGTCCTTTAGGGTTGTCCTGGATCCTTGTATTACTGAAAATAGCTAAGTTGTTACAATGTTGCCATTACTTTGTACACAGTACATTTTAATTTGCATCAGACCATGCAAGTCTTTTCAGGTTTTTCTGAGAACATTCTGCTCATCATTTCTTATAGTACAACAGCATTCCATCATAATCATATGCCACAGCTTGTTCAGCCATTTCCCAATTGATGGGCATACCCTCAACTTCTAATTCTTTGCGCCCAGAAAAGAACATATTTTTGTCCATATAGGGCCTTGTCCTTTTTGTTTTTTAAAAATCTCTTAGGGATACAGACCTAGTATGCTAGGTCAAAGGTATGGCTAGGTCAAAGGAGTAACCTAATTGATTTATCAATTCATTCAATTGGTGCCTAATGCCATAAACCAATAATATAGTTGTTTATTAAAATTTTCAATTGGTTGTCTGTGCTTCTCTGATTGTTCATTTATGACCAGCACACATATGGTTTACTATACTTCATCACAAAATGGTCACTTAATGCCAAATGGAGTCAGCTCTGTCAATGTGACAAAGTTATTCTCACCTCTGAGTTTCATTTTCCTTTTCAGTAAAATGAGGTAGTTGGGCTTGATGACCTCTCAAATCCCTTCAAGCAATATACCATCCTATGATCTGAAGTTCTTTGTAAATTGTAAAGTACTTTTCAAGGATAAAGTGCTTTGTGAATGGTAAAGTGGTTTATAAACTGTAGAGTGTCATATAATTCAAGGGGTTGTCATGGATAAGAGTGTAAATGGCTTGAGGGCAGTTTCTTTTTTGGCTCTTGTATCTCCAGTGGCTAGCACAGGACCTGGTCCATAGGAGGGATGGGGACTGACCTTGTGATTTCACTGGTATAGAGAACTCTAGGCTGATGAAACTCCCCCTGGAACTTCCCTAAGACCATCTTCCATAGTGGTTAAAGCACCCAGAGGCTAACAGTCTGACCCAGGATCACTCAGCCAGGATATGGGATTAGAACCCTTATTTCATCATGCCAAGTTGCCTCTTACATAGGTGGCTCATAGGAACAGAAGTGAATGGGCTAGCCTGGGATAGTGGAAAGAATGCTGGTTTAGGGTCAGACGACCCAGCTCCTTTCCCTAGACACTGAGCCTCAGCTTTCTCTCCTGTACAATGGGGCTAATCTTCCTGGTGCTTCTGTGGCATCTGAAGGGGCTGTGGAGCTGGAAGCTGGGTGGCAGGGACCAAGGAGGGCTCCCCCCCATCAAAGCAAAGGCTGCCAAGTTTGGCAGGATTAGTTTTGAGAAATTGCATCAATGGAGACATCGCCACTGGCCTTGTTGGTTTCTTAGCAGGTCACAAGGGTGATAGCCCTGCCATATTTGCTCCCTGCCCCCCATCCCCAGATGACTGAAGTAGGGGGGCTGGTCTAGGGAGAAGGTGCTGGCTCAGAGAGGCAAGGGCCTTTCTGAGTCACACAACAGAAAGAACTTCCATCCCTCACCCTGCCCAGAGCTGGTCCCTACTACATAAAGTGCCACATTTCACTCTGTTGTGTGGATACAAGCCCAGGGCTGAGAGTGATGAGGGACTCTCAGCCTTGGTGTTTCTCCTTCCCTGCTCTGGGCCAGGTCTCAGCTCCTTATCTTCTGCTTCTTTCTCCCCTCCCTGCAGCTGAAGGAGGTGATCTTGAAGAGTGGTAAGGTGGTCCGGGCCGACGTTTGTGTGGTGGGCATTGGTGAGTGGGCACCTCCTCAGGATCTCCCTCCCACTCCCTTGCCAGGCAGGGATGGGATTGAGGCAGGCACTAGGCCCAAATGAAGTATGGGTTATAGGGAATGGGTCAGGAGGAGATAGGAGTGATGTTGGCATTCAAGGCTCCAGTCTAGACCTGATGGTAGAGGTTTGGATCAGCTGGGGAGGTGGCTCAAGGCTAGAGCTAGGCTGGAGTCAAGGTCCTAGCCTAAGTTAGGAATGTTACTGGGGTTCGATCTGGGGTGAGGCTTAGGATTGAGCTTGGGGTGTAGGTTAGGGATACAGTTGGGCATGTAGGTGGCATAGTGCTTAGGACTGAATGTTGGGTTGGGCCTCCCTTAGGGTTTGAGGTGAATGATGAATTAAGTTTGGGGCTCAGGCTGAAGCAGGATTGGGGAGGATGGTAGACACCTTTCACATTCCAGAAGGACCCAGAGAGGAGCTGCAAGGTCCAGGCTCCCATAGCCACACTCCCAGGGCCCCCCTCTGCTGCCCTTCTATCTATCCTTCCTCCCTCTTGCTGGCTCCTGGGTATCTCTCAGGATAACCTGGGCCAGGGGGTGGGATACATTGCCTCACACCTACCTCTGTCTCATCAGGGGCAGTGCCAGCCACAGGCTTCCTTAAACAGAGTGGAATCAACATGGATGCCCGTGGCTTCATTCCTGTTAACAAGGTCGGGTTGGGTCTCCCTCTGGGGATCAGGGTGGGGGGGGGAAGCTTCACAGTGGGGGGTAGTATGCAGGCCCCCCTGCTCCAAGGATACCCAAGGGTGAGTTTAGATGGGCAGGGATGAGTACTCCTTGACCTGGAGTATGGGCTCTGAGCTGGGCAGGATAGACTGTTCTAGGTTGGGAGTTCTAGGCTCTGCACTAGGGGTTCCCAACTCTAGGCTGGGCTCTTAGTATATGATCTCTTCCAGCCCAATGTGTCTTTGTCTTCCCTCTCCTGCCCTGGTCACCATCTGCCTTCTACTTCTTCTTCCCCAGATGATGCAGACAAACATCCCTGGCGTCTTTGCAGCTGGTGATGCAGTCACGTTCCCGCTGGCCTTGAGGGGCAACAAGAAAGTGAACATTCCACACTGGCAGATGGCCCACATCCATGGTGTGCCTGTGTGAGGCCCCTAGGCCTTTCTCGAAGCAGCTTTCGACCTTGCCCAGTGTTAGAAGGGTTGGGAGTGGGCGGGACACAAAACACTTTTCCTAGGTGTGGTCCCAAGAAAACAGGACCACATCTCCCTCAGCACCTCATAGGGCCTCGCACCAAGGAAGAATTAAGAAATGTCTGTTGAGTGAATAGCAGTGATGCCCATTTCTATACTGTTTTAGTTGATGGAGTGACTAGGTCATAGCTGCCTGTTGAAGTAGACCTTGCATCGTGATACCCATTTTATAGAGAAGGAAACTGAGGTTCTGATCCCACAGCCAGGAAGTGGCAGAGTTGAGACTCTGATACATTTCCTCTGACTTCAAATCTAGTGTTCTTCCCATTAGAATTCGCAGTCTCTAATGAATGAAAAAGCATTTATTAAGTGATTACTGCATGCTAGGCACTGTGTTGAGGGCCAGGGATACCAACACAAGTAAAGAAGGCAGACCCTGCCCTCAAGGACCTTCCATTCTATTAGGAGAAGAGAGCACTGGAGGAGGTCAGGCAGGAGCCTTGTGGACAGGGAGACAGACAGAATGATGACTGATGTAACTGGACCATTGGCTGACATGCTTTTCTAGGAAATGGTGGTTGGATGGATGACAATCCCCGGAGTTAGTCTTGGGAGGGGTTATGGAGGAGGGCACACAAGCCAGGGATGTGACCAGGCCTGGTGGGTTTGAGATGACTCAAGACAAGGCGATAAGCTCACCATCAAGCTCGAGGTCATAGATGTGGGACTTTCAGTGCTGGACGGAGGTGGAGGCTGGAGAGTAGGCCCAATCTCATGGGGATAGCCAGGATAGGGCAGATGAATGGAAGGATGGATGGATGGATGAATGGATGAATGGAAGGATGGATGGATGGATGGGTGGATGGGTGGATGGATGGATGGATGGATGGATGGTTGGATGGTTGGATGGGTGGATGGATGGATAGATGGAAGGTTGGATGGGTGAATGGATGGATGGATGGATGGATGGATGGATGGATAAACAGGCATGTGGATGGATAGATGAGTGGATGGAGAGTGAACAGAGAAATGGATAAAGCATTTATAGAGTGATTGCTATGTTCCTGGCATAGTGCTCAGAACTGGGAATGCAAATGCAAGTAAAACTAAAGAGTATTCCTGCCCTAAAAGAACTTCCGTTCTAATGGGAGAAGACAACATATGAAAGGGAATGAAGAGAGGAGAGAAGAGAAAGGAAGGGGGTGCTTATGGTGGACAGAGCCCAGGAGTCCACAGAGTTGTGGATGGATAGATAACTAGGTAAGCAGATGGAGAGATGGATAGAATGGGCAGATGGACACAGAGACAGTATGAAATGGATAGATGAAGTAATGTACGTACTTCCAGTGAATGGATGAAGATTCATTGGATTGAGGAGAAGAGATGAATGGATGGATTGGTGAATGGAGATACAGGTCAATAAATGAATGGGATGGTGCTGGATGGTTGGATTGGTGGATAGAATAGACAGCTAGATGAATACAGATGGATGGATGAATTAATGAAGTGATGGATGAATGGAAGACATCTTTTCATCTAAATCATAGGTCAGAACTCTGAATGAGGTTTAACACTTTGAACAAGACCCCATATTTCAGTCCGGAACAAATAGTTCAGGGAAAGATGTGCATGATTTATCTTTCTCCCTTCCCTTTTCCCCTTCAGAGGCTCAGTGAAGTAGAGAGAATGCCTCCTGCCATAAGCCTTTGAATATTCATTAAGAACCAATCTTGCATGGACAGAAATACCATGGTCTTACCCATGGATAAAGGACCTTCCTCTCTATCAGGGCAGATCCCTCCCTCTAGGTCTTAGCAGATGGTCTCATGAGTATCCGTGTTCAGAATCTCCATGCTCTGTGGCCAGCCTTCTGGCACTGCCATGACGCATTTTTCCCAGCTTGACTTTGATGAAAGACAGAGAGGCCATCTGTGTGTATTGGGGGCTTTTCGAGCATGGTCGTTCAGGGCTTGGGATCAACTTTGAGAGCTCAGGGTCATCTGCCTAAGACAAGAGGGGGATACCAGTGGAGAACCCTGGTCCATAGTTGGAGATGGTTTTGTTTGTCAGTTAATAAGCATATATGAAGTACCTAGTTTGTACTAGGGCTACGTGCAGGGGAAAGGTGAAAGATATCCTGGGCTTCAGGATGCTCCTAGTGTGATGTAAACAACTATGTATAAATAAGATATGTGTGAATCATCCACAGAGGGAAGGCCCTAGATTTTAGTGGGGGCTTGAAGGAAGCCAGGACATCCAGGAGGAAGAGAGAAGGCCATGTTGGGAGATGGAGGTTTTGTTGGAGGGAGACCAGGGTGTCTCTGGATTAGAGGTACATGGGGACGCAGAAGGTGCAAGATGGGAAAGATGAGGGCCTAGGGGAGGAAGGCTTGGAAAACTCAACAGATGGTTTTGTATTTGATCCTGGAGGTGACAGGAGCCACCTGAGTGGGAGAGAGAGGACAGCAACATGGTCGAGTCTGAGCTGTAGGAAAGATTAATTTTCCAAAGAAATTGTGAATATAAAGCATTTCACCAGCCGTAAAGAGCCATGGAGGAATTGGACATTACTGTCAGACCTGCAGCTACTGACAGTCCCCCCACCTCACCTTTGGCTACAACCTCTCATGCTTTGGTTACCTGCTTGTCCCTCCCAGAATTCCAGCAGCTCACGCTGGAATGACCTTGGAGGCACTGGGGCCAACCTGCTCCTGAAAAGGAGGTTCTTCCAGAACATTCCTCCTGTAGGTCATCCAGCCTCGGCCGGAGCCCTTCAGTGTCAGGAGCCCACCACCTCCCAAGACAACTCACCCTCCTGTGGGATGGCTGCAATGATTCAGCTCTCCCTGATGCCCACTGTTGCTCCTCAGGGTTTAGGTGGTGCCGGAGAGTGCACAGAGAGCCCAGGCGAGTCAAGAAGGCTCATCCTCTGAGTTCAAATCCAGCCTCAGACACTTCCTAGCTGTGTGACCCTGAGCAAGTCACTTCACTCTGCTTGCCTTGGTTTCCTCATCTGTAAAATGAACTTGAGAAGGAAATGACAAACCCTTCCAGTATTTCTGCCAAGAAAACCCCAAATGGGCTCACAAAGAGTTGGACCTTACTGAAATGACTGAATCCCAACTCTCCTGTTACTCCTTGTTCTGCCTGCTAGGGCCAGAAAGAACCAGTTAACTCCCCTTCTAGATGATGGCCAGGCAGCTCTCTTTAAACACTCCCAGCTCCTCCAAGTAGGCTCTTAAGACCCTTCCCCGGGCACTCTCTTGCTTCTCTATGTCCTTCCTAAAATGGGGGGCCCAGGTCTAGTCCTGCCTTATGCACACATTCACCCACTCACTGTCACTGACTGTATGTGTGGTCAAACATCACAGGAAACCCCTCACTGGACACATGGTCCCCCCAGTCCCCAGAGCCACCTGATTTCTCCTCTTGTCATTGGTGACCCTCATAATGGGACTGAGCTGGGGGGAGAGTGATGTAAGGAAGAGGTGTGCTAGGCAGGTGCATCTACCCCTCAGAGACTGGTACGTGTATGTATGCATGTGTTTAAGAGTGTGTGTGTTTGAGAGTGTGTATGTGTGTGTGTGTATGTTTTTATGAGTGTATGTGTGTGTATGTGTGTTTGAGTATGTGTGTATTTGTTTGAGAGTGTGGTTGAGTGTGTGTGTTTGAGAGTGTCAGGCTTAAGGTCTCACATACACCATAAGGAGGGCTATTCCCAAGGTAGTAAGCTTTGCATCACCGGAGGTCTCCAAGCAAAGGTTGACCATTTGCCAGGATGCCTTGGTCAGGTACGACTTGGACTGGGTGTCTGCTCAGGCACCTTCTAAGCCTCAGAGTCTGAGATTCTGGGATCTGATCACTTACACACAGCTCCTCTCCACTCATGGTCACACAGCACACAGTGACACTGCGCAGGTAATTCCCATACAGCTTCACCCAGGGCTGTTACAGTTTCTAGGCTACCGTGATACATTGTAGGCACGGTCTTGTCCAGGCTGTGTGGGGTGGTCTTAGTGAAGCTAATTGGGGGCCATCTGCCAGGCTGGCGTCCTGGTTCTCACAGGTCTCCTCCTCCATCAGGGCGTGTGGCGGCTCAGAACATGCTGGCCCAGGAAGCCGAGATCAGCACTGTGCCCTGTCTCTGGACTGCCATGTTTGGGAAAAGTATCCGCTACACAGGTACTGTGGGGAGCTGGTTGTCTCAGGGGATGAGCAGTGGCCCTGGGTGAAGAATTTTCATCCTCCAGAGAGAGAAGAGGAGAGAGGGAAGGTGGGAGAACCAGGCAGCGAGAGAGCAACTGAGAGACTGTAAGAGCAGCCTGAGCAAATAAGGAGATGGCAGCTGAACTTGCCCTCAGGGAGATGCCAGTCCAACTGGCCACCAGTGTGAAGGAGATGGGGGAGGACAGAGAGCAAATCTTAGAGCGTAGAATCTCTGCCAGTCCCCAGGGTCTGAGATGGAAGGGACCCTGCTGACCCTGGTTTTGAGCCGAGAAGCTGATCCTCTCCTGGGCAGACGGATCCCCTGCTGGACAGCTCCTAGCAGTAACAAGTTTTTCCTTAGAGCTAGGCTTTTCACCTTGCTTGTGCTGTGGACTCCCTTCTCAGAATCCTGCTTCTAAATGCCTAAAACAAAAACTGTAAGATTCCAAAGGAAGCCCCTTCTATTGAAATATGGTGACCAATTTAAAAAGAAATAAGTTCATGTTCATGGACCTCAGGTTAGGAACACCTGCCTTAGATGGAGCCTCAAACTCTGCCTCTCTAAATCCCACCTCCAGTTCCGGATTGTGCCCAGTGATGGCAGGGCCCGGGGTGTGATGGAGACAATGGGAGACCTGGAGCTGGTGGAAGGAAGATTCCTTCTGATCTTAGTTCTGCTGTATGACTCCAGGGGTAAAGTCCTTCCATGAGCGCCAGTTTCCTCTGTAAAAAGAGGGGGTTGGACAAGGCCACCTCTCAGGTCCTGTCAACCTCTTAACCTTTGGTCGACATTTTATTAGGCTCTAAATTCCTTGAGATAAAGGATTGTTTCACTTAGGATCATGGGATCAGAGCTTGAGAACTGGGAGGGGACTCAGAGGACATTGAGTGCACCTCCTGATTTTGTGGAGGCCCAGAAAGGTTAGATGGTTTTCCTAGGGTCACATAGCTGCTAAGTGTCTCATGCAATTTGAATTCAGGTCTTTTTGACTCTAGGGTCAATGCTCCATCCACTGTGATGCTGGTTGTGGGTTGATTTCCCTGGAGTCCTGTCATTGAGAAACTTATCCTGACTGCAGACCTGAGTCTACCTCTCTGAACATCCCCCCTCCCACTACTGCTCTTCACTGTGCCCTCTGGGTACAAAGAGACAAGGCTAGCCTACTATCCCCAGGATGGCCATTCAGATACCTGTGGGCCCATCACAGCCAGGGTGGGATGAGTGTATGAGGGGATGATTGCTTCTCCATGGCAGCCCAGGAGAGCTGGGAGAAAGGGAGTGTAGTGCTTGGATCCTGGCTCTGCCGTTCACTGGTCACCTTTCTGTCCCTTCTGATTATTCCCAGGGTATGGGGAAGGGTTTGATGATGTCATCATCCAGGGGGACTTGGACGAGCTGAAGTTTGTGGCCTTTTACACCAAGTGAGTGAGTCCGTGGTGGCTGCTACCCTAACCCTTGCCAGCCATGAGAAGGGGGAAGGGGACTAGCTTTGGGAAGACCTCCCCCACTCCCCTGACCCTTGCCAACTGTGAGAAGGGAGGGGGATTGGCTTTGGGAAAACCTTCCCCATACCCCTGACCTCTGCCAGCCATGAGAAGGGGAGGGGGATTGGCTTTGGGAAGACCTCCCCTCCTTGCCAACCATGAGAGAGGGAGAGGGCCACTTTGGGAAGCCCTCTCTCATCCCCCAGGCAGTGACTCAGCTTCTCCTCACAGGAATGATGAGGTGATTGCTGTGGCCAGCATGAACTATGACCCAATTGTCTCCAAAGTGGCTGAAGTCCTGGCTTCTGGGAGAACAATCCGAAAACGAGATGTGGAGTGAGTAGAGGCATCTGTGTGTCTCCCCTTCTCATCCCTAGGCCCAGGATGGCCGCTAGGCCAATGAATAGCCCCTGTGGTGGGCTAATGGCTGAGGGCTCAGAGACCAGGATCCTTCTGTCCTTGATTGGGAGAAACTCAAAAGGTCACAATTTCAGAAGGTGAGACTGAGGCCAGGATGATGGATCTGGTGTCTGAGAACCAGCCTAACTCTGGACAGAATGGCTCAGCCCAAGGGGGTGGCTACCAGGGAATGAGTTGCTTTGGCCCCAGTGTCTCACATAGACCATCTAATGAGGTTTCTTGGAGTTAGGATCTGAGGCAATGAAGAGTCTCTGTCCTCCACTGAGGGAACAGGTATCTTGAAATGTTGAAGAAAAACCTGTTATCCTGGCAAACCAGTGAGGAAGAGACTGGGGACAGAGGGACTCATGTCATGCTTGTCCTGGAGCCACCTTCGTGCTAGGGCAAAGGGGTCTTCCCTAGCCATTTTCTCAGTAGCTACCTAAGACTCAAGTTGGTGTGAGGTTGGGGGCATCTGTGTAGGCAAGCCCCAGCCCTGGCTGCAAATCAGCAAGCAAGAGGCAAATGGAGAGCAAAGGTGGGTTCCACTGGCATCGGTGCCAGGACCTGGAATGTTGGTTTAAATGATCTGGATGTGAGAGAGGGTAGAGAAATGTACAGGTGGCCCCAGGCCCTTCCAGAGAGCAACAGCCCAGGGATGAGATCAAAACCTGGGAAGACTCAGAAGGTCATGGCATCTCAGTGTGAACAAACCAACCTTCTCAAAGTATCCAGTGTGCTCAGACCTGTGTGTGTATGTGTACCCATATGTGTGGCTGTAGGTGCACGTGTACTGTGTGATTGTATGTGCATGTATACAATGTGCATGTGTGTATTGTATGTGTGTATCATTCTGCCTTGCATATGAATGTGCATGCATCTGTGCACAGGCGCATGTGTGTACATGTACATGTATGCATGCATGTGTGTGTGCATGCTCAGTTCAGACAAGACACAGTCCCCACCCTCAGGGTCTACTGAGGAGAGGGAATGGGGAAGGGACAAAGCCCAGACAGATTATTGTAACACAGAACAAGCCATGGACAGAACACACTTGGTCATACCAGGGAGCATTTAGGCAAAGGTCATCCAAACTCTCTCTAGGAGCTGCAGTTCATTTTCCTTAGCCATGACCCCAGGGAAAGGCTGGAAACACCTGGACACTCTGGGGAGGGGTCTGGGAATACACCAGAACCATTGACCTTCACCCAAGGGTGGCCATGGTCCTTCTCTCCCACCTCTGATCCCAAGGTGGGCTCTCCATCACCCCTGCGGAGGCAGGGTCAGGGCAGGGGGAAGTTCTGAGATCCTTGGCAAGGTCCGGGTTCCAGGAATGGAGAAAAACAAAGACCCCCAGAAAGCAAAGAGAGCCTCAGCTCAGAGCCACTTGTGGAGAAGTTGGGGCCTCCTAATAATGCCTTTTCTTTCTTCTGTCTCTCTCCTCTGCTTTCACACCTAAAGGCTCTTTGTTCGGCTTGGCAAGTATGTTTCCCTTCTTGGCACCTTCCTGACAGTCCAAGTAACGCCCAAGAGCCTCATAGCCACTCCCATTGATCCCTGCTGGGGCCCTGAGGGATAGGATCAGGGATTCTCAGAGTCTCCTAAGTTTGGGTGACTCCTCTCAAACTTGGACAGTTTTCCAGTTGTCCCAGTGAAGGGCTGGATGAGTCAGAGTTCTGGGAACAAGCCTGGACAAATGCAGCGGAGCCTGTCACCCATCAGGGGCAAGTGGGTCAGGCATGACAGCTCTCAAGAGTTGTCCACCTCCTCCCCTCCTCTAGTCTTGCTGATGGGTTGTGATCTGCACCATTGGAGGGAGATCACCCATGCCGACGGAATCTTAATTCAGTGGAAAGTGGGCACAGTTTGCAGTCAGAGAACCTAGGTTCAAATCCTGGCCCTGACCTTAACTGCGACACCTCAGATAAATCATTTCCCCTCTCAGGAGCTCAGTTTCCTTCCCTATAAAAATGAAAAGGTTGTACTATGACTTCCAAGGTCCCTTCCAGTTCAAAGTCTGGAGGTGAGAGATGGAGAGTTTTTGGAAAGAACAGTGAAAAGACCAGTTTGGTTTGACAGAAGACAGCAGGAAGGGGAGCTGACATCCAATAAGGATGGAAAGAGAGGTTGGGACCAACTGCAAAGGCTTTAAAAGCTAACCAGAGATTATATTTGGTTCTGGGGCTAATTGAGTTACTGGAGCTCCATGGTCACACCTGTGCTTTAGGAAATCACTTTGGGAGCAAAGTGGGGAGAAGGGAGAAGTGGGGTAGGGGTAGAGAGTCCAGCCCGGGTGAGAGGGGATCAAGTAACAAGGGCCTGAAGTAGGGAGCTGCTGTGGGAGTGAGAGCAGGGGGTGGAGATGAGACAAGGTCTGACAGTTGACAGGAGAAGTCAGTGATAGGAATGAGGGGGAGGGCAGTGGTGCCCTCCCCAGAGACAGGAGCTCAGAGGACCACAGCTTTGGGCCACGTTGAAGACGGGCTGTTTCAGACACCCTGAGTTCAAGACAGGCATGGGGGTGGGGGGGATGGAGAAGTCCTAGAGCTGGTGCCTGATTGAGGTTGGTGAGGCATCAGGGGAGCTCAGAAGAGAGAGTGGGGCTGGAGAGACAGAATTAGGCCCAAAGTAGCCCATGGGGTCATCCAAAGATGGCCCAGGGGAGCCAACTAATCCAACCTTCCCATTTTACAGATGAATCAGTTGAACCTCAGGGAGAGGAAGCAATTTGCCCAGTCACAGAAGTCATGGTTGGCTTTTAACCCAAGTTCTCCCACTCCAGAAACAGGGGGCCCTTCCCATGGTGCCTCTTGACAGTGACAAAAGTGGGTTGGGCTGCCTAAATAGATAGGGAATTCCCTGTCCTTGGCACTCTTCTAGCGAAGGGTGGGGGGAGCCCACATGTTGGACAAGCTGTAGAGGACATACCTATTCAGCTCTCTGGTGGACTTGCTGACTTGGGATCCCCTCCACATCTTAGCTGTGGCAATGCAGAGTTGAGAGCTGCTATGAAGTCAAGATGAAAGGCTGAGAAAAGGCCACTGGATTGAGTGGTTGCTGGAATGGTTTTGTGGGGGAGAAGGGTTTCACTTGAGGGATGGGGTTGGAGTCTCAATCGCCAGGAGTCTAGCACTTAGGGGAAGATGTGACAGTGGAGCCATCAGACATAGAAGGCACATTTCAGAAACTCTGCAGAGAAGGGGGATGGAGTCCCGGAATGTCAAAGACCAGGGCACGTTTTTGGCTGAAAGTGGAAAGCCAATGGGCTGGCTGCATGGGGACTGTTGGATGGAGGCTCTCCAAAGTGGGAGGGAGGGGGAAGAGTGTCCAGGTAGAAGAGCTGGCCCTAGGGAGAAGATAAGGCAGCTGTAATTGGGAGCTGAGGGGAGCACTGGGGCATGCCTTGGGGCAGATGTTTGTCCACATCCTTCAGTCTGCAAATAAAGCAGCTCCAACTCTCTCTTCCAGGACCGGAGACATGTCGTGGCTGACGGGCAAAGGCTACTGAAGACCCGGCTGGCAGCCGCAGCACATCTGGCCAGGAGGGGGCCAGCTGCTCACTCAGACTCTTGCCAAACCCGCCACTTTCCCACTCTCTCCCTCTGAGCCGAATCTAGCCTGTCTGGTCCCTGCTGCAAAGCTGTTTGCTGCCCGGGGTGTGTAGTTCCTCTAGGAACCTTGGGACAACCTGACTGGCATGGGGATTATGGGCCCTCAGGACTAGGCTGATTCTTGAAGCGGCTCCGCCAGCACCTGGGTCTTGGAGGACCCTTCCCTTGACTCGTTTCTTCTCTGCCAGTCGTACCTGCCTCTTGCCGGTTCCCACCCCCTAGGATCCACCCTCAGCCATCTTCAGGATGGGGTGTCCTGCATCTCTGGGCCTTAGGTCCTCACCTGTAAATGGAAGGACTTGGACCTGCCAATCTCTGGGGTCCTTCCGGATCTTTCCCCAGGGATGGATGATTCTTCCTCCTGGGGTCAGCAGGTGACCCTTCCCCCTCCTCCAGGGACTGCTGAATTTGGAAACCAGAGCAGACCTGCCCATCCTCCTCCTCTTTGCACAGATCAAGCAATAATAGGCAATAAACACATCTAATTTTTGTGTTGGAGCAGAATGTGAGCCTGCCCCTCTCCTTGTGTGTCTGTGGACTGAGTGACTCCCTCCCCACCCGCTCCCATCCCCCCGGGTAGCCCTTGAGCCCACAGTGGGTGGCTTCTCCTTGCTGCAGAGGCTGCAGGCACAAGCTAGGCAGGAGCCAGTCTGCAGGAGGCAGAGCCAGCTGGCTTCCTGATTTCATAGGGAAGAAGGCCAGGGGGCTCAGGGCCCACCCCCCAGCTACCCTCACTGCTAGGTGACCTTTCAGAGAGCCAAAAATGCAGGAAGGCACCTTATCCATCACTCCCCACCCCTTCTCTTCAGTTCAAAAACCGAGGCCCAGAGAGGAAGGTGACTTGTTTAAGGTCACACAGATGGTAAGGGGTTGAACTGGGCTGTGAAGGGGAGCCTCCTCATAGGAGAGCGGAGTTTGAGTCCTTCCAGAATGCTGCTGTTGTGGGCAGGACCCTGCTGAGGGGGTGGGCAGCACCTTCAGCTCTGTATCACACAGCCAGGGCTCAGAGAGGATCTTGGCCAAGAGGCTCCAGGCAGCTGCAGGGGCTGGAGTCTACAGAGGAAGGCTCTGTGGAGAGGCAGATGCAGGGGCAGGTTTAGCAGGATTCCGCCAGCCCAGGGCCATGCGCAGAGGAGGGTGCTGAATCTCACAGGGTGGAAGGGCTAGGGGCTCCCAGCTTCCCTCCCAGTGCGGGGTTGGAGAGGGGGCTGGAGAGGCAGTCGCTATTTTGTCTGGAGGACCCCACCATCTGTGAGCAGGCCTCTCTGGCTGCTATCCCCCACCATCCCCTGCCGCCTCCTCTGAGCCGGCTCCACTCTTTGTCTCAGAGTTTTCCCAGGAGTGCACACCTCATACCCCATTTTACAGATGAAAAAGCTGAAGATCACAGGGAGAAAATGACAAGGCTAGGGTCCTGGCTAGTGTCTGAGGTGAACCTCAGACTTGCATCTTGACCCCAATTCAGAGCTGGTGCCTGTGACATCCTTCCTGTAAACTCAGGGGTCTCTGCATCCAAATGAGAACAGGGCCCTTGAAAGGGGAATTGGGTTGTCTGGCCTGGGGACAATGCCAGGAAGTTTTGATGAAGTCAAACCGGGCTGCTCCTAACCATGGAAGCTGTAAGCCTCGGAAGGTGGTGAGCTCCCCATCACAGGCCATCTTCGAGCAAAGGCTAGATGGTGGAAGTGGAAATCTGTGATCCCAAAGGATGGAAGCTGCTTGAGAGTCGTGTGTGTTTCCTTCTTTTTCCGTGTGCCTCGGTGTCTCTCGGTGCCTAGGTCGGTGCCCAGTACACAGCAGGCGCTCCTGCTGCACAGGAGTGGGAGTCGGATCCAGGCTGGGTCCTGGGACAAACCCCTTCCTAGCCCTGGACCGAAAAGGCCTCATCTGTACAACGGTGTCCCTGCTCACGGCGGAAGGTTCCTCATGGCCTGGACCGCGGGGCCTTGGGGTCTCTGCTCCCTGGGCTCTCTCCCCATGGGGTCAGCCCATGAAGCTCCCCTCCCCCTCTGCCGCAGGGGTCTTCAGCTCAGGGGAGGCAGCGGCTCAAGGAGCAGGCGCCAGGCTCCGGCCTGAATCTGGCTGAAGACCGGCGGTGCCCGCAGTGATTCTGGGGTGGGGGGAGGTGGTCTTTAGTGCCACCACTGCCCCTGCTCCCCTCTCCCTTTAGGGAAGAAGCAAAGGGGGCGGGCTGGTGTCTGGGGCAGGCCCAAGAATTAAACGATGGATGAGTGGATGAATGGATGGATGGATGGATTAGATGGAACCACTCCACCCTCAACATTCCAATGGAATGACATGCAGAGACGGAATCAAGCAGGGCTTCCCAGAGGAGGTGACCAGAGCAAAGGCTTGAAGGTAAGGATTATAGGAAGGTGAAGTGAGTGAAGGCTAAGCCTGGGCAAAGGCAGGGAGCCTGGAAACAACGCTTCTTGGCGTGCTAGAAGGGACAAGAAGCACTACTCCGTCTTAGCTTCCAGACACGCCTCCCTGCCAGCGCAGCGCTCCACCTCCCAGAGGCCCGGGCTGTGGACTACAACTCCCAGCAGGAACCGGCCACACAACACTTCCGGGAAGAAAATCGCGGACCCCACCTGCCCAGGCTCCACCTCCCGCCTCCTCACCCTGGACCGGACCACATCTCCCAGCAGCCACCGCGTGCATCCGCTGCAGAAGCCGGCATCAGTTACGTGGAGGAGCTGCCGGGAACGGTAGTCCTGACGCAGGGGCCGCTGGGAGGCGCGGGCGGGCCTCCGAGGGGGCGGAGCGGGCATGGCGGCGGCTCCGGGCGGAGGCTGCTCGGGCTCCGGCTCGGGCTCGGGCTCGGTCGCAGGACCTGCAGCGGCTGCGCGACCCAAGGTGGCCCCGAGCGTGGACTTCGACCACAGCTGCTCCGACAGCGTGGAGTACCTGACCCTGAACTTTGGCCCCTTCGAGACTGTGCACCGATGGCGCCGCCTCCCGCCCTGCGACGAGTTCGTGGGCGCGCGGTGCGTGCTGGCGTCGGGGCGGGGCTTAAAGGGGAGGGGTCCAGAGGGAGGGCGGTCATGATGGAAGGGGCGAGGTCTTGGGGTGGGGCCATGGTGGTGGGGCGGGGTCTTGGGGGGGGTGGGATCATGATGGAAGGGGCGGGGTCTTGGGGAGGTGGGGCCATGGTGGTAGGGCGGGGTCATGGGGTGGGGCCATGATGGTGGGGCGGGGTCTTGGGGTGGGGCCATGGTGGTGGGGCAGGGTCTTGGGGAGGTGGGGCCATGGTGGTAGGGCGGGGTCATGGGGTGGGGCCATGATGGTGGGGCGGGGTCTTGGGGAGGTGCGGCCATGGTGGTGGGGCAGGGTCTTGGGGAGGTGGGGCCATGGTGGTGGGGCAGGGTCTTGGGGGGGGTGGGATCATGATGATGGGGCAGTGACTTGGGGGGTGGGGCCATGGTGGAAGGGGCGGGGTCTTGGGGTGGGGCCGTGGTGGGGGCGGGGTGATGAGGGTGGGGCGGTGCTGCGGTGACCTCTTGGAGGGGGCAGGATCTTGGTGGCCGGGCAGGGCCATGGCGGGGCTTGGGCAGTGGGCACCTTTGGGGAGGTCTCCCAACAGGGGGCCTTGCCCTGACCCCTCTCCCCCTCTTCCAGGCGCAGCAAACACACTGTGGTGGCCTATAAAGATGCCATCTACGTGTTTGGAGGTGACAACGGGTAGGTGAGCGAGGGGGAGGAGGGCTGGAGAGTCCTTAGTACTAAAGCCTCACTTGACAGAGGGGGAAACTGAGTCTGACAAAGTTGGAAATGAATAGGCCAAGATCGTACCTTGAATTCACTAAACCATAAAATGTCAAGGCTGGGGGGGGCTGAGGTGGGAGAAGGTCAGGGCAGGGGGCTGGTTCAGTTTCTTCTTTTGTATGGTGGAAAAACAGGTTTCTCAGGTCAGGGTCCCCCAGCTCCAGAGCTGTTTTACAGGTGAGGAAACTGAGGCAGGGAAGTGAAGTGATGTGCCCAGATTGGCTCCCCAGTCAGGGCCATGCCCATGTGCCTCCCTGAGAATCAGGAGCAGAAACCCCATTTCTGTGGATTGCCCCCTGACCTTTTAAAGGTCACAGTATCTTTTTTCACTTCGCTGTATCCCTTTCAGAAAGACGATGCTGAATGATCTCCTGCGCTTTGATGTCAAGGACTGCTCCTGGTGCAGGTGGGCTCTCACCACTGTTGTCGTGGCTCACCCCTTGCTTCTACTTACCTTGCCATAGCAGGGGTGGGGAGCATTAGGGCAGCCCCATCCTGGACTCTGGGCTCATCCAGCCACCCAGTCCCCCAGCATGGGCTCCCAGCTCCCTCTTGGCCCCTGGCCTCTGGCCCCCAGTGGGGCAGACCAGACCAGACCAGATTTGTCCTGTGGGAGTTCAGAGAAAGGAGAGGTGGGTGAGCCCAGGGCAGGTGGCAGGGGGGCACTGAGGCTGGCTAGGACTTGTCAGGAGAGGAGAAAAGGCCTGTCAGGCTGCATCTTGATGTGGAGATGTCCACTAGGCAGTTAGAGTTGCCGGGGCTGGGTCCGGGCTGGACACTGCCATCTGGGTGCACCTCCCTCAAGGTCAGAGCTGGCTCTGTGGCAAGCCCCTTGTCCACCCTCCTGGCCCCGCCCTGCCCCCATCTCCTGAGATCCCTGGGCCTCAGTCACTTTCTGGTCACCTGCCCAAGGGCCTCTTCAGAGGTTCTGTGGGGACATTCAGACATGAACAGGAGAACACCAGACCCCAGGCTCGTAGCCCCAGTTCATCCTGGGCTCAATTTCAAACCCGCTACTGCAGAATTCTGTTCTCTGTTTACTGGTGGATCCAGAACCATCCATGGGCCCTCTGTGTGTGCAGCATTGATGGTGTTTGCCCCCCTTCTCTAGGGCTTTTACCACGGGAACACCGCCAGCCCCCCGCTATCATCACTCTGCCGTTGTTTACGGGAGCAGCATGTTTGTGTTCGGTGAGGACCCAGCAGGGCTGTGCCTCCAGGGCCCACCTGACCTGACCTGCCCTCCCCACCAGGCAGCCCCAGGAGGGGGTTGTGCTTTTACGCATCAGGATACTGAGGCACAGTGAGGAAAAGAGTCTTGGGCTTTGTCCTGGGCCCTCTCAGCCACAGGCCTTTGCCCAAAACCCCCTAGGGTGCGCCCTTGGCTCCATTGAGGGCCTGGCTTCCCACTGAAGGTCAGGCTTTGGTGGTGGAGGGGTGCTGTGTTTGTCAATCAAGCTCAGGGACCCCTGGGACCAGAGGCTCTGGTTTGAGCGCATTCATTCTTTAGCCATGACAAGGAGCCCCTTGTGAACCTGGGGTCGCAGGGCCTACATGATCCTAGGGGGAGAGCAGACCTCTAGGAGTGAGACCAACCCTTCCCTAAAGACTGTACCTATGCTGCTCCCCTTGGATACTTCTAGTGACAAGGGGCTCATTCCTTACCTATTGATGCTGTCAGTTCTGCCTGTGTCATAGATCAAGACACAGAAGGGGTGTCAAAGGTCTTAGAAGGAAGGAACAAGACCCAGAGAGGTCAAGTCTTGTGCCCGTAGCCCCCCTGCTGGGATTGGAAGCTGGGTCTCTGTCTGTGGGGGAGGGCTCCCCCTTGACCTTTATTTGGAGGAGCCATGCCAAGCTCTCAGAGCTGTGTCTTCACAGGTGGCTACACTGGTGACATTTACTCCAATTCCAATTTAAAGAACAAGAACGACCTGTTTGAGTACAAATTTGCCACTGGGCAGTGGGCAGAGTGGAAGATTGAAGGGCGGTGAGTGGCAGCCTGGGGCCCTGGTGGGGCAGGGTGGGCCTCCCCCCACCATCCTGCCCCAGGGCTGTTTGTCTGGAGGTGGGTGGCCCTTGGAGGGCTGTTGCATCTTGGGTGGCCCTGGCTCCCCACTCAGCCCAGCCCCACCTATGTTGGGCTCCAGATGGAGGGAACATCAGGGAACCAGCATGGGGTCCAAGGGGCCTGTGGAAAGAGCAGAGAGTGCAGCAGGAGGGAAGATGGAGAAGGTGCCCAGGAGGGTACTCAGGGTGGCTGTGCCTGGTGCAGGGAAGATGATAATGAAGGCAAGCATCTCTATGGTGCTTTTGGGGGTGGCTGGGTGGCATAGTGGATGTTGCTGGACCTGGAGTCAGGAGGGCCTGAGTTCAAATCACACACTTCCTAGCTGTGTGACCCTGGGCAAGTCACTTCACCCTGCGTGCCTGGGTTTCTTCGTCTGTAAAATGGACTGAGAAGGAAAAGATAAACCCCTCCAGGATCTCTGCCAAGAAAACCCCAGGTGGGGTCACAGAGTTGGATGCGAGTGAAATGACTCAATGACAACATGCAGGTTTAAGGTGTTTAAAGCCCTCTCCCTGGGTCATGTCATGTGTATTCTGTAGGGACTGTTATGATCCCCCTTTTACAGCTGAAGAAACTGAGGCACACAGGCATGAGACTTGCCTTGGGTCACACAGCTAGTGAGTAGCTGAGGCAGGTTTTGAAGTTGGGTCTCCCTGACTCCAGGGCCAGTGCTTGGTCCGCTCGGGGTTGGGATGTGAGCAGACGCCGAGGCCTCCAGGGCCCATGATGAGACAGTTTTTAGAAGTGTGCAGGATGTGATCCCTGGGAGTCCAGGGTTGATCGGGTGACCCACCCTCACGTAACCGTTGGTCTCCCCAGGTTACCGGTGGCAAGGTCAGCGCATGGGGCGACGGTGTACAGTGACAAACTGTGGATCTTTGCCGGTTATGATGGTAATGCCCGGTACGTGGGGGCAGGGCTGACCCTTCCATCCCAGGGGGCTCCTGAGTGACAGCAGCCTCGACTGGCTCCACTAAACTGGGCTTAGAGCATTTCTGTTGCCTTCAGCAAAGACCCCGCTCGGCTCCCCAGCCCTTCGGGATGGCAGGGCTGCTGAGAGGCTCTCCTGCCCTGGGAGGGGGTCAAGGCTGTACCTGAGCAGGAATCCCCTTGGTCAGTTTGTGGAGAGGGGGTGTCAGGTTTTGTCTGGGATAGATAGCTCATTACCTCCCTAGGTGGCCCATTCCATTCTGGACCAGCTCAGTTCTTCTCTGGGCTAGATGTGGGGGTTCTGGGGGGGGGTCCCTTTCTGTGGTCGGGGCCCACCCATGGTGACTCCTCTGCTGCATTCTTGGTCCTGGCAGGGATGACAGGCCTGGCCAGCCTCTAGGCTGGGTGGTGGCTGGTTAGCCCAGGGGGCCCTATTTCATACTGCAATCTCTGCCCTTTGCTGGGCTGGCTCAGTCTGGTCCTCTCCAATGGGGTCCCTGTGAAGTGGCAACCTGAGCTGGGCCGGATGCTGCCCCCATAGCTGCCCATTTCTCTGTGGCACAGTGGGGAGCTGCCTGAGATCATGACCACTTGCACCCCCTTCCCTCCCTCTCTCCTGATCTAGGCTCAATGACATTTGGACCATCGGCCTTCAGGACCGAGAACTGACCTGCTGGGAGGAGGTGAGAGGCCTAGCCTTGGCAAGGCCACACAGAGGGCAGGGTCCTCGGAAGAGAGCGGGGCTTGGAAAAGAGCAGGCCCATGAGGGGAGATGATTTTGGTTTGGGATTGAACTTGAGATTCTGGTCCTGGTTTATCCAGTTGGAGACATCCACTAGGCAATGGGGGAGCAAGTATTATTAAATGCCTACTGTGTTCTGGGCACTGGCCTAGGTGCTTTACAGACCTTATCTCATTTGATTGTTACAACTCTGGAAGGGAGGTACTGTTATCCTCATTTTTCATTTGAGGAAACTGAGGCAGGTGGCAGTGAAAGGCCCCTTCCAGAGTCCCCCACCTGGTCAGTGTCTGATTGGGGATGTGTAGACCTGGGAACTCTCTGTGGAGGGGGTCCTTGGGCCAGATACCTAGAGGGCCTGGCTCAGAACTTGGCAGTGCCCACAGTTCAGGGGCACGATATGGGTGATGAGCTGGTGGGGGAGGCCAAGAAGTAGAGGTCTCATGGGTAGGAAAAGGGAAAGCCCAGAGAACAGAGGAGAGTATATGGGAGAGGACAGAGCAGTCAGCATGTCCAGTGCCCAGGCACATTGCCAAGGACATGGCCTGAGAGTAGTCCATCCCACTGTGTCGTGAAGAGATCCCGGTGCTTTTGACGCAGCCCTTGTCCCCTGGGCCGTAGTTCAGAGGGGAAGGAGGTGGCCCTCCAGCCCTGACCCAGGAGGGGTTGGTTCCCAGCTGCCAGGGACCAGGGAGCAGGATCAAGTCTGCTTGCCTGTGGCTGGATCAGAGGAGGTGGATGGGGTGGTGACGAGGTCCCCCTGAACAGAGCAGGGACAGGAGTGTGAAGAGGGAGGATGGTGCTGGTGCTGCTGTGCCTTGTCAGCCTTGGGAGGGGCCTGAGCATCGCCGCTGTGGGCCTCACAGCTCAGGCTTTGCTCATGGGGCACAAGGTGACCCTGATCCTTCAGAAGAGGCCAGTGGCTCCTGCCTGCCTAGTGCCCAGGCCTGTCTGCCAGCACCCTGCTTTGTGCCCCTCATGTCCCTAGATTGAGCAGAGTGGTGAGATCCCGCCTTCCTGCTGTAACTTCCCTGTGGCTGTCTGCCGGGACAAGATGTTTGTGTTTTCGGGGCAGAGTGGAGCCAAGATCACCAATAATCTCTTCCAATTTGAATTTAGAGACAAAGTGTAAGTGTTTCCGGGGTTCCCAGCCCCCCAGGCCTTGGAGAGCTCCCAGAAATCCCTGGGGCTCCTTGGCCATCGCTCTGTGAGGCACTCATACAGCTATTTGTTCGCCTGCCCAGGGGTCAGGACTTAGCCGCCTTGTCCTCTTCCACCCTCCTAGCTGGACCCGGATTCCCACGGAGCACCTGCTTCGGGGCTCACCACCCCCTCCGCAGCGAAGGTATGGGCACACCATGGTCGCCTTTGACCGGCACCTGTACGTGTTTGGGGGAGCGGCTGACAACACCCTCCCCAATGAGCTTCACTGCTATGATGTGGACTTCCAGACATGGGAAGTTATTCAGCCAAGTCCTGACAGTGAGGTAATGGTGTTATCCATGGTGGTGGAAGGGCTGGGCAGGCGGCCAGGGTGGCAGGGCGCCTGCTTCTGCAGGCCAGTCTGAGAGATGGGAATGGTTTAGGCTGGTCAGGAGACACCTCCCTTTCCTGGAGGGTCTGTTGGGTTCACATATTCCATGGAGGATTCCCGCGGGCTCCACGTGCTGGGGGAGAGCCCCCAGGACTGCTGGTATCCTCTGGTGGGGTGGGCGCTGCCCCAGTAGTCCCAGAGTGGCTCCACCCTGGGCTCTGACCTGGCTTTTCCCCAATGGGGGGAAGGTCTCACTTTCTCTTCCATTTGAATTGGCCCATGTTTGAGTGAGGACTTGACTGCGCTCCTTGGACCTCTGCTGAGAGGGGGCCCCTCCTTTTGCCCAGGGAGGGGAAAGGGCTTGACTGCTGTCCTGCTGGGAATCAGTATTAGGCACTTATTTTGTGCCCAAGCAGCAAAGTGGCCTCTGCCCTCTAGGGCCAGGCTGGTCCCAGGAAGAGGCAGGCAGAGGTGGTATGGTGTGGATATGCACAGAGGAGGCAGAGGCAAAGGGGCTGGCTTGTCGGGTCACCTGCTTGGCTGTAGGGGGGGCCCGCTCACATGGCCTTACCTTCAGCCCCGCTTGTGGGAGCCCAGTCCCTTCCCCTCTTCACCATGGCTGTCTCCTCTCCTCCTGTCTTCTAGCTGCCCAGCGGGAGACTGTTCCATGCAGCTGCTGTCATCTCGGATGCCATGTACATATTTGGCGGGACAGTGGACAACAATATTCGCAGTGGTGAAATGTACAGATTCCAGGTACCTGGGCGGAGGGGCAGGGCCCAGGTGGACCTCTGACCTGGATGTCCATGCAGGGGTAGACTCGGCCCTACTATGGGGCACATGGGGTGGTGGTAACACATGATGACAAAAAGGCCACACTCACCTTTGCCCCCCAGATCCCTGGTGAATGTGACCTGGGTTCCTGGGGCCCCCTGGAACAGTCCTGAGGTGGGGAGGACCCCCCAGGAGGGCTGGGACCTGGCAGAGTAGTGGGCTGCGTTCCTGGCATCCCCCTTGGAGATGGTGGTGGGTCAAGGGGAAGAGCTGGGAGGCTGGATGTTGTGTGGAGAGGATGGTAATTCCCCTGAGAGCCTGCCTACCAGGAGGGCTCTGTCCTCTGCCTGGGCGCATCTGGGTCTGAGATGGAAGCCAGATTTGCCACTCACAGCGGGCAAGGAGGGACAGCCAAGATGAGGGGCTGAAACCCATGCGTTGGGGTAGAGGGATAGACTTCCTTTGTTACGGGCTGCACAGGCCTGCCTGGCCTCAGGGGGGAGGGTGCTGTGTTCCAGAGGTCTGGGGTCCAGAACAGGGTCACCCCCCAACCTTAGCCCTGGCTGGCCTCCATCCCTTCATCTGGGCAGCACCTTTTAAGCAGGATGTTGACGAGCAGGAGCTGGGGATGCTGATCCAGGGGAGACATTTTTGAAAGGCCATCCTATGTGAGAGGTCAGCCTTATTTCTCAGGGCTTTTCAGGATAGGAGACAGGTTTCAGGTCGAGAGAAAAGAGAACTTTTCTAAGCATTAGAGACACCCAGAGATGGAGCAGGTGGCTTGGGTAGTGAGGTAGTGAGCTTCCCATCCCTGGTGAGGATTAAGTCATGCCTAGACACTCTTTGTTGAGGTGGTGGGGGCAGGGGGAGGGTGTATTTCTAGACTTGAGAAAGTTCCTCCCTGTTCTGGTTCTGTAATCGTTGCATGCTCAGACCCAGGGCCCTGGTGAGCCTGCTGAACTGGTTACAGTTCCAGAGGGGAACCAGATGGTGCTGAGGAGACCTTGCGAGCCCCCTTTGGGTTCTCCAGGCTCCGGTGTGGGTGGGCCTGGCAGAAGCCCAGGACGACCAAGGGGGCTCTTGTCTTCCAGTTTTCCTGTTACCCCAAATGTACGTTACATGAAGATTATGGCCGCCTGTGGGAGAGTCGCCAGTTCAGCGACGTGGAGTTCATTCTAGGAGAGGTGGGCACATGTGGGTGCTGGGGCCCTCTGGGAGCTGGCCTTGCACTCCCCCTGGGGCCAGAGTGCCTTTCCAGGCCTGGAGTGAAATGTGCTGGCACTCTGAAGGCGCTCCTGAGGTGTGGGAAGTCAGATGTGGCCTTGATACCTATTACGGTCAGGCCAAGGCGATGGGGGTCAAGCATGCATCATGCATGCTTCTGGCTGGAGCCGAGCCAGCTGACCTGAGGGCCCATCCTGGCAGAGGCCTCAGGCTGTCCCTCTCATGTTCTGGGGAAGGACATCAAGGCACAGGGTGTCAGGTGACTTGTCCAAGAGGACCCAGGCTGCGGTCGCAGGCAGAGCCAGGATTGGCGCCCCCCATCCCGCTCTGCAAGTTCAGTGCCTTCGGCCCTGCTTCTCCCCGGCCTGAGACTCCCCAGGATGGCTCTGCCCCTCCCCCAGGCCACAGGGCCCCTCCTGGATGGTGGGCACCATCGTGGCCTGACATTCCTACTTTCTCTGCATTGACAGAAGGAGGAGCGGGTCCGAGGACACATTGCAATTGTCACAGCACGCTGCAAGTGGCTGCGGAAGAAGATAATGCAGGCCCGGGAGCGAGTGCGACAGGTGAGCATCTTCTCCCATCCTAGGCCTCCTCTGGAGGGTAGCAGGCTGTTCAGGAGTGCTGATCTCCACTCCTCTAAAATATCTGACAACCTGGGGCCCACGGTCACTTTCTTAGAGGCAGCAAGGGCGTGAATCCTGCTCCAGAGCTGTTGTATCTTCATCTTTGAAATGGGCCTAGGGCATCCACCTCAAGGGGACATGACTCAGTGAGATCAGTGGATGGCAGATGATTTACAGTTAAAGGCAGAGGGCCTGTCACTTATGGGTCCCCCAGCTCTGAGGCTCCTCCCAGCCCAGACTTGAAGACCTCTAGGAGATCCTGTGAACCGGTCACAGAACAGGCTTTGGTGCCCTTTGGGAGAATGACAGGGTGGGGGGCTCCATTTTACAGATGAGCAGACTGAGGCTATCCATGATTACATGGTGGGAATCTGGCTCTGAAGGCCACCACTTCCATTTCCTCATTTTGTCGTGTCTAGAAGTCTAAGCCAGAGTCTGAGGAGGGGGCACCAGGTGCTGCGAGCGGAAAGCCTCCTCTGCTGCCTTCCCTACTGGAGGTAGCGATCCGCGAGGCCGAAGCACAGCCCTTTGAGGTGCTCATGCAGTTCCTGTACACAGACAAGATCAAGTACCCGCGCAAAGGTAGGGCCTAGCCAGAAGTCCTGGGGCCCAGCAGCGTGGGAGTGCCCCACATGGAGGCCTTCCCTGGCCCTGCCAGGAACCCTCTGTAAACTGGGTGGAGGGGAGGCTACATCTGTTGGAGACACTGTGGGGCAGGGAGAGGACAGATAGATGGATGGACAGCTCTGGACCTGGAGCCAAGGGAGGCAGCTGTGGCTGCCATAGGGCTCCCCTGGTGTGCCGGGCACCAGGTAGTACAGTGGCTAGGGTTCCATTTTACAGTGAGGGAAATCGAGGCGGCCAGGGCAGCTCAGCTGTCCCTTGTGGCTGCCAGGGCATGTGCACGAGGTGCTGCTCATCATGGATGTGTACAAGCTGGCATTGAACTTCAAGCTGTGCCGCCTGGAGCAGCTCTGCCTGCAGTACATAGAGGCCTCTGTGGACCTGCAGAATGTCCTCACCGTATGCGAGAATGCCAGCAAGCTGCAGCTGGACCAGCTCAAGGTGAGGGCGCCTGGTGGGAGGAGCATGGCTCAAATCCGGGGTCATGATCCTTCTGTCATCAGGGGCCTAGAGGGAAAGGGAGGAGGGAAGAATCATTCCTTCAGTCAGGGGGCCCAGAAGCAATGTTGGGGCCACCCTCCAGGCTGGACCCAACACTCTGGCCCCCTTTCCTCTGTCTCTCGGTCTCTCCACGTCTCATCTCTTGCCCCCATGTCTCCCCGCAGGAACACTGCCTGAACTTTGTGGTGAAGGAGTCCCACTTCAATCAGGTGATCATGATGAAGGAGTTCGAGCACCTCTCATCCTCCCTGATTGTGGAGATCGTGCGCAGGAAACAGCAGCCACCCATCCGGGCACACTCAGAGCAGCCGGTGGACATAGGTGGGCTGCCACCCCCTCCCTCTCCCCACCTTCTCTCCTGTCCCCGTGGGGTTCTGTCAATGGTGGAGGTACATCCATGGGGGTTGTGACACCCATTTTACAGATGAAGAAGCCAGAGCCCAGAGGATGCCCCTGATGTGCCCAGGGCTACCTGACTGCCTGGCCAATACTCATGCATGAGGCTAGGAGACCTTTCTTGGGGCTGCTGGGTGTGGGCTGGGCCTCTCTGCGCCCCACACTGTGGGAACAGCAGGGTCTGCTCCATTGGCACCGAGGGTCCTCCCTAGTCCTTGTTGTCTCTGGTGACCTTGAAGTCACCCTGAGAAGTCACCCCTGCTGTCCCCTCTCACATGGGAGCCCAGGCTCAGGGCTGTCCCAACAGGGCCCATGACCCTGGCACCCCCATGCTGATCCTGCTTCTTGTAGGAACTTCACTGATCCAGGACATGAAGGCTTGCTTGGAGGGGGCAGGGACAGACTTCTGTGACATCACCCTACTCCTCGACGGTCACCCCCGCCCAGCTCATAAGGCCATTCTGGCTGCCCGCTCCAGGTACATGGTAGAAGGGGATGTGGCCCAGGAGGGAGGCGAGAGGTGAGGTGGGAAACCATGTGGAAAGGCTCCTGTTGGAGAGGAGGAGGTCTGGGGAACCAGGAGCCTGGCTCTAGGTGCCCAGATGGCAGCAGAGCGTTTTTCATCTTCCAGTTACTTTGAAGCCATGTTCCGGTCCTTCATGCCTGAAGACGGCCAAGTCAACATCTCCATTGGGGAAATGGTGCCCAGCAAGCAGGCATTTGAGTCCATGCTCCGCTACATCTACTATGGGGAAGTGAACATGCCCCCCGAGGACTCTCTGTATCCTGCAGCTCGAGGCCCACAGTTGGGCTGGGAGGGGAGATGCCACCCAGAATGGCTGCAGGCCCTGGGAGCCCAGAGTCTGGGCCCTAGTCTTGGCTCTGCCTTTCCCTTCCTTGTCTGTCATGGTCTTCTGCCCCAGGCTCCTCTACCTCTCTCCATGGCACTCTCTGACCACCCCCATCCTTCCCTTTGCCTTTGGAATGCTACAGATCCCCTAGAGACCTGTACACGGAGACCTTCTGCAGGGGCCCTGCCTGTGTCTCTGCAGCTCGGGTGGCACCAATACTGAGCATAACTCCCTCCTCCCTCCCCACCCCAGTCCACTCGCCTTTGGCCACAGTGTCCAGTTTGCAGGTCATCCAGCCAGGAGCCTGTGGGCAGCTTTGTCCACCCTGGTGTAGCCTGGCGCTTGCAGACAAGGGTCCCTCAGGGCCAGGCCTCACTGCAAAGCCCTCATGTTACAGCCAAGGTTGAGAGCTCCTGTACCCCCCAGGGAGATGCCCCATTTTCCTTAACTGCTCCCCAGCTATCTCTTTGCAGCCCCCTATTACTATGGCTTCTACAATAACCGGCTCCAGGCCTACTGTCGGCAGAATTTGGAAATGAACGTGACGGTGGAGAACGTGCTCCAGGTTGGTAGTCTGAGGGTGCCCTTGGTGCTGTGTCTGGCTCTTTGGGCATCCAGAATGGTCAGCAGAGGGGAGCCCCTCACAGCCAACAATGACAGCCTGAACCTCTCTGTGTCTCAGATTTTAGAGGCTGCTGACAAGACTCAGGCCCTGGACATGAAGAGGCATTGCCTTCACATCATTGTGCACCAGTTCACCAAGGTTGGTTGGCTCTTTCCTGGGGTTTGGGGGGTCTGCTGCCCACCCTGCCTGCCCTGGCACTGAGGGGCCAGCACCCTGACCATAGACTGGAAGGAAGCCTTGCATCCACCGCCCAGAACACGCCTCCGGCCCCAGATCCTCCCACTGCTGTCAAAGCCCTTGGGGCAGCAGGCACTGTCCCAGCTGCTGTCCCTGGCCTCCCCTCCCTGGAAAGGCTGCGGGACCAACTATCCTACAGCTTCCTTGGGGGTTAAAGCAACCCAAGTACTCAAAAGGCCTTCTTCCAGCTGGGTCGGGAGGAAGGGAGGGGTCTCTAGCAAGGCATGGTCTTGGGATGCTGGGAGTAACCGGAGGGGACAGTTAACATCCCCCACCCCAGGCAGTGGGCAGGTCCCTTCTGAAGTGCAGGTTTCACTGCCAACCTGCCTGACCTCCCACCAAGTAGCTGGGCCCACCTTGTCTTCCTAGTGGGGCCTCAGTCCTAGGAGGAGACTGGGAGTAAACAGGTGTGGTGGTGGAGTTTGAGACCCCTGACATAGCAGGCTTCGCTCCGGGCGGCCCAGGAACATGGCTGCTGATGGGGGGAGAGCTGGGATGTTGCTAGGCCTCCTGGGCCTGCTGCCCCTCCTCCCTGGTCTGGGCTGGGCATGCCATATGCTATAAGGGTATCTCCTCACACATGCAGGCCAAACCTACAAACGTGGAGCTGGAAATCATGTTTGTTTGGGCTCAGCCATGTAGTGGGTCCCAGAGAAGGGAAGAAAGGGAGGCTATGCCCAGCAAGGCTTCCAGGCTCACTGGAGATGCTCCCTATGGGGCCCACCTAAGCAGGCAGGGTCTAGGCTTCCTGCAAATAAATGTGCTGCTGTTTACCCAAACATTGCTCCAGATGGTCCAGGAGAGTCCCTCTATGTGGGGTGGGGGCTGGGCCTCAGCTGTGCACCAAGCCAGAACTGAGCCTTCACATTCACCAGTTGGTCACTGACATTGGAGTTCTGGCCATGAGTGTGGCCTGTGTCCAGAGAGGAGAAGAAGGCCCTCATCACAAAGGGAGGGGATGCTCAGGGGGCAGATGTTTATGTAGTTCACAAGGAGAAATGCCAGTTGTTGACTTGGGGTTACAACTGAGAGCTGGGAGGATCTTCATTTTACACATCAGGAAACTGAGGCCCAGCAAGGGTGTGGTATGCCCTGGAGTGCAGGAAGTGAGACAGCCAGGATTTGAACCCAAGTCCTTATTCCCAAGCCCAGTGCTCATCCCACTGTACCATGTGGTCAAGGGACCTGGGACCACATCATGAGATACTTAGCTTCAAGATGATGACTGGGTGGAGGGGATGGCTGTCATTACCATATCTGAGGAGCTTTGCGTGTGTATGAACATGTGCTTCATGGCTGTACGCATGTCTAGGTGTGAACACGTGTGCTATATGAGTGTGCCTGTGTGTGAGCATGTGCTGGGGGGAGGGGACAGTGCCATGTGTGAGCCCATGGGGTTTGAGCCAGGCCTCTGCCATCTCATGGGGTGGCTGGCTCCTCCCTGGAGCCCACTGTCCTGTGGGAGATGAGAGGCTGTGATTTCCCCACTCCCTTGGTCCCCTCGATCCCCTCTGGGCCATCCAGAGCCTGTAAACCCACTGCTGCTTTTCCCAAAGGTCTCCAAGCTGCCCAACCTGCGGGCGCTGAGTCAGCCGCTCCTCGTGGACATCATTGAGTCTCTGGCCACCCACATCTCTGACAAGCAATGCGCTGAGCTCGGCTCTGACATCTGACACCCTGCAGCCCGTGCCTTTGGGGGCCCAGTTGGCTGTTTGGTGCCTCTCGCCCTGGGAAGCTCCATGCGCTCAGGGTGGCCTGGGCAGAAGCAACGGGACACTTGACGGGACTGGGGCAAAGGGGCCAATAGGGAGAACCCCCCAGACTGGGCTGGGCCCAGCTACCTGGGTGGGACTGCCCCTTCTGCCTTCAGAGTTTATAGGAGCCATGTGCATAAGGCCTGGGCCTCCCAGGTATTGGGCATAGGTATCTTGAGAGACCAAAAGTTGCTCTATTCTGAAGGACCATTAAGGAAGTAAAAGCTGTCACAGTTTTGTGCCTCAGCCCGCAAAGGAGCCTGAGCCAGCTGGAGGAGAGGGAGGCCTGCGCTGTACCCACCTCTCCTCCTCATGACCAAGGATGAAGGCTGGGCACTGGGAGCACTATGGCTGGCCTTTATTACCAGAGCCCAGGGTTTAGACCTGGATGGCTCTTCAGTATGTATGCATTGTCCCTGCCCTTGCCTGGTCAGGGAAGCTGTGGGTGACCAGCCTCCCTGCACGTCAATTCTGTGGCAAGGGGTATGCACCATGCCATCTTGGGAGGCCCAGCCTTTACAAGTCTCATGTCGCCCCGAGGCATGAGGCACAGCGGGAAGGTCCAGGAGGGAACCCAGTGACTAGTCAGCCACAGGTACTCCTGGTACCCTTGCTCCTTTCTCCTGAGTCTGTCATTTCCCAGGCCCCTGTCCCTATCCTTCCAGGCCAGTGGTTGTAACCTCTGCCACTCATTCCTTGTCCCTAGTGGGCCGCCTAAGGACTGAGAGCCAGTCGAGACCTGGAAAGGGGGTGGAAAGAGGCCTTAGCCAGGAGTGGCCCCTGGGCTCCCAGGCCCTTGTCCCAACTGGGGGACTCCTGGGCTCCCAGAGGCTGCCCTGTCTCCTGATGGCAGCCCATACTTCCTGAGGACTTGGGGTTCTACAAAACTTTCTCCCAAATGGGCTAAATTAGGTGATATAATCTCACTCTCAGCTCTGAGAAGGGGAAGGGTGGTCACTGGGTCAGTTAGCCTCAGCCCAGAGGGGCCCCTCCCATGGCCCTGAGCCCTGCACAGCAGCCTCTGCCTAGTAGTTAGGGCTGGCCCCCAGCAGGAACACAGACCCCAGGCACAGCCTCACCTTCTGGTTGCGTCCTAAAAGCTAGATTTGGGCTGAGCCATGGGCCTTTTTGTTAGCGGTTATTAAGTGTATAGTTCCTAAAACACACCATTAGCCACCCTGAGGGAGACGCAGACCTGTACCGTCTGGTTTTAGCAAGAATGAATTAGCAAACGCTGGCCCACTTATCCATCTATCATCGAGGCTGCCGAACTAACCATGAAAAAATACAAATGTATTTGAAGTGTTCAGGATCCTGGGTCAGCGCACCTTTGCTAACCCACGGCCATCTCAGAAAGAAATAAACCTCCGGGAGGCTCGGGAAGGATGAAGGCGGATTTCTGTGTGCTGGGAAGGGCGGGGTGGTGTGTCCGTCCTGCTGATCACTTCCTCTCCGGATGGCCCTCGATGAAGTCCGCCTGGAGCCCCAAGCGGCTGCCGTCACAGTCCAGGCTGGCCGCCCAGGAGAGGGGCCTCGACGCCCTGGTGAGGAGCTGGGTCTCCAGCGTCCCTACTCTTCACCAAGGAATGGTTGGACAGGCCAACAAATGAACAGAGCCCTGGCTTCCGCTGGTTCTTCTCTTCTGCCACCCCCAGGAGGGGCCACCTCCCTTGGCTGCTCCGCCGGACCCAGGCAGGGGCAGACGGCCTGCGCTGGGGGCGGTGGGCACAACGAAGGCAGAAACACCTGCCCACCGTTCTCCGAGGTCCAAGCCCGAGCCGGGGGTCCCCGCCGGCCCCCGAGGTCCGAGCCGGGGGCTCACCGCGGTCACTGCGGCTCCAGGGCCCGCCGCTCCGCCTGGCCCCGCTTGTCCCGGGCCCGCTCCTGCTGCAGTCGGGCGATGCGCAGGCGCAGCCGCTGCTCCCGGCGCTTGCAGGCCTGCAGCTGGCGCTGGGCCTTGTCCAGCGCGTCCAGGGCAGCCTCGGCCCTCCGCTTCCACAGCAGCGCGCTGCCCACCTGGTAGCTGTGCTCGCTCTGGATGTAGGCCCCGGCGGGCGGCGGCAGCCGCAGCATGTAGGCCGAGGGCGACACGGGCCGGGTGGCCGCCGAGGGCGAAGGCCCCCGCTCCGGGGACGGCGGGCTCCCGCAGCTGGCTGCATCCCCGTGGGGCTCCAGCGGCTCCAGGAGGTCAGAGAAGGGGCTGACCAGGCCGCTGGGCGCGGGCGACGGAGGCAGGGCCGGCAGGCTCAGCGGGGGGCCTTCGGGGGCGGGCGGCTCCTCCCCGGGGAAGCAGGGGACGTCAGGGGCGGGCCCGTCCGCCAGGGAGGCGTCCTCGGGGGCCGGGGGTGCCCGCCCAGCCGGGCAGCTGTGGAGGCGAGCGTCAGGGCGGACCGGGGCTGTCCTCCGCCCTCCCCACCTGCCCATCCACGCCTCCCCTCCGAGCCCCCCCCCCCCGCGGACACAGCGGGGGGTTACTTACCGGCGCCTGCGCCTGCGGAGCCGGGCCAGGTCAGGGGAGCCCGGGGGGTAGCCGTGCGCCCTGGCCTTGGGCCGCCGCAGCTTGGAGAAGGAGTCGAAGATGGTGGGCACGGCTCCCTCCTTCAGCCGATGGTAGCCGCTGCGGGGAGAGCCGGTAAGCACCCCGGCCGGACGCGCCCCCTCCCTCCCCCACCCTGAGCGCCCCGGGAGCCTACCTGATCCCCACCAGCTCGAAGCAGTTCTCCTCGAAGTGCTTGGAGCAGAAGTAGATGTACTCGGACGCGGGGTCCCACAGCCCCTGCCCGCTGGGATCCAGCCGCCGGCAGTTGGCCAGCCACAGTCCACGCCGAGGGTTGTCCTTCTTGGGCAGCCTGAGGGGAGTCCCGCCCGCAGCCTTCAGGAGGGCGGGGCTGGCCGGCCCACCCGGGGGTCCCCAACCCATCCCCTGGGGCGCACAGCAGGGCCATGGGGTCTGCGCTGGGACTCCTCCAGCCGTGTGCCCCCGCCTTGCGGCCTCATCTGTGAGATGGGGGCAACAGTGGCGCCCTCTGTTCGGGGCGGGGGGGACAGACCGAGCTATGGGGTTGGTCAGACGCGAGGATGGAGAGCGGGTTTGCAAAACTGGGACAGCCAGGGCAAAGGCTCGGAGGCCAGAGATGAGACACCAATGGCAAGGGCGGGGCCTGAGCGCCCACGTGGTCAAAGAGAAGGGGCCCAGCCCAATCTTGGTGCAAACCCCCCCCATCATTTGGCTATTTCCCTCCCCCTCCCCCCACACACAGCAGGTCCTCAGGTCTCCCTTAGAGGGCAGACCCCTCTAGCCCTTGGGCAGCGTCGGGCACACAGCAGGCGCCCGGGAGAAGCCTCCCAGGACCGGAGAGCACACGCCCTCCCCGCCCCCCATCGCCCCCTGCTGGAGGCGAGGCCGGCTGTGCCCACGCAGGCGCAGTACCCGCCCACAGCGTCAGCCCCGCCCCGCGCAGGCGCACGCTCGCGCAGGCGCCGCCGGGCGGGGGCGCGCTCACCTGTGGAAGGAGATCCCGCGGGTTCGGGTCTCACGCGTGTCGCGGGTGCAGCAGCCCGCGGCCGAGCAGTGCCGGGGCATCTGTGGGAGGAAGGATGGAGGGGTGTGGCCTCAGCCGATGCGGGGTGTCCTACCTCGGCCTGCTGGGGCCGCGCCGCCCCTCCCCTCCGCCCGGCCTCGCCCCCTTGTTCCCCTCCCGGGTCCGCCCCCGGCCCCTCTCCCCCTCGGCCGCACTCACGGCTCCTCCATCGCGACGCCGCTGACGTGGTCTCGCGAGAGCGCGCCCACCGTTACAGGGAGGGCGAGGGGGCGGGGCTCGCACCTGCGCAGTCAGACGAGCTAGTGGCCGGGTTACCCAGGATACAGCGCGGCGGCGGGGAGAGAGCGAGGCTCGGAAGGCGGGCGCTGACTGGGAGGGGGCGGGGCCGTGTGATGATTGGGTGGGAGGGGAAAGGGCACTGCCAATCAGGGGGGCCTGGGCTGGGCCGGCGGGGATGATCGATGCTTGGCTCCGGTGAGGCTTGAGGGAGGTTGTCCCTAGCCTAGTCCCTAGTAAGCCCCGCCCCTCGCTTCCCCCCCCCACCTCCCTCGGGGAAATTATATTTCCGATTTAGATTTGGGGAAACTGAGTCTCCGAAGGGAGGAAGGGAAAGGAGCAGGCATTTATTTCGCGCCATCGCCCTGGAGGGCAGGGGCGCTGTGACCCATGTGCCAACCATCATTTATCCGGCTCCTGCCCAGGCTGAGCGCCGGGGGGGGGTGCACATGCAAATCAAGGGGCGCGGTCTAACCCGAGAAGAGCACACGCTGGGAAGCTGGAAAGGGGGCTGGGTCCAGAAGCGCTTGGGCTGCAGGTCCAGCCCTGTGCATCCACCCAGCTGCTGCTTGTCGGCCCTTGGAGTGAGTCACTTGGCTGTGCCTCAGTTTCCTTGACTGTAAAACGTGGTGGGGCTTCCCTTGAGGATCTTAAGTGAGGGAGAGAGGCCTGTGGCTCACGTGTGCTCCTGGCCTGCCCCCGTTCTCTTTCTTTTAATTGCCCCTTTCCTTTCTTCCATTTCTTAGCAGCCCCGGGTGTGCTGCCCACACCCTCCCGTGTAGGCATCGGAATCTCTGCCCACCGTCGATGAAGGCGCCTTGGCCCGCGCTGTGCTGCCACTTCCTTTTCCGGCATATTCAGTGATCTTTAATGATGTACTACGGTTGGCCCTGGCCCCTTTATGCCTCGATTCTCCATCCCCACTTCGCCCCCTATTCCAAGGGGGCAATAGCTAGTATTTCAGGTGCGTGTTCAGTCGTTTTTCAGTCCTGTCTGACTCTGACCCCATTTGGAGCTTTCTTGGCAGATACTGGAGTGGTCTGTCGATTTCTTCTCTGGCTCATTTTACAGAAGAGGAAACTGAGGCAGAGTGAAGCGATTTGCGTAGGGTCACCCAGCTAGTAGGTGTCTGAGGCCAGATCTGAACTCAGGTCTTCCTGGTTCCATCCACTCAGCACCCTCATGACAATTTTACCAAAGGCCCTTTGATGTTAGTTGAACACAGCTCTCATCTCAGGTATTATCAGCCACTTTAGAGGACATGAGGTCACGCCTCCGCCAACCATGCTTCTGCATTCATCTGCTCTTGCTTCACATCTTTAAAAAAATAGTCCAGTCAACTGATGCTTATTTAGTGGGAATGCAGTGTGTGCCCAGATCCCTCCAGATAGTGCCACCCCACGTGGAGAACCCGGGGAGCTGCTTCTGGGACAATTATGACAGTGTGATCCGTAGACAGCAGTCAGTGTCTCAAACAGACTATGGAGCATATGGAAACATCCTGTCGCTGCTTCCGGTTAGCTATGTCATGAGGCAACAAAGCCAGCTACTAGGGCATTCCTAGAGGCCCGGTAGCCTCCTTCACGGCTGGAGGGACCTGCGGCTCCTTTCCTCGTGGCATCCTGTGAAAGGAAGGGACTCTCAGAAGTTTGGGGAGCATTGCAGCCAGACCAGACTCAGAGCCAGGAGACCATCCACCCCTCAGAAGGAAGACAGGCTCCTCCAGCAGAGATGATGCCTTTGGACATGAACCAGGGCAGACAAATGCCGTGCACGGACCCAGGTGGGATGAGGAAAGTATGCCCTGCAGACTTTAGGGGAACTGTGTGTATGTTTGTCCTGGCTGAATGGAAGTAAAAATCCTTCTGTAAAAACTAATTCATGTTAGGGCAGTTGGGTGGTGCTGCAGTAGATAGAGCACCAGACACAGAGTAAGGAAGACTTAAGCTCAGACACTCCCTAGCTGTGTGACCCCTGGGCAAGTCACTTCACCCGGTTGGCCTCAGTTTCCTCATCTGTAAAATGAGCTGGAGAAGAAAATGGTGAACCACTCTAATATCTCTACCAAGAATACACCAAATGGGGTGATACAGAGCTGGACACAACTGAAATGACTGAACAAATCAATGTTGTTTAAATGGAACTGGCCCCCTAACAGGCAGGGTGTGTGCATGTGTGTGTGTGCATGTGTACAAAGCTGGCAAAGGCTCCAGCCAACAGCAAAGAAAAGCCCCTTGAAGGGACAGTGGCCTGACCGCCCCTCAAGTGGGACCTGAGTGAACACCCTCACGCAAGCTCTGGAAACTCAAGGCAAAAGTGAAAAGTTCCTGCCTGCCCACAAGGAATTTATGTTCAATTGGTTGTTCAGGTCCCTGCACATTTCCATGGAGATCTTAACTTGGAGTCTGTAAACTTAAAAAAATGTTGATTGCCTCCCAACTGGTTTCTTTTGGAATCCTTTGTTTCATGCATGTAAAAACATTATTTGAAAGGTGCTGTCAGCCTCACAGTGGCCAAAAGCTATAGAATTAACTCTGGGGAGCTTCCCTTTGGGGGCACAGAGTTCAGGAGTCCTAGAGATCTCATAGCACGGAGGGAGACGTGAGGCCTAGAGAACGGGACTTGCCCAAGGAGAGACAGATAGCAAGCACAGAACCAGGATTTCTTCTGACTCCAAACCTGAAGCTCTTTCCACCACCTGGTCATTGGCAAGGCCCAAACAGGGCCTTGTGAACCCACAAGGCTTCTCTTTGCTCCCGTTTGAGGCTGGAGCGCCCTCTGGTGGTTCTGAGCATGACTGCACAGAGCCAAGTCACTTAGGCTCCAGCCTGATTCTGGGCTGTTATCTCAGGGGCTCCAGGGGTTCTCTGCCCTCATGTAAGGAGCTGGTTTGGCATCCCGTTTCCCTTTTCCTCCAGGGGCTTTAGGTAGGGGCAGAAAAGCCTGTCCCAAAGCTTGAGCAGACTAACCAATGGGAAGCCCCTATTTTTAGGAGGTCTTTGTCAAGGGAAGGTCACTGCTACCACCACCCAGCCCAGCAGTCTCAGTGGCCCAAGCGGGGCCAACCCCAACCCTCACTGGCCACACAGTAGGGCAACTCCTCTCATGAAGACAAGCACCTGTGGTCTTGGGATCCCAGTAAAATGGCATCTACAGACAGGAGCCAAACTCTGCTTTAATATGGAAACGTTTATTTGTAAACAAATTACGTAACCAGTTATACTTGTAGGGGTGGGAAGCTACTCTGCCCTCTAGTACTCTTCTCCTTCCTCGGCCTCTGCCTCCACCGAGTCGACGCCCACCTCTTCATAATCTTTCTCCAGAGCTGCCAGATCTTCCCTGGCCTCTGAGAATTCACCTTCCTCCATGCCCTCCCCCACGTACCAGTGGACAAAGGCCCGCTTGGCATACATCAGGTCGAACTTGTGGTCCAGCCGTGCCCATGCTTCTGCGATCGCCGTGGTGTTACTTAGCATGCACACAGCCCGCTGTACCTTGGCCAGGTCACCACCAGGCACTACGGTGGGGGGCTGGTAATTGATGCCCACCTGTTAAGGAGAGGGAAGGATAATTGAAAATTGCAGGCTGTGGCTCAGACAACTCCCAGATGGGCACACTGCACTCCCTTGGCCAGAGCAACACTGAGGTGGAGTCACTTGCGCAGACTGGCCGAGGCACAATGAGCTCTGCTGACACCTTTGCCAACCCCTGGGGTATCTTCTCCAAAACAGAATGACCAGAGGAGGTTTGGGAGTGAAATGGCCAGAGGCTCCATCTGGGTCAACCGAGAAACATGGCAGCCCCCCAAATGAGACTGCCTCGATACCGCTGCCAGAGGTGCCCCATTTTGACAACAAGGACATGCTGGAAAGACATGATGCTTGTATCTGAAGGGTCACCATACAGAAGGATTAGAGTGATTTGGCTTGGTCTCAAAGATTTCCAGAAGTGGATTAAGCTGTTCCCCATCACTACTGATTTTATGAAGGAAGGAGGAGGGTTGGACTGGTGACCCTGAGGAGGAAGCAAGGACTATGTATGCTGCTATGCGCCTGCCCTGGAACAGGAGCATCACCGAGGCCACAAGGACAATGTCCAAGGGCAGAGCTCACATCCGGGCACAGGTACAGCAAACCCCAACCCCCATTCTAGTTCAGGTCCAGAGCTCCCAAGAATGACTCATGAGCGGATGGTAAATGCTATATGAGTCGGCTGTGTAATGAGGTTTCCTGAAAGAACTAATCTGATCTTGGGCTGCCCCAACCCATGGCTCTGTGCTCTGATCAGCCTCCCTGGCAGGACTGAGCTCAGTTCTGGGAGCCATAGACTGAGCCCCAAGGAAGACAACACACCCTGCAGCCTCAGGAAACAGCAGGGTAGCCAAGGCTGCAGAGAAGACAGCTGGGGGAGGGTCCTGCAGAGTGATGCTCCCCCACCAAGCCCAGGAGTCCCATCACTGAGACAAGCCCCTCAAGAGTCCCTATATCTGCACTCTTTTAAGAAAACTCTACTTGGAATAATCCTCTTCAGAAAGCAGATTTTCAAGAGAATACACTTGAAGATTTCTTTAGACAGACAATTCCCCCAGTACAGGCTGGGCTACAATTTTTAAACATCCAATTCCCTGGGATGTCAATGCTGGTCTCAAACTGATGTAAAGTTTTTGGTGGCAAGAGCTCTGCCATCGACTCCTCCAAGGTTACATGGTTATAGACCACTGGAGGTTCTTTCTGCTCTAACGTGGCACTATGGGGTGTGGGGCATACCTTGGCTTTTAGTAGATGTACCAAAAGAAGGAAACCCAATTTTTACCCCCAACTTATATCTGAAACAATGCCATAAAACCCTGCTAGATCTGGAGTCAAAGGACGTGCCGGCTCTCTCCCACCCTCCTTGGGCCTGTTTGCCATCTGTAACATGATGGGGCTGGACTAGGTGATGTCTAGTGCTTCTTGCAGCTCTGCGTCTGAGGTCTGGTCATAAATCACTGCCGCATTAGTGGCTCTGTGGCTTCATGCCACTGAAACATGACCCCAAATAACCCAGATTACCTTGAATCCAGTGGGGCACCAATCCACAAACTGAATCGTACGCTTTGTCTTGATGGTGGCGATCGCAGCATTCACATCTTTAGGGACCACGTCCCCTCGGTACAACATACAGCAGGCCATGTACTTGCCGTGGCGGGGGTCACACTTGACCATCTGGTTGGCCGGCTCGAAGCAGGCATTGGTGATCTCCGCCACAGAGAGTTGCTCGTGATACGCCTTCTCGGCTGATATGACAGGGGCGTAGGTAGCCAGGGGAAAGTGGATACGTGGATAGGGCACCAGGTTGGTCTGGAATTCTGTCAGGTCGACATTCAGCGCCCCATCAAAGCGCAAGGAAGCCGTGATAGAGGAGACGATCTGCCCGATCAGACGATTCAGGTTGGTGTACGTAGGCCGTTCGATATCGAGGTTACGCCGACATATGTCATATATGGCTTCGTTGTCGACCATGAAGGCACAGTCGGAGTGTTCCAGGGTTGTGTGAGTGGTGAGGATGGAGTTGTATGGTTCTACAACAGCCGTGGAAACCTGGGGTGCTGGGTAAATGGCGAATTCAAGCTTGGACTTCTTGCCGTAATCAACGGAGAGCCTCTCCATGAGCAGAGAAGCAAAGCCAGAGCCAGTGCCTCCTCCAAAACTATGGAAGATGAGAAAGCCCTGCAGCCCAGTGCACAGATCTGCCTGAGGAAGGAAGGGGGAGAAACTCCATCAATCCCAGGACTTTAAGGCTGCCAGCAGGTTCCCAGACCTCCCCACCCAGTGACTGAATGCTGTCCATTCCTCCAGCGTTGGTACTGTAACACCACATCTGTGATACCAGAGAACAGCCTGTTTTGATGGGGCTCTACGTTCACTTAGAACTCTGTGCTCACCCCAGGACAGGGAAGGTGCTCCATGTGCCATCCTGGTCACTGTCACCCAGCAAGGACATGAGCACAAACCCTGGGGGCCCACCCCTGACCTGTCAGGGGATAGCCTTTGCTCCCAAATTCTCTGCTCCCCCCCACCCCCCCCCCCCCAGGCCTGGGATCTCACAGGATGTCTGTGCCACAGCCTTAATGAGTATAAATCCCATTCAATGGGAACAGATGGCTTGCTGCCTGGGGGCGCATCATCACATTCATTCTGCCCCTCCTTCTTTATCCCAAGAGGGGTGTTCCGTAGCTCCTCCTCGGCCTCCTGTCCATGCTTGCTCTGTGCCCACCCCTCCTGAGCTGTGTTACCAGCTTCTCTGGCCCCTTCATGAGTCTCCCCCACTGGGAAGCCCCGCCCCTCAAGTCCCTCTGCTCCTGCAAGGCCCAGCGCAGGCACTGCTTCTTCTGGGAAGCCTCCCTCCTCTCCCCTTTTTCAAATTTCGTTCTGCTGTCTTCCCTTACACAAAGGACCTCTTTGAGGGCTGGGGACTTATGGTTTTCTCGTGTTCCAAGAGCCTGACAACATCTCATGCAAAGAGGTATGGATTCAGGTGCATTCAGCACCTGCCCTAGAGTTAGGGGGACCTGAGTTCAAATGTGGCCTCAGATACTTACCAGTTATGTGACTCTGGGCAAGTCCCTTAACCCCAACTGCCTCCCCTCCATCCCCCCAAAAACGGTATGGATTGATGTTCATGGTGGGTCTGAAAGCTAATTTTTTTGGTTTCTGTTTTATTTCCCATAGGGCCCATGCATGGGTTGGCCAGTCTGCATTTCTACTAGCTTAATGGGTCACTGTTGACAAAAAACCCAAAGAATCATGAACCAAGGATCTCCAAATGCGGTCAAATATAAGCTACATGCATGCAAGACTGTCCCATTGGTGGTGCAAAGGCTGATACTTAGAAATGGGCACTTCCGAGAAAGCTTTTGTCCTGGTTTAACCTTAAATACTGGCCCAAGTTTGATGAAGCCCTCTCTCACGCTGGAGACAACTGTCTTCCCACTTGTCTGTGGCCACAACCAGGGTCCCATTCAGCCACATCCTTGGCACTGGGCTCTTACCAGTTTGCGAATCCGATCAAGGACCAGATCAACAATCTCCTTGCCGATGGTATAATGGCCTCGGGCGTAATTGTTGGCTGCATCCTCCTTTCCAGTTATCAGCTGCTCAGGATGGAAAAGCTGCCTGTACGTGCCAGTGCGGACTTCATCTAGGATGAGAGTGAGTTTGGGGTTGGTTATTTCATTCAGTTTGTTATGTTAATTGGGTTTAGATGAGAAATGGGCAAATTCAGAGACCATCACGGGTCCTGCAAAGAAGGAACTACTTCCTAAAGCTAGATGATGATAAAAGACTTAAATGAAACAAGAGCTCTAAGCACTACAAATCCGCTTCCAATTCTTCAGGATTAAACAGAATTTTTTAAATTAGCTGAGTCAACATGCACCACAATGTAATTACAGCCAGCCCTCAATTACCTACTTTCAAATATTGGAAAGGTTGTCATGTGCAAGAGGAGGATTAGACTTAGTCTCTTGGACTCAGGAGAAAACAACTAAGAACGACAGGTATTAACTCTTGGGAGGCAGGGTTAGGTTCCACTTAAGGAAACATCTTAACATTCCTCACTTTTTCCAGAAGTTAAACAAAGCACACATTGTAAATGAGCAAGCTCCCCATCCATGCAGCGGGGAGACTAAGTGGCCTGGGGTCCTTGTCAGCAGCTGGGCATGCTGGGATCTCTGCTGGGTGGCAGCGTGGTAACCACACTGATCCAAAAGGAGGGAGTGGGGCTTTACCTTTGCACCCCAGCCCATCTAAGTGAGCTGTAGGAAGGACAGAACCAGTTCCTTCTATCAATCTGACATGGCTCTTGAGGATACCCTTCCTTCACCCACAGGCCAGCCCCACTTCTGACTCCATTTACCCTGACACAACAAGAAAACAGCCCAGCTCTCTGTGGCTTTCCCCACCACTCTGGCTAAAAACACCCATCATGGGACAGAGTACATACCCACTACGGTGGGCTCCAGGTCCACAAACACAGCTCTGGGCACGTGCTTCCCTGCCCCAGTCTCACTGAAGAACGTGTTAAAGGAGTCATCCCCACCACCGATGGTTTTATCACTTGGCATCTGACCATCAGGCTGAATTCCATGCTCGAGACAGTACAATTCCCAGCAGGCATTGCCAATCTGAACCCCTGCCTGTCCAACATGGATGGAGATACACTCACGCTATGGAAAGAAAAACAGGCCGTTTGTTATTGTTCCAGAATGAAGATAAATTCCTGAAATATAAAACCCTACATCTTGTCTTACGGTCATCTCACAATAGGAAGGCAAGTAGAACCCTGTTGCCCTCACTTTACCAATTAGGAAACTGAGCCTTAAAAAAAAAGGTGGTTTGCCTAAGGGGGTGCAGCACAGCACCTGGCTCCCCCAGAACTATGCCAGAAAGGCCTATAAATGTGTCTGGATCGTAGCAGTTGTCTGGGGGTGGCGAAGCCTGACCAGAGCTGGCATTCACCCAGTCCATTATGGTCCGGGGCAGAGGGCTTGTTTAATAATCCACCAGGTCTTCAGTCGGGAAAAACCACCCAGGTTTTTAGGGGCGAGCAGCCTCAAGGTGGCAGGCCAAGGAAGGTGGTAAGGACGCTTGTATCACACTCACTCCCAAATTCAGTTTAACTCATAGACTTAAGCTTTACAATTCAAAAGGAAACTCTAATAGAGACTCTGGGAAGTATCAAAGCGGGAGGCAGGAATTGCAACTGACCCCCTCCCCAAATCCTATGAATTTTTAAGTTTACGTTGTTATAACTGCTTTTCAACTTTAAAAAAGATCATTATGTTAATTATACATTGAATAATTATATAGATAATTATAATTAGCGTATTAATAATGTCAAGGGGCTTTCATTTTCGTCCTTTATAACCCTGGACCTAGCAGACCGAAAGCTCTTAAGACCCGTCTGTGGGTCTCAGTTTCCCCATCTGTAAAACGAGGGGCTGGGCCCCCTCATCTCTCCAGATTCCCTCCGGGTCTAAGTCCCGCGGGCTCCAGGGTCAGCGGCCCCAACTGTGGGGCGTCAGGCTCGTCCCTCCCCCAAGCCCCGCCATGAGCACACATTAAGCGCCTGCTGTGTGCTGAAAGGCACCCTTCCTTCCACAGACGGAGGCACTGAGGCTGGGCAGGCCGCAGGCCCCGACCCCAGGCCTAGGCCGGGCTGGAGGTGCCCAAGCCCCGCAGGAGCGCGCTGAGGCTAGGCCGCCGGGCCGGGCCAGGCCGGGGCACGGAGGGCGGGAAGGGGAGGCGGGTCGGGGCCCTGGCTCCGCGGCACCCTTACCATGATGAGACACCGCACCGACACCGCACCGCACCGACACCGACACCGACACCGACACCGCACCGACACCGCACCGCACCGACACCGCACCGACACCGCACCGACACCGCACCGACACCGACACCCGCACCGCCGCCCTCAACGACCGACGACCGACTGAGGTGCGCGCCGGGCCTAGTGCGCGCCGCCTGCTGCGCGCCGCCCTCTGATTGGCCGAGCCGCCCGAGCGTCACCGCCCATTGGCTGCGCCGGCCGAGGTGCGCGCGCAGGGAGGGCGCCACGAGGCGCGGGGCGTGAGGCGCGAGGACCTTGGCGACTGCGCCTGCGCCTTTGCCCGCGCCCCAAACCGAGGTTGGGAAGGGAGGGGCGGAAGCTGTGGTTGGGCATTGCGGGGGAAGGGGCGCGAGTGACTTCTGCGCCTGCGCGAGAGAGCAAGCCTTTGACGAGCCCCCTCCCCCAGGGCCTTGAGGTTCCTCCTCCATAAAATGGGTGCAGGCTCCCCAGAGGACAGCAGCGATGGTCAGCTTTGCTTCGCGCTGGGCCTGAGGGGCTGGCTGTCCGTCCTGGAGAAGACAGAGCCCCACCCCCTGCCTTCCTCTGGGCCTCAGTTTCCTCCCCTGTAAAATGAGGTCCCTTCCAGCTCCGCGAGCCCACGTGACTCTGGCCCAGGCCCCTCCCCTCTTGGCTCCCGGTGTAGGGTCCCTGGAGGAGGGGTCCACGTTTGGTGCTTCGTCAATGTTGATCCGATCGATTGATTATTGATCCCAAGGGCCAAGCAATCTGTCCCTGGTGGGGGGGGGGCGATGGTGGCCTGGAGGGGGCAGGGGAACCATGTGGTGTGAGGGGCTCTCACAACAGTCAGAGTACCTGGGTTCGAATTCCGTCTGGGCCAGGCCCTCTCCCTGAGCCTCAGACTATGAAGGGACCTCAGAAAACCGGTCCAGGGTTGGAACCTTCTTGATAACGGTGTCTCCCCATTATTGGCTTCCTATGGAACGCCTGGTGTTATTTAAGACCAGCCTCCTGAGAAGGGATCCTGGGCTTCCCCCCACAGACCCTAGGACAGCCCAGGAACCCCCATTCTAGTCTGACCTCTTCTTACGGCTGGGTAAACTGAGGCCCGAGGAGACCTCCCCAGGCAGGGGCGCCAGGCTGCTCTAATGGGCACAGCCTTCCAGGTTGACTTGTGGAACCTGGGCCCCTGGACCTCTAGGGAGTGCCCCAAGTCCCTGGGCCATGGAGGGACTTCCCCTGGATCACTGTCCTGGACCCAGATGCAGCACCATGGATAGAGCCCTGAACACAGCCTCAGGAAGCCCTGGGTTCAAATCCTGCCTCACACTTACTGCCTCTGTGACCCTCAGCAAGTCACAACCTCTCTTTGCCTCAGTTTCTTTATCTGTAAAATGGGGATCACAGCACTGACCTCCTGGATTTGTGGTGAGATCAGAAGGTCACTTTGCAAACCTTAAATTGCTGTGAAGAGGCCGTTATTAATCCAGCCCTTTCATTATACACAGGAGGAAACAGGTCCAGACAGCAAAGAACCAGACCCGCAAGTCTAACCTGCTCCTTTTACAGATGAGGGAACTGGCAGGAAGGAGGGCCAGGATTGGAACCCAAGACCTGAGACCAAATCCCCATATTCTTGGCCCTTGCCTCCCCAAGCCTCAGGGCAGAGGGGGCTAAAGGACAAAAGTACTTTGGTATCAGAAAGAATGAATACAGCAGCAAGCCCCGAGAGGTCTTGGGTGGGCAAGGAGGCTGAGGGCCAGGCAGGGTGGGCTCTGAGTGCTGCTCCAGAGGGAAATGCCCTTTGTAGTCCCAGGGCTTGGCTCAGGGCCTGGAACACACTAGATGCTTAAGTAACACTTTCTGGCTTGTCCTGAAGATTTTCCCCAGCACAGACCTCAGCCAGAGAGTGACTGGTGGTTGTGGCTGTGTGAGGCTGAGGCCTTTTCACTGTGACATTTTGTACATCGGGAAACTGAGGCCCAGGGAGGTGCCCACACTGCCAAGTCCCCGGTCTCTTCAAGAGTGAGAAACCTTCATTCCTTGGAAATGTGTCTTATTCCCACCCAAAAGATGGACCAGGAGCAACAAGGGGAAGTTAGACAGGTAGGTTTAGTTTATGTGAAGTAAACGTGCTGCTTTGACAGGTATTGAGCTCCCCATCCCCAGAAGTATTTAAGTAGAGGCTGGACAAGCACCACCAGGTCATTGGAAAGGGCTTCTGAGGAAAGGTCAGATTAGCCACTCGAGAGCTCCTATCCTTCTCTGAGTGTCTGTGGACCCGCTGGTAACTTAGGGGCTATTCAGTGCCCAGATCTTAGGGCTGGAGTTAGCCTGTACAGTATCAGCAGGTCTTGGACATGGGCTTGGAGGGCAGCCCAGGTGGCACAATGGAAGAGTACTGGCCTGGAGTCAGGAGGACCTGAATTCAAATCCATCTTTAGACATTTGACACTAGTTGTGTGACCCTGGGTGAGTCACTTAACCCTGATTGCCTTGCCAAAAACAAAAACAAAAAAGGCTTGGGCAGTCAGAGGGAGGGAAAGATGAATATAGAGAGAAGCTTCCAGGTCAGGTGGTTAGACTTTCTAAGCAAAAGAACCCTTCATGGTGATCTTGGCCACCCGCATTTTACAGGGGAGGAAAACCAAGGCCCAGAGATAGGAGGAGAGTGACTTAGTCCCAGTGACACAGAGCCAGGATTCAAACCCAGGTCATCTCAGACTGCAGAGCCTGTGTTCTCTTCATTGAATAGGACTCCTGCTGGATGTTGAGTCACTCCAAACAGCCCAACCATAATCCAGCAAACATTAAGTGCCTACTGCATGCAGAACAATGTAGGTGCTGGGTTTGGATAGGCCACAGCTCTGGCCCCTTATGGAGCTCATGTCTGTGAAGGAGATGATTTGTGGAATTTCATGACAAAGGCATTCCAGGTAAGGTGACAGACATCAGGGTGGCCCTTGGAGCTGGTGATTAAAGGGAGTGAGTTCAGTCCAGATACAGGGTGGGCTCAGGAGACAGGGATGGCTTCAGCCTAGCTGGAGGTCCGTGGGATCCCAGGGGGAGGGGTCAGGGGGCATTGACAGCAGTGAGGGCAAATAGGGATGAGGGGATGGCAGCAGATGAGTGGCTGAGAGGGAAGGGAAGGAACCCACCATAACATAGCCCCTTTCTACCTCCCCCCAGTCCCTTATCCTATGGAGACCTGCAGGCTGGTAGAGAGGCTGGTCCTCACCTGCCTGGCTGAACCCATACCCCTCCCCTGCACTTTTGCCTGGGTTCTGAGAAGTGGAAGCCCACTGGTCTTTGGGTGGGATGACAGGGGCTCAGCTAGGTGGGTAGCCTCCGGGAAATGACTTTCTCAAAGTCTTGTTCACCACCCAGGGTTGGTGAGGGGTCGTAGGGGTCGGATCTCTCAGTAGCATCCTGGACTCTGGCCTAGACCTAATTGGCCACGCTGTCTTTAGGCTGGCAATGGTGGAAGCCGAGATGAGCATGGTCTGGGGAGTGGAAAGGAAGAAGAAGCATCACCTTGTGAGAACTCAGGCAGTCAACGCAGCAGACACTGACTTAGTGGAAATCACCATTAAGGCTTAGTCAGAAAGGTACCAAAGGGAATGGAGGCTTTTGCCTGTGGAGGGTGAGAGACAAAGGGAACAAGGAGCCTGGAGAGTCACAGCTGGCAGAACTCGGGGTGGGGGGTGTGGAGTTGTGGGGGTCAGGTTGTGGCTGGCTGGAGAGCACCAGTTCCCAGCCAGGAGAGCTGCCACTGGCCAGAAGGACCACCAGGGCAGGCTGGATGGCTACTTGTCTAAAGTCCTTGCACAGAGACCCTGATTCAGATGGGGGCTCCGGAGGGGACCGTGGAGGCTCTATCCGGCTCTGGGGTGCCATGATTCCAGGACAGGGATGTGAAGGCTGCCAGGATGCCGATGCCAAACCGTCTAGGAAGGCAGAGTCATGTCCTGGGTAGCAGATGAGGTTAGCCGCAGTGATCCAAGGCAGCCAGTCTAGGCTGTGGGGCTGCCACCCCTGATATAGAGCCTTGGAAAGTTCTCTTTCATGGAACAAGCCAGGTCATCAAAGTCTTTGTTTAGGTGGATGTCCTGGAGGGGAGAACAGCTCAGTGATTAGTATATGGCCTGGAGGGTGGCAGGCAGTGCCCGCTGAGCTCCAAGCTTCGGAGGCTGGGCCCCCCTCCCGACCAGTGTGCCCATCTGAGGCATGGCTAAGCTCAAGCCTTTGTGGAGTTGACTTCTGGCCAGGGAAGCTTTCCTCCTAAGTCACAGCTTATTCTTGAACAGGAAGTCTTTCCCAGCCTCTCTTATTTCTGGCGTCTTCCCTCAATTAATTACTTCCTATTTTTCCTGTCTGTAGCTTATGCTGTCTAGAGCTGGGGCAGACACGTAACTATGGGCAAGTCGCTTCACTGTCTGCCTCAGTTTCCTCATTTGTAAAATGGACTAGAGAAGGAAAGGGCAAACCAGTCCAGTATCTTTGTGAAGAAAACCCCAATTGGGGTCACGGAGTGTGAGACACACCTGGAAAACACCTAAGAGTTCAGCCTGTCTATACATAATATATATATGTAGTCAGGTCCTCCATTAGACCATGAATTCCTTTTGTCCCTTTTTGTAACTTCAGCGCTAAGCCTAGTGCCTGGCACATAGTAGGCGCTGAATGAATATATTTGTTAGATAAAGGAAAGAAGGAAGGAAGAAGTGTGTGAGTGACTCCCAGAGGAGAGGTGGCCCCATCTCTGCCATGCATGGGAAGGGAGGGGGACGATCCAGGTACTCAGGGGAGGGGTTGGTCCCACGGCTGTAAGGAAGGTCCCTTCCAGGACGGACTTTCAGTGATTCTGGCCCCACTCCCTCACTTTATGCATAGAGACAGGGGTGGGGACCAGATGCTCCCTCACCACGCCCATTCTCTTCCTTCTGGAGCCCCCAAGTGAGCTGGGTGCCTTGCTTCTGGCTCTGACCTCCGCTGTATCCTAGAACAAAGCGAGGTCCGCCCGCGGGGCACCGAACACAGTAGGCGCTTTTAACGCAGACTTTTGACTGAATGAGCGACCTTGGTCACGGACTGGTTGGTGCCCGTCTCCTCCTACGTACCGAGAAGTCCAAAAGCTCCAGTCCCGAGTCTGGGTTCATCTGGACCGCCCTGAGGAGGCCGAGGCAGCCCTCGCTCCGCATGGGGTTCCTGCCCATCTGCGGTGGGAGAGAGAAGCGGGGCAATCGGCAAGGATCGGGGCAGCCCTGGGCATGTCACCAGGGACTGGGAGATCGGCTCCTATGACCCCTCGAATGCTCTGTGGGACCGCAGGCAGGCTACTTAGTAACCTGTGTGAGCCCCACCGCCCCTACCGCCGCTTCGAGCTACTCCGCCTCACTGATATTAGGGGGCTGGACTCTGCCTCTCCACAGTCAGAGAGGGGAGGGACCTTGGGGGTCACCCAGGGCAGCTCCCTCAAGGCTGAGGATCCCCATCTCCACACCCCCGATAATGAGCCCCTTCTCCATATGCCCTCGAGGACCTTCAGAGAATGGGGTGCTCACTACCTCTCCTGGCAACTCACTCCGAGCTTGGATGATTTTTAGGGTTAAAAAGATGGGATTAACTCCGGCCCCTCATGCTGCACACACACCTCCTCCCCTCCCCCCTAACTCTGTTCTTTGAGGAGAAGGAAAAAGGAAGCTGATCCCTCCTCCATCACCTTTCTAATAATTAAAGATAGCCTCTAGGGGGTTCGGTGGATAGAGGGCTGGGTCTGAGTTCAAATCCAGCCTCAGACACTTCCCTATGTAACTCTAGGCAAATCATCCTACTGTTTGTCTCTGTTTACTTATCTGTAAAATGGAGAAAATAGCAGTGGCTCTCTCCCAGGGTTGTTGAGGATCAAATGTTTTATATATAAATTATAAAATGTTTAGCATAGTACAGGTAGGTACCTACTAAGCGCTATGTCAATGCTATCAATATTATTTATCCTCATTTCTATGGTGCTTTAAGGTTTAAAAGCACTTTACACGTGTTTTCTCATTCGATCCTCTAAACAACGCTGAGGAAGGTGCTATTACAGTCCTCACTTTACAAACAAGAAAACTGAGGAGGATGAAGGTCAAGTGACTTGCTCAGAGTCATGGCGCTTGTGTCAGGCAGGATTTGAGCTCAAGGCTTGATGCCAAGGCCAGTGTTCTGTGCACTGCGTCCCCTTCTGTCCACTTCTTGATTGTCTCCTAGAAAGTTCAGGGCCAGAAAGGCACTGATCTTCTCTCCAGCCTGGCCCTTTCCTCAGAGGTCATCCCTCATAGACAGGAGCACCACTCACCGAGAGGATCCTCAGAGTTCGGTTTTCCCTCAGTCCACTGGAGAAGCGGAGGGCCCCGGGCAGTGAGATTCGGTTGTTACTTAAGAGAGAAGATGTTCATTGCTGATGGCTTAAAAACAGCTCCTTGGGAGTCTGTCTCTCTGTCCTTTTATTAGGGTCACAGGGTCACAGAGTGAGAGGCTGTTGGGCAGGGTGTAAAGGGGCCGGGGAGTGCACACACATCTCAGAGTTTTACAGCCTCCTTTTATAGATGGGGAAACTGAGGCCCAGAGAGGCAGAGGATGTTTCACAGTCACACAGGTGGCAGAGATAGGGATGGGAGGCCCCGCATCACAAACGATGACATTCACAGAAGTTCATATTCCCTTTCACCCAGGTCCCTTTCATTCCAATACTGGCTTTGTGCCCCAGTGAGGGGCAAGAAGTCACTCTTATGTACAAAAGTATGCAGAAAGGCAGTAGATTGTAAGCTCTGTGAGCAGAGACAATGCTATTTAGTCGTTATAAATAGATATGCCACATAAATGTCAAGGTATTTCTGCCTTTGCATCCCTAGTACTAAGCTCACCCAGTGACAGGCACATAGTAGGCACTTTGTAAATGTTGGGTGAAGCCTTCTTCCCCCCCACGGCTTGTGCCTTCCCTCTGACATTACCTTAATGCTAACAGCCCAAATTTACACAGGACATTAAAGTTTGTACTGCATCCCACTGGGAGGGATATGCTATTATGATCCCCATTGTACAGTTGAGGAAAATGAGGCAAACAGAAATGAAGTGACTTGCCCATGGTCACATGGCTAGTAAGTGTCTGAGGTTGGATTTGAACTCAGATCATCCAAATTCCAGGTTTAGTGCTCTATGCACCCCACTATCATGGCGATTCCTCATCTTCTATCTAATTCCACCTATTCTGTCCTGTCTGTGCAGTGATTTGCGTGTTGTCTCCAGGGGATACAAGGAAAAAGTCAGCCCCTGCTCTGGAGGAGGGAGAAGGGGTGGGGGCTGGGGTGCTCACCTGATGTTGAGCTCCTCAAGCACACTGTTGACTTTCAGAGCCTCCCCCATGGCTGCAGCTCCTTGGTCACCAAAGCCGTTGTAGGAGAGGTCCAGCACTTTGAGGTAGATGTTGACCTGTGCAATTAGGACAGACTGGACAGTGATGATGCTGAGGAGGAGGGAGAGGAGCAAGGAGGAAGGAGGCGGGAGGGGGAGTGAGGAGGAAGGAGGAGGAGGGAGATAGAGGAGAAAGGAGAGGAGGAAGAGGGGAAGGAGGGGGAGAAGAGAGGAGGAGGAAGAAGAGGGAAAGGAGGGGGAAGATGGGGATGTGGCACATTCATTAAGGCTTCATCTTTCACTAAACTCTGGGAAGGGAGGAAGGGCAGCTAGAGGTGAAAGTCACAGAAAGCTTTGCCTCCTCATCCCTGGCTTCCTGAGGCAGCACAAGGGCCAGGTACAGATCCTACTTCAGGGGTTCCTGAGCTGGGATATGGGGCAGAGACTGCTGAATACACAGATCCCAGAGCCTGCAGATCCAAGAATGCCCATTTGGACCCAGGACACAAATGGCCATCTAGGCTCTGCATAGATTCCCTCAGCGAGGGGGAAACTGATCCCAGCCCACACCCAAAGCCCATAGCCCTGGGAGCCTAAATGCAGCTCTGGGAGCCTTCTGCCCTCTTTACTGTCCAGGACCTGGACCTGAAGTCTAGCTATTGGTGTTATGAGTCACTGACATTCCTGTCATCTTGGAGGATACCCCCTACCACCAGCCAAGATGTATTTCTTTGTCCCCAGGCCTGACTGAAGCCCAGGGCAGGTTGTAGGGTGGCCGTACCCCAACGCTGTGGGTGAAGATCACAGCTCCTGTGCCCCGGAGGTGGTTCCAGCTGAGATTCAGCTCCTTTATGCCAACATTTTCTGCCAGGGCTGGTCCCAGTTTTTCCCCTTAGGGAGAAACAAAGTCCCAATGTTGGTCCCATGGGGTCTTTCCTAATGCCAAGGGAGGGGGGTGGGTAGCTCAAGGAAAATGGGGGAGAAGGGCTGTCTGCTGTACTGGAAAGCCCCAAGGCCTACCCTAGCCCCTGGAATTTGACCTGTCCTACCAGCTTCCTCATCCAGAAGGTTATGGCTCAAGTCCAGCAGCTCCACCTTGGTGTTGACCATTAGGGCGTCAGCAATGTCCTTGGCAGCTTGTGTGCCTAGGTCACTCCCGGAAATCCGAAGCCGCCGCACAGAAGTGTTCTCCTTAAGGGCAGCACACAGGGCCTTGGCACCTTTGGCCCCCAGTTTGTTATCAGACAGATCAAGATCTGATGTGAAAGACCCAGGGGATGGACATCAGAAGTTGTGGACAGAGCCAGGAAGACCTGAGTTCAAGTCTTGGCTTTTATGTGTGTGTGTGTGTGTGTGTGTGTGTGCATGTGTATGTGTGTGTGTGTGTGTATGTGTGTGTGTGTGTGTATTACCTTGGAAAGATCACCTAACTGCTCTGTATCTCAGTTCGCTTGTCTATAAGAGGGGTTTAGTTCTCCTAACCCTCATATAATCTCAGATGATAAAGCTTAATGTGCTAACACCTGGCCATCTCTTTACAAAGTGTGAACACCTTCTCTGAGGGATTTGAAATGAACCATTCCAATAACTGAAGGAAGATGGCCATGTTTCCAGATGATCTTAAAAGATAGTTTGAGAAATAGAGACACACATTCTAGACGCTAATATGTAGCTAAGATCAGAAGCAGCTTCAAAGTGTAGAACCTCTGGAAGAAACGAAGAGAGCTGGCCCCCAGTGGTAAGAGAGAGCTAGCCCTGGAAACTGAGAATGAAGATTTAAGGAGTGGGGTCTTTGGAAGAAAAGAAGAGAGCTGGTCATGGATTCAAGAGAGCCCTAAAAGTTGTGTCAAGCTGTGGAGACGAGTAGACCCTGGGGGCCTATTTGAGCAGCCCTATAGAGATGTATCTTGAGGTAGAGTTTGGTGCAGACTCCATAAGGACAGAAAGGATGTTGAGGCCCTGCAGTACTGCAGTTACAAGTGGCCTTGGCCACATGTCTTTGTTACGTATGTGCCTTTCTAACATTTTACTCTACCCTTTTGCCCCTTTTCCTCATGGATGATGTGTGTCCTCCTGGGGCTCAGCAAGAGGCAGGGGAATGCTGAGGCAGCAGAGGGAAGTATTGTACAGTGTAGAGAGCCTTGGTTCTGGAGTGAGAGGCAACTCTCACCCCTTTACTGCTCTGGACCTTAGTTCTTCTGTAAAAGTATATGACTGGGCTTGATCACCTCTGGTCTTCCTTCCAGATCTCGATGTATGAGCCCAGGACCCTAATTCATTTAACCTCCTGGGCCTTAGTTTCCTCGTTTGTAAAAGGGATTCTGTGACCTCTGAGGTCCCTTCCAGGTCGTAGATCTATGGTCCCTTGAGGTTGGCAGAGGACAAGTAGAGAGAATGCCCTTGGACAGTGGAGGAGAATGGCCCCTCCTCAGCTTGGACTGGGCATGTGCATGACTGGGAGAGCCACTGATGACATTATAAGGAAGGGCAACAGAAACTGAGGCAAAGCATCTGGGTCCCAGCCCGAGTAGCATCTGGGGATGGCCACCCAGATGAGGGGAGAGAGCAGGGCTCTAGGCCTAGCTCAGCCATACATCTCCTTGGGTGAGCCTCCTCTTTCTCATCTGTAAAATAGTTATGGAGATCCCTGTGCTCCCCTAGGTTGGTCGACTCACCAGCCCTATGGAGGCTGGAGCACCCACCTATGATGAAGCAGTTCTCTTTCAGCATTCCAGCAATCGCCGCAACCCCTTCCTCATTCAGCCAGTTGTCACGCAGATTCAGTTTCAGAATGGAGGTGTTGGACATCAAGGATAATGCCAGGGCCCGGGCCCCCTGCAACACAACACACGCCTGCCAGGGGGGACAGCAGAGGAGGCAGAGATGGAGGGTGGGAGACCCTCCTTCAAGTTCTGACACAGGCACTTGCTGGCTATGTGACTTTGGACAGGTAACTTCTTAAGCCCTTGCTTGGGGAGACTCGGAGACATGCTTGTTAGAACAAATAGAATTTTAGGGGTCACCTAGCCCTATCTCTCCTCATTTTGCAGACAGGGAAACTGAGGCCTAGAGAAGGGAATGGGAGAATCATCTTGTCCTCCTTTCTCAGAGGAGGCAGCTGAGGCCCAGACACAGGGAAGGATTGGCCGAAGGTCACACAGCTAGTAAATAATGAAACCAGGACCAGAACCCAGAGCATGCAATTTCCTCACCTGGGCCTGGGTCTGACAGTGAATTAATAAGAGAACCAGGACTGGAGCTGGTGTCTTCTCTGACCAAGCCCAGGGCTCCATCCATCTGCTGTGCCACAGTCTCCTTGTGGTTCTCTGAGCTAAGGGGGAAGCTGAGGCCGGTCACAGAGCTGACAGCTAGAGCCAGGCATTGTGCTACGTGCCAGGAACACAGCGGGAAATGGAGGAGTTCCCTTTCTCTGGGAACTTATATTTTGCAGGACCTAGAGGGCAGCGAATGTATCTCTACCTGAGGTCCAAGGCCACGGTGCATCAGCATGAGCTCAGGGTCATGCATGTGGTGAAGGAAGTAGGAGATGGGTACCACTCCATAGGCCTCACAGGCTGCCAGGTACTGGGACCTGCCAGTGAGGTCATACAGCCCATGGGGCTCTGTGGGAGAGAGAGAATGTAGTCAGAGAGAATGAAAAGAGCACTTCTCATTACTGGTTTGACATTCAAGGTCCCCCTCTAAAAAAAAAAACGAGAATTCTCTTTCTGACCTATCCTCCATTCAAGTCCAGGGACATTTATTAAGCACCTACTGTGTGCAAAGCCTTGGACCTGGCTCTAAGGCCACAAAAAGTAGCTCCCTCCAGAGTCCCTGTCCTTGGGGACCACCCATTCTAGGAAGCGATGGAAGGCTGTGGAGCAGGGGAGTGACCTTGGGAAGAAGGAGGAGAGTATTGAAAGAGTCCAGGCAAAAGTGATGAGTGTGAGCGATTAAGAAAACCGCCACTTTAGAAGGCCACCCTTCAGCAACCCATCGCTCCAGCCCAACAACCATCTTCACGGTGGATGAGGGTGGGTCTGGCTACTCCACACTTTCCCACCTCTGAGTCTTTGCCTCATGATGCTCTGCATGCCCTTCCTATGTCTCCCTCTGTCTTCTGAAGTCCTCTCCAGGCTTTAAATCCTTACTCCCCTGCATCCTCCTCTAGGAAAGCCTCCTTAATCCTCGCTTGGTACAATCTTCTGGAAAAACTTGGCTTCATACTTGCTCTGAGGACCATATGCTTGCTCTGTCATAGATTCAGAGCTGGACATTAACTAGCTCCATCATCCTCTATTACAAAGGAGGAGATAGGCCCAGTGGGGGCAGGGACTTAGCCTAAGGTCACACTGTAAAATGGTAGAACTGGGATTCTAGTTCAGGCCCTTAACTCTAAATCCAGCCCCCTTCCCACTACTCCCACTTCAGCACTTTGTCTTAAAAACCCTTGGATGACACCTACACGTTGGTTAATATGACAAAAAAGGAAAATGACAAATGTTGGCAGAGATATGGGAAAATTGGAACTCTAATGCATTGTTGGTGGAATTGTGAACTGATCCAACCATTCTGGAGAGCAATTTGGAACTATGCACAAAGGGTTATAAAACTGCATACCCTTTGGTTCAGCAATACCACTACTAGGTCTGTATCCCAAAGAGATAAAAAATAAAAAGTAAAAGGATATACACATACATACATACATACATGCCTAGATACATACATATATATATGTAGATATTTATAGCAACTCTTTTTGTACTGGCAAAGAATGAAAAACTGAGAGGATACCCATCAACTGGGAAATGACTGAAGAAGTTGTGGTATATGATTGTGATAGAATACTATGTGCTATTAGAAGGTGGATAAGCAGGTGGATTTTGGGAATATCTGGAAAGATTTACATGAACTGATGCAGAGTGAAGTGAGCAGAGCCAGGAGAACGTTGTACGGAGGAAGAGCAACGTGGTTCAGTTGTCAACTGTGAATGACTTAGCTCTTGTCAACAATACAAGATCTGAGACAATTCCAAAGGACTTAAGATGAAAAATGCTGTCCACCTCCAGAGAAAGAACTGATAAAGATTGAGGGCAGAGCAAAGTGTATTTACTAATTTAGGGTCTGTTTTCTTTCACAACATGACTAATATGCCAATATGTTTTGTATGACTACACATGTATAACATATAAAATTGTTTGCCTTCTCAATGAGAGGTGAGGGGAGAAAGGAATGGAGAAAATTTGGAACTCAAAATTTAAGAAATGTTAAAAAAAATTTTATGTGTGATTAGGCAAAAACAAAATGTTAAATAAATTTAAAACTTTACAAAAATAAAAACTTTGGGAGGTAACCAAGGCCAACATCATTCCTCTCCTATTACAGAGAAGCTGCGGGGCTTGCCTGTAGGGGAGTGCCTATGTGTGTGGTGTCATATCCCCACCAACCCTTCCACCCCTGCATGGTTGTATCTAGAGAAGCATCCGGAGAAGCCAGCCAGGATGGGGAGAGAAACATCATAACTTTCTTCAAGTATCTTTCTCTCCAGGGTACACTCCTGACCCTGGTCAAGCCACAGAAACACCTTCCCCTTGGAGGGTCACTCCGCTCCTGAGGCCCCGTCCTCTCATTGGCTGGTTCTTTTCAGACCTTGAAAGCCATGTCTTCATTACTCCTCAGACTGGACTCCTGACTCTCTGGACATGCTCTACCTTATTTCTTTGGGGATACCAAAATACAAAAAACAGACCCTGCCTTAAGGAGCTTGCCACTGTCTGATGGAGAAGACAGTGTGAAAATAACTAGTTACACACAAGGTACCTACAGATGAAAGGTAACCCTTGAGGGGAAGACTGTGGCAGCCAAGGTGGGTGGGGCACTGGGAAAGGCCTCTTGCAGAAGGTGGGATTTGATCTGAGTCCTGTAGGAAGCCAGGAGGCAGAGTTGAGGAGGGAAAGTGTTCCAGGGTTGGGGCATAATGATTTCAAAAGCATAGTCAGGAGATGAAGCATTTTGTTTAAGAAGCACCAAAAAGGCCAATGCTACTGGATTAAAGAGTATATGGAGATTGCTGGAAAGACTAAGACTGGAAAGGCAGGAGGGGGTCAGATCATGGAGAATTTTAAAAGCCAAACAGTTTGCTCTTGGAGGCAATAGGGAGCCATTGGAGTTTACTGAGTGTGTGTGTGTGGGAACCTGAGCTCCAGCAAAATCAGTAGTAGCTAAATAAAGGATGGACTATAGTGGGGAGAGAGGAGGCAGGAAGACCCTCCCCCACCAGGTTTCTGCAATAGTCCAGGTGTGAAGGGATGAGGCTCTGCACCAGGACACTAGTAGTCAGAGGAAAAAAAGGGGTGTATTGGAGAGATACTGCAAAAGTGATATCAACCAGAGATGTTGCAAAGGTGAAATGAACAAGAGATGCTGCAGAGGTGAAATGACAGAGATGTGAAGGTGAAATGGACAAGAGACGCTGCAGAGGTGAAATCAACAAGCCTTGGCCCCAGTTTGGTGAAGGTTGAGAGAGAGTGAGGATGACTCCTAGGTTGTGGACCTGGGGAGATGGAGAGGATAGTGGAGACAGTTTTGACAGTAAAAGGAAGAGGAGAGGATTTGAGGGGAATAATGGGTTTTAATTTTACACATTTGAGTTTTCCATGCTTGTTGGAGTGCCCACTTCAAAATCTCCAATAGCCAGAAGTGAGAGTAGTAGGAAACAGCGAGATCCCCACCAAATCCCCTCTAAAAAAGATCTAGAGAGTGCATCAAATCAAACTTTGTGGAGAAATCTAAGGGAAAAAAATCATGGTGAGTCATTTTTCCAGCCCTGGTTGACATAAAGGTAGAGAGGTCTGTGGACATGGTCTGGTCCAAACTCCCTGAGACAATGAGAAATATTAAAACAGTCAAAACTTCATGATGGGTATGTATTTCTTGCTTTCTTGATATGTGGGGGAGGAGTATAGGGAGAGAAAGAATTTGAAACTACTATTAAACATAAAATTTTAGAGAAAAAAGTCAAAAGACTCAAAAAATAGATGAAAGTGTAAGGCACTTCATAGCAAAAACAACTGACCTGGAAAACAAATAGAAGAAAAATAATTTCAGAAACACTGGATTGAAAACCATGATCAAAAAATGAGCTTTGACATTATATTTCAAGAAACCTTTTTAAAAAAAGTTACCCACATCTCTTAGAACCAAAGAGCAAAGTAGAAATTGAGAGAATCCACCAGTGACCTCTTGAAACTCCAAAATGAAAATTCCCAGAAATATTATAGTCGAACTCCAGAGCTTCCGGCCAAAAGAAAAATACTGCAGTCAGCCAGAAAGAAAGAATTCAAGTAATGAGGATCCAGTCAGAATCACACAAGATTTAGCAGTGATCACCATAAAGAAGCAGAGAGCTTGGAATATAACATTCAAGAAGACAAAGGACATAGGCTTACAGTCAACTTTTGCCAGTTTACCCAGAAAAACTGAATACAATCCTACTTGGGGGGTGGAATAGATTTTCAAGGAAATAAGTGGACTTTCAAGCATTTCTGATTTTTGAGGCTGACCAGAGCTGCACAGAAACTTTGAAGTGCCAACACAGGAATTAAGAGAAACATAAAAATGTATGCACGGATGAGCAATGATAAATGACTAAACCAGTATAAACTACTTTTGTTGGGGAGGGGATACTTGTGTCCCTTAGAACCCTAACATCATCAAGGATCATAGAGGGAGTGTGATTAGACAAAGCCTAGGAATAGTTCTGTGATATTTTGATGATCTTTAGAAAAGAACAGAAAGGGAGGGGAAGAGGATTACACTGAGGTGGGGGCAGGGAAAAGAAGGTCAGAAAACATTACCTTACATAATGGAGGTGCTCAAGTATAAGTCTATACAAAGAGGAAGGCTGGGGATGACTGACACTTCAACCCCTTCTCATCTGAACAGGTCAAAGGAAAGAAGAATCCACACACATGAACATACAGTTGGGTTCAGAAATACATTTCCCTCAACAGGGGAATGGGAAGCTAGGTTGTGCAGTGAATAGAGAGCTGGGGTTGGAGTTAGGAAGACCTGAGTTCAAATCCAGCTTTAGACATTTACTAGTTGTGGGACCCTAGGCAAGTCACTTGAGTCCCTTTGCCTCAGTTTCCTCATCTTAAAATGAGCTGAAGAAGGAAATGACAAACCACTCCACTTTCTTTGTAAGAAAACCCCAAACTGGATCATGGAGAGTCAGACATGACTGAACATCAACAGCGGGAAATAGCAGGGAAAGGGGAGAAGTGGGAATTAGAGGGAAAGATTAAGGGAGAGAGTACTTGTAAGCAAAATAAAGCAAGGACAGACAAAAATATTTACAGCTCTTTTTGAGGTGGCAAAGAATAGGAATGGCCAATCAGGGAACTGCTGAACAAGTTGTGGTCTCTGAATATAATGGAATATTATCATGTTATATGAAATGATGAAGGGGATGGTTTCTGAGAAACCTGGGAAGACTTGTATGAACTGATGCAGAGGGAAGGGGGAAGAAAATGGTAACCATCTTGTAAAGTCAAACGACTTAGAATGAAGAATCCAGAGGATTACTGATGAAACATACTACCTATCTCCTGATTGAAAGGTGAAAGATTTAGAGTACAGAATGATTATATAGTTTACATTTATAATCATTCTCTATATATGAATAATGTATATTCATATATATTATAAGATGTTATATAAAAGTATATATTGTTACAATATATAAAAGTATATTATAATGCATTATTATATGTTATACTGTGTTATATTATTTACATACAATTATATATATGTTATTTATTAAATATATGAGGTATATATTATACATATATATTCTTTCTGGATGGAACCAATGTAGAAATATGTTTTGCTTGAGTGTACATGTTTGTAACAAGGATTTTGTTTCTCTTTGATTCCTTTTTTGGGCAGGGGGAGGAGAGTGAGAGGGAGAGAAGGTAGATTTTTGCTGGCTGGAAATAACAAAATTTAATTTCAAAAAACTGTCCAATAGGAAGTTGGTGACTGGAGCTCAGGAGAAAGACTATGGGAATCATTTTCACAGAGACAATAATTGGACCCATGGGAGCTGATGAAATCAGGGAGGAAGATAGCAGAGGGGCAAAATCCCAGGACAGTTGCTCGATCAGGGTAAGGAGGAATAAGCTCTGGGTTTGGGGTCACTGGAGGTTGAGTTTAAACCCAAGTATGCAATTTACCTCCTGTGCAATCATGAGAAAGTCCCTTCCCTCCCTGGGGTCTCAGTTTTCTCATCTGTACAATGAGGGGATGACCTCTGCAGACCCCTCCAGCTCTGTTTCTGTGACCCCATGTTTCCCATCCTCACTGTCTCCTCTAGGCCAAGAGTGGCCTCCTAACTAGCTGCTCCAGATTGGTCAGTGGGGGAGTGATGAGGCCTGGCTTTAAGCGGGGTGGGGGTGTCTTGGGAGGTTACCTCCCCTTTCTAGGTCCGAGTCAGAGTGTCCCTCGCTGTCCGTCTCATAAGCCCCCTCGGGGCAACCTCCCGGCTCATTGGGGTCCTCCTCCTCCTTCTCCTCCTCCTCCTTCTCCTGGGTTTGCAGCAGGGAACACTTCAGAGGGAAGTTGGTGCTGAGGCCCCTGGAGGGGGTCTTGGGCACGCTCTGGGAAGGCAAGAAAACGAGGTGTCTTGGGCTGAGGCGGCCCCAGAGCGGTGGCTCGGTGAGGCAGGGGCTTGTGAGCTGGGCTGGGGTCTCTGCCACTGCCTGCCTGGGATTGGGGCTCCGCCATCCTGTCTGTAAAATGAAGGATCATTGATCTAGATCAGGGAACAGTCCCGTTTTACAGATGGGGTAAATGAAGGTTCCTCGGTAGTTGGCGGCTTTCTAGGACTCAGTTTTCCCATCTGTAAAATGAAAGGTTGCCTTCTCTAGCCCCCATCCAGCCCCAGACGATTTGTTTTCTGTCCCCGGGGCCCCAACTCCCCCTTCAATGGAGTCTTGGAAACACCCACCCGTTGCCTGTCTGACTTTACCCACGTTCCTTCTCCTCTCTGGGCCTCAGTGGACTTCTCTGCCCAGGGAGGGGGTGGACTCAGAGGCCTTTAAAGCCCCTCTCCCCAAGACTGGGGCAAGGAGTGCTTGGCTTAGGAGGGTCCCTGCCCCGCCTGGACTCAGTTTCCCCAGTCGTACATTTTCGTGGACGTTTAGCACCACTTTCAGCCCAGTCTTTTCCCCGCTTTGCGTCCTCGGCTCCTGCTCTCTCTTCTCCTCCTCCTTTTCCTCCTCTCCACGAGCAATTTCAGAGGGCAGCCTGGAGGCGGTGGCCGGGTCCCACGGCCCCGGGCGCTGGTCCACTCTGGCTCCCGAGGGGTCCCCCCACGGTCCCGGCTTCCGCTCGAGTAAAGCCCCCGGAGGGCGGATTCCGCGACCGAGGTGGCTCCTCATCTGGAGCTGCGGGGCAAGCGACTGGAGCCGGGGCTGCATGGAGGCTGGAGACGGGGAGGCCGCCTACGAGGACCAGCCCGGGAGGCGACCGAGCTGATGGGCGTCCCCCGCGACCAATAGGAGTCCTCGCGTCCTCCGTTGCCATGGAAACCGCCAACAGCAGGCCGCGTGGGCTGGGGAGCCGCGCTGCAGGATGCTCCCGCGTCCAGCCTGGGGTGGTGGGGCGCGGCGGAGTCACCGGGAGCTCACTACGCATCAAGGCCGATATGCCTAGGAGTAGCTGCAGGGCTGGGGAGCTCCCTCCCTCGCGAGGCAGTCCATCCCACGTTGGGAGGGCTCTGGCATACCATCCTAAATCAGACGCTTTGCCAGTCCCCTCCCTCTCCGCGTTCTGTCCTCTGGGGCCCGGCAGAACAGAGCTACTCGCTCCACTTTCTCCTGTCCCTGTGTGTCTCTCGTTAGAATGTGAGCTCCCCGAGCCCCATGTAGACCTCGAGGTCCTCCAGTGGCCCTTAAGAGCTACAAGTGATCTCGAGGCTGCAGGTTCCCCACCCTGTGAGAAGCTGCAGCAATCGTTACATTTTGTACAGCTCGGAGCCCTGGCATAATGTGCTCTGTCCGCTGCTGTAAATCCAGAGTCCTTGGCGTAACGCTCCAAGCGCAGGTGTTCACCTGCCAGTGGCAGCCTAGAAAACTGCATTGGCCCTGTACTGCCTGGTCCTGCCTGGTCCCCAGCGCTCTTGGGACATCATGAGCCAAGAAGCTCCCTGCAGGCTGCTTGTAAATAAATAAAGATGTCCTTGTCGCAGCACCTGGTTTTAAACCTAGGGTGACATTCTATGTCTTTGACATCACACAGCTGCCATGTATCTTATTCAGGATTAGAACCCAGTTCTCTTGACCCCGGATCTAGCCATCTTTCTACTACATCGCATACTGCTGAGATCAGAGGCCCACCTGTCAGGCAATGAAGAGGGTGGGCAGGATGGACTTTGTCAGGATGGGCCGGACTCCGACGTCTATTGCAGCTAATTTTACGATGTCAGAAAGGCCTCTTGCGTAACACTTAGCTGTGGGGATATTGTCATCTCCTTAGTAGATAATAAGCATCCATGGGATATTTTTCACCTTTCCATCCCCAGTACCCACTGAGCATGGGGTCTTGCATCTAGCTGGCCCTTATTATAGAGCCAGCCATTATAACTTATATGTAATATCTTAGCAGACATAGGAGGGGGTGAGCTAGTGGGTGGTAGAGCAGAAAAGTCAAGAGAATGAGGATTGAGAAAAGGCCACTGGATTTGGCAACAAAAAGGTCATTGGTGGCTTTGGAGAGAGGTGATTGCTTAGTCATTTCAGTCACATCTGACTCTCTTCCACCCCATTTGGGGTTTTCTTGGCAGAGGTACTGGAGTGCTTTGCCATTTCCTTCTCCAGATGAAGTGACTTGCTTAGGGTCACACAGCTAGTAAGTGCCTGAGGCCAGACAGTCTATCCATTGTACCACCTAGCTGCCCACAGATGTAGGTACAGGTATAGATAGAAATATGTGTATGAATATAAAATATATGGGGGGCAATGGATAGAGAATTGTGCCTGGAACCTGAAAGACATCTTCTTGAATTCAACTCTAGCCTCAGATACTTACTAACTGTTGACCCTGGGCTTGCCACTTAACCTAGTTTGCCTCAGTTTCCTCATCTATAAAATAAACAGGAGAAGGAAGTGGTAAACCACTCCAGTATCTGTCAAGAAAGCCCCATATAGGGTCAGAAAGAGTCGGACGCAATTGAAATGACTGAGCTACAAACCCCGTGTCTATATCTATATGTCTGTATTTCGCTATGTATGTAGCCTCTTGTGTGTGGTCTTCCACTTTAGAATGTGAGTTCTCTAAGGGCAGGAACTTTTTGTCTTTCTCAGGAAAGGAAAGCATGTAGTAGGTGCTTTATGAATGCTTGCTGACTGACTGGGGAGTGCAGCCAGGAAAGGGAGTCATGGGGATGGTGAGTAGAGCCCCAGGCTTACTGGCTGTCACACCCATCCTGACTCCAGTGCTCATAACTGAATACAATCCTTCATATGAGGTGTGGCTAGGGCAGGGGACAGGCCTGATCATGGGCCACATGCCTCTTTGAAGGCAGCCCAGGTTCCCACTACCTTGTTGACTCCTAACTTTCTCAGCCTCACTTTCCTTAACTATAAAATGGGGGGAGGGAGTTAAAATGTACTAGGTATAAAGGAAGATATCAGAAGAAAACTGGAAGAACATGGAATACATTACCTATCAGACTTATGAATAAGAGAAGACTTTATTCATAAACAAGAGATAGCATTGTGAGGTGGAGAATACATAATTTTGATTACAAATTAAAAAGTTTTTGTACAAAAAAACCCAATGTAGTCAAAATTAGAAGGAAAACAAAATTGGGAAAATAAATTTTTATAGATAGTTTCTCAGATAAAGGTCTTAATTTTCCAACATATAGGGAACTTTGTCAAATTTATAAGCATATGAGTTATTGCCTAGTTAATAAATGGTCAAAGCATATGAACAGGCAGTTTTTCAATGAAGAAATCAAAACTATACATATTTATGCAAAAATGATCTGTCATTACTGATTAGAGAAATTCAAATTAAAACAACTTTGAGACATCATCTCACACCTATCAGATTGGCTAAAATGATAGAAGGGAAAACTTACAAATGTTGGAGATGCGGAAAAACTGGGACATTGATGCACCATTGGTGGAAATGTGAACTGATCCAGTAATTTTAGGAAGCAATCTGGAATTATGCCCAAACAGCTATAATGTTGTGTATGCCCTTTGACTCAGCCATACTACCATTAACCTGAGGTAAATGGTCAATGGCCTCAGCATTGATTGATAATGGTCTGTTGAGAACACTATTGAAGTGTTCAGTCCATCTCTCTCGGATCATGTCCTTATCACTAATCAATGTGGCTCCATCAACACTGAGTAGTTGTGATACACCATAGGTTTTTGGTCCAAAAATAGCTTTCAGGGAATCATAAAAATGCTTTGGATTGTTACTATCAGGTTAAACTGGATTTCATCTGCCTTCTTACTGAGCCAGGAATCCTGCATCTCTCTAAGCTTTGCTTTTACTTTGCTTTTGATGGAATTAAATGCTGCCTTCTTAGAGATGGATGACCTATCCTACTGGCAAATCCTGTGGAGTTCTTGTTTTTCATTTAGCAGCTTCTGAATTTCCCCATCATTTTTATCAAACCAGTTTTGGTGTTTGTGAGTGTTCTGATCCAGATGAGCAAATGCAGTTCTGTACACCAAATCTCTGAGAGCTGCCCACTCCTTTTCTGCTCCACTGTTGCCAGCTGTGTTTTGGCTCAACTTTCCCTCCAAGTTAGCAGCAAACTATTCACGCTCAGAGAACAACTTTAATTTGTGGACATTAATTCTTCTGGTAGTCATTTTGCCTCGGGGGTGGCACTTTTGTTGAATGTGAATATTTAACTTGGAAAGGATAAGTCTATGATAAGGCCAGCTGATTCCTGGCAGGATAAGGTACCAGACACTGAAATCCTTGCCTTAGTTTAACTGCCAAACATTCAAACTATGCTTCAGAGAATGCAGCTCTGATGTGCTGGCCATGTTGTTCCAATGTAAAATGTATGCATGCTGAAAAGACTTTTATGGAGAACTGGCATTGGGCAGGCTGTCACATGGTGGTCAGAAGAAGTGATACAAGGGCACTCTCAAGGTCTCTCTCAAAAATTTTGGATCTGATCGTGCAGAGACATTGGCACAGGATCTCTCAGCATGGCATGCCCACATCAGAAAGCATGCTGTGCTCTATGAGCAAAGCAGAATTGAGACAGCACAAAGTAAACATAGGATGCACAGAATTGGAGTATCCAGCCCAGATGTTCACACAACTTATCTGTGGCCAATCTGTGGTAGATCATTCCGAGCTTGTATTGGTCTGATCATCCACAGTTGGATACATTGAAACTTGAGTTTATCATGGTGATATCATTTTGATCCTCCTTGAGAATGCCACTATCCCAAGGTAATCAGAGAAAAAAGAAAAGAACCCATAGATTCAAAATACTTATAGCGACTCTCTTTGTGGTGGCAAAGAACTGGAAATTAAGGGGAAATGGCTAAACAAGTTGTGGTATATGATGGTGATGGAATACTACTGAGCTGTAAGAAATGATGAACTGGTTGGTTTTAGAAAAAAGACATGCATGAAATAATGAAAAGTGAAGTAAGTAAAACCAAGAGAACATTGTATACAGTAATAGCAATATTGTTCAAAGAATAATCGTAACTAATGAAATTATTCTGAGTACCATAAATACTCAAATCAACTATAAAGGCCCTATAAAGGAAGATACTATCCATTCCCAGAGAAAAAACTGATACATAGAAGTAGGTGTAGTATGGTTTTATATATACTTATCAATCTACATCAAATGGTGACTTTCTCTAGTGTGAGGAGGGAAGAGAGGGAGGGAGCACAGTTTGGAACTTAAAATGTAGCAAAAATAAATAAATAAAATTTTAAAAAGACTCATTGGACTACCTAAAAATCATGAACAAAAAAACCATACACATCATATTTCAGTAAAATATAAAGGAAAACTGTCCAGATATCTTAGGACAACAGAGGAAAGCAGAAATTGAAAGAATTCATCATTCATCTCCTGAAAAAAAATTTCACAGATGAAAACTGCTAGGAATATTATATCTGAAATCCAAAGCTTATGGGTTGGGGAGAAAATACTGTAAGCAGCCAGAGAAAATTATTAAAATACCAAGAAATCACAGTCAGGATTGTACAAGACTTAGCAGCTACTACTAGAAAGGACAGAGAAGGCTTGGAATAAGATATTCTGGAAAACAGTGAAGCTAGAATTACAACCAAGAAAAATCTACTCAACAAATCCGAGCATACTCTTATAAAGGAAAAATGAATAATGAAATAGAGGACTTTCAGGTATTCCTGATGAAAAGCCTGGAGATGAATAGAAAAGTTAATATTCAAACAGAAGACTCAAGATAAGCATAAAAGATAAGCACTAGTGAGAAATAAGGGACTAAACAAGGTTAAGTTGTTTATAGTATTATATGGAAAGATGATACATGTAACTCCTCAGAATTTTGTCATCAACAGAGGTTTTAGAGGGAGTTTCAAGCAGAAGGCCTGGGTCCTATTGTGTTGAGATAGTCTCAAAAGAAAAATGGAAGGTTGAGAAAGACAGCTTCAGTGTGAGAGTGGGAAGAGAGGAAGCATGGAAAAAATTACTTCATGAATGGGGTGTATATATAAAAAATTTATATAACGGAGGGGATGATGAAGGAGTAGGAGATGGGGGCAACATTAGAACTTCACTCTCATCTGAACTATTTCAAGGAGGCAAGAGTACATACATACATTCAATAGAGTACACAAACTCATCTTACTCAATGGGGAAGTAGAAAGGAAAGGGATTATGAGAAGGGGAAGGAGAGTAGATTAAGGGAGGCAATGGTCAGAAGCAAACTCCTGAGGAGGGGACAGGGTGAAAAAGTATAGAAATAGAAGGGAGGGAAAATAGAGGGAGGGGCTGGAGCAGAATCTATTATGCTTCAGCTGAAATAAAAAAGGCAAGGATTGCAATCATGATCTCAGACAAAGTAGAAGCAAAATAAATAAACAGGGAAACTACACTTTGCTAAAACGTATCATAGACAATGAATTAACATCATTACCAAACATATATGAAACAAATGGTATAGCATCCACATTCTCAAAGGAAAAGTTAAATGAATTACAGGAAGAAACCCTACTAGTAGGGGAACTTCAACTTAACCTCTCAGACCTAAATAAATATAACCATAAAATAAGAAACAAGTTATAGAGATGAATAGAATTTTGGGAAGTTAGAAACGATAGAACTCTGGAGAATATTGAATAGAAATGCAAAGGAGTATACATACATCTTTATACATAGTACTTTCACAAAAACTGACCATGTATTAGGGCATAGAAACCACGCAAACCATGCAGAAATATTAGATGCATATTTTCCTGACTATAATCCAATAAAAATTATATATAAAAAGGACCTTGGAAGCATATGTAAAATTAATTGGAAACTAAACAACCTAATTCTAAAGAATGAGTGGATCAAAGAACAGATCATAGAAACCATCAATACTTTCATTAAAGAAACTGACAACGATGAGACAATATGCCAAAAGTTGTGAGATGCAGTCAAAGTAGTACTTAGGGGAAATTTTATAGTTCTAATTATTTATACATCAATAAGAGAGAGAAAGAGCAGATCAATGAATTGGACATACAACTAAAAAAACTGGAAAAATAACAAATTTAAACCCCAATTAAACACCAAAATAGGAATCTTGAAATGCAAAGGAGAGATTAATAAAATTAAAGTTTTAAAAATTGAGCTTCAAAGTGAAACTGAGTTCGTTTTATGACAAACAAAATAAAACAATAGAAGAGATAAACCATAGCTAATTTAAGAAAAGAAAGAAGAAAAACAAATTGCGAGTATCAACAATAAAAAGGGTGAATTCACAGCCAATAAAGATGAAATAAATGCAATAATTAAAAGCTATTTTTACCCAATTACATTTAAATAAAATTGGGAAGCTAAACAAAATGGATGAATATTTACAAAAATGTAAATTGTCCAGATTAACAGAACAGGAAACAGAAAATAGATTAAAAGAAAATGATTGATTACAAGTTGATTGAATTCACAATTGACTTCACAATTTTCCCCTTCGATTCTTGGGAGATATTTCTCCTATGAATAATTTTATCTACAGACTCAATCTATACTGGCAGAAAGTGCGTTACAGAAGTGAAAAAGCAATATAGAATTTGTACAATTCTGCATATTCTCATTCTTGCGCTACATGCCTGATTAGCATAATATCCTTAGGAACTTTATTGGAGTTTGTTTAGTATAATAAATAGTGCAGAGCTGAACACAAGGTAGAAGGATAATTATAAGAGCCACGAAAATAAAGGTCCATTTAATTATGGTAACAAGGGTGCCATCTCCTTGAAACCAAGAAGGGAGCTATTGTCACCTATGTAGGTTTCGTTGGCAATCTGTTGAGTTTTTGACATGATTTGAACATTGGTGATGATGTCTCCTTAATGTTTCATTGGTGTTCAGTCATCTCCTCCTCTTTGGGACCCTGTAGACCATACTGTCCATGGGGTCTTCTTGGCGAAGATACTGGAGACGTTTGCCATTTTCTTCTCCAGTGGATTAAGGCAAATAGAGGTTAAGTGATTTGCCCAGGGTCACACAGCTAGCAAAATGTCTGAGGTCAGATTTGAACTCAGATCTTCCTGACTCCAGACCCAGTGCTCTATCCAATGAGCCATACCTAACCACCTCTGGTTAACGTAGGAACAGCAGGTCGAAACAGCACATGCTCTGCCATGGACAGCAGAGGGAAAATCCAATACCAGATGATGCTTTAATACCATTTCTGCTACCTGGAGGAAGATGCTGGCTATGGCCATTTCAGCTACTACCTCAGTTGCCTCCTGAGCTCATTTCTCAACTTCAGTAGAGATGTTTCTAACTGATTCCATAACACAGGTCACCCTCATCTTCTGGAACAGAGACCAGAGGAATCTTTGCCTCGGGGTATTCAGCTACAGAGTTTGGAGGCTGATAACCACTATCTCTCTTTCTGCGTTCATGCCACCATGCTTCTAAATTTCTAGCAATCTTTTTTCCTATTAGCCCCATGAATGATTAAACACAGATACTTCTGGTAATAAGGAGGCTATTCCACAAGTTCTGTGCCAACCAAGAGGGAGGAATGAAAGTCTTCTCCTGCACAAATGCACAACTGGCCCAGGGTCACCAGTCCCTGTGGCATCTCAGGAATCTTTGAGAACATTCCAGAGGCTGCTGTGTTATAATAAGGAAGAGTTACAAAGGTATAATTCTTAGGGGAGCCTCTGGTGCCATTGAAAACTCCAATCTTAGCACATATGCTCTATGTACACCAGAGACTGAAAATGTATAGTTACACCATGCTGTCTCCTAAAATATAATCATGTCAGTGATCTTTGTTTTGTTAATACAGAGAGTAAAAGTTGGCAAAGGCCATGCCAACAAACAAGGGGTATCTTCGTCTTATCATAAGAGGCACTGGCTCTGACTGTGGTGAGAATCTGGAATACCTATGAGGCTTCCCTGTTAATGTTCACTGGCTGTGTGAAACCTGTTATGTTAGGATCTGTACTGCTAATCTCACAGTTGACAAGCTAGGAATGGAGGAAAGGATGTCCCCTCTCTTGTACCTGCTAGTAAAATAGTATAATATTATTGTATTCTGCTGGAACGAGAACCCATGGGGTCAGGAGTGCTCTGGTGGATATGACAACAAACCCAACAGCCATGGGGTCCAATAATTCTAGCATCTCCTAAGCTGTGCCCTATCTGACTTTGAGGGTTAACAATGGCATTATACCTTGCCCAAACATTAATGAAAGGAAAAGGAGCAGTTAGGTGATGAGTCTGATAGAATGACGGGCCTGGAGTCAGGAAGACGCATCTCCCTGAGTTCAAATCTGGCCTCAGACACTTACTAGCTGGGCGACCCTGGGCAAATCACTTAACCCTGCTTGCCTCAGTTTCCTCATCTGTAAAATGAGTAGAAGAAGGAAATGGGAAACTGCTCCAAGGATCTTTGCCAAGAAAGGCCCAAATGGAGTCACAGAGAGTAGGATGTGAATGAGGAACAATAGTAATGTTTAATGTCATTAAACAAAAACAAGGAGATCTATGAAAAAAAGACTGTGGTTACGAGAAAAGCCACAGCAGGGAACAGTCCTTCCTTAGACTCTGCTCCTAAAAAGTCAGTGAGGTTCTAGAAATGGAAGTTTCTGACGGGGAACCAGGCATTCTCTGCTTTGCCAAGAGAGCTGTTGGTTGGAACTGGAACCAAAGCTGTGTCACCTTAAGATGTGCCTCTTTGGCCATTTCTGGGGGATGCGGGAGGCAGAGGAGGGGCCGGCCAAGTCTAAGCAGGTCTGTCTTCTAGACAGGAGTCTGTCTGAGCTGTGTAAGAGCCCTTGTCTCTGCCACAAAGTAATCCAAAGGGTAACTAGCCTAGCTAAGATAGTCATAATGCAGCCACAAGAGAGTTTGGTGCAAATCCTAATAAACAGAAAGAGGATGAACCACAAAGCAGGCAAAGTACACAGGGATACTTTTCCCCACGCTGGATTATCTCCCAGAGTCAGGAAGAGCAGCATTCATCCCTTGATCTTCTAAACTGGTTGGGTTAGAGAGGGCAATGGGCAGTGGTCTCAGAATCAGGAGGGCAGGGCTGACAGGGCCATTTCTACACAGAAGATGATGAAACCAAAAGTGAATGACAAAGAGCGAAGCAACCATTCTTCTCCAGGTGTCGGACTTTTTGTATTCTCAGAGGCATCGACTCTGACGTGGAGAGTTGCTTAGGATAACCACCATGCTTAACAATGGATGGCAATTGTCCTTTGTTGTGATTGGAGCTCCAGATCCAGGAGCAGCTTCCAAAGGTCCTGATCTCCAATCTCCATCACAGTTGGGCTGAGCTGAAGTTTTTGACAAGGGCCACCTAGGTAGGCTGAGTTCTGTTGGTTTGTTGGAAGTTCTTGATGTTGATCTTACTGCCATGTTGAAAATTGTGCAGCAAAAAGTTTAAAGGCCCTGTCTATGCTGCAGCCCCTGCCTTGTAAAGTTCTATCAGTTGACCTTGTAATTCTTGTATGTAGGAAACAATGGATGTGTCTTCTGCCAGGAAGGATAGGGAGAAAGACTTTGCCTCAATAGGAGGATGCCCAAATAGCATTTCATAGAGAGTGGTAAGTAATTTCTTGTGAACGGAACAAGGTTAGGGGAAGATCTGGCCATTTTGAGTTTTAGAAGAAAGCTTATCAATGAGAGTCTTGCATTTGACCTGACCCAGAGGATGGTAAGGGGCATGGGATTTAGGAGCGACCCTGAGATTAGAGTAGATCTGGGAAAGCACAGTGTTCAAGAGATGAGATCCTTGACCAGAAGCATGAGCTGGGGGGCCAAAGCAGGAAACAATTTCTCTGAGAAGTATCTAGCAACAAAGGCAGCTATAGCCTTAGAACCAGAAAATGAATCAACCCGAGTGAGCTAGTCTCCAGTAATAAGACAAATTTTATAATGGCCAGCCTGGGGCATCTTTATAAAATCAATTTGTAAACACTAAAATGAAGAGTATGTCCAGGGGTGCCCACTGAATACAATGTTACAGAAAGTGTGCTGATTAAATGTTCTGCAAGTTGAGGAGGCAGAACATATAGGAGCTGCCTTGGGGGGAGACCCAAGACCACCTTACTGTGTCCACTATTCCTTGAGGGCCAAAGTGCCTCCACCCTGTTGACCTGAAAACTTGGTTAAAGAAAAGGCAACAGGCTAAATGCATACATTTTATGATTTAATTAATCAATTCCCTATTAAAGAAAATGGCAACATAATGCATTATAGAGCCAGAAATGTTCTGGCTACCGATACAAAGAATTGGGCAGCCTTAAATATGTTTTAGGACAAAGAAGTGTTCTGTGTCCTTCAGATTTATGGTCTCCATAAGTGATTAACTAGGCCATTAGAAAGAAATTTCTTAATTGCATAGGTTGTAAATACAATAAGATAACAGAGTTTAACAAAGTTTCACACAGAAATTACGACCCAAGATGTCTATGTTTTCTTTACCATTAATATGCCATAACATAGTATATGTCTACAAATATTAAGATATGAAAAACGTCCCATTATTCAAGATAGTGTCTTAGGTTAAAGGTCTCTTAAGGAATGTTAAGTCAGCCCTGGCTGGCTTTGGTTGACATAGGAAGAGGCATTCTCTGAGTTTGCTTCAGAGAGAACAAAGAGATTATTCCAAAATTTTATATTAAACATTATCAACCCCTTATGAACAAAAAGACACAACTGGTGTTAGAAGCCCAGGGGAGGGGTGGCTAACCCTCCACAGTCACCCAGAGACCAGAGATCTGTTTTAGCTTGTATCTGTTTCCATTTCTCAATCTTGATGTTGTGATGGACCAAGTTAATGTTATTGTAGAGAAGAGGGAGGGAGAAATCTACACTATTGGTTGTGGCAAGGTGAAACACATGGGTGAGGCCATCCAAAATGGCCAGTTTTGCTGCTGCATCAGCTCATCAGATCCCTCAGGATTGGTGCCATTGGTGTGGGCAGAGCAGAATACAATGCCCGTGGCCTTGGGTAGCTATATAATAGTTAAAAAGGTCTTTGACAAAGTCAGCATTTGAAATAGCCTTACTGAGGGTTAGAACTCCCCATCCTGGTAGACTCCAAAGGCACAGCGTTAGTCTGTGTATTTTGGCGCTTTCTTGAGCAGGGCCAATGATCTTGGCCTCCTGAACACTGAGATTGGGTGGAAGAGAAGCAGACTATTGAGTATCACAATCAGAGACCATGGCAGCACCTGTGTACTGAATTCCATCCCTTATAAAAGAGGAGCCTTTGGTTCAGGATTCTGTAGAGGAATATTGGTAAGTTCATCACTTGGCCACATCAACCACAACAGAACAGTTATAGAGAGGCTTACTCAAGGTGAGTAAATCTGGGGACTAGCATGGTGGACTTAAAGACTGAACCCTGCTTGAGAATCACATTTTCCTTTCCCAACAGTCACTTCACACTACCAAGTCTCTGATCAGAAAAGCCTGAAGTGTGGTATCTCAACCAAAGAGACTAGAGAGCACTGAATGACAAGTGGGGCCTAAAACCAAGTTCAAAGGCTGTTTCTACCAAAAGGGCAGTAAACCCTTTACCAGCTGGTAAAGAGTGTCCGAAGTCCTGGGTGAGCACCCTCGATGACACTCTCTTATGTTCATGCATAAAAAGAGAGAAAAGACTCATCTGGGAATCCAAGTAAAGCCTTCTCAAGGGTGGTGAGAGCCATGAGATGACCTGGTTCAGGTTGCAAGGGTTTTTGAAGGGTCTTTGGTCAGAGCAGTTAAAGGTTTGGAATCTCACCAAAGATGGCATCTGCTGTTGACCTCCATCTACTGAACCTGAGAAGGCACAAAGCTGTTTTTCAGTCTTTGCCGTGGACAGTTGGTGGGCTTGCCCATGCTTAAGAGATATAGTGCAGACACTGGCAGACAGGACAAAGCATGAGAAGTACGTATCATGGCCTCTCTGATGAAGCTGGAGAAGAAGGTGGGGCTGCCTTCTTGGCAGACTCTGACATTGGAAGGACATTGTCTATGTTCTGAACCAGAGTGGAACCTTTTACAAGGATGGAAGCTAAATGCTATTGTAGAATTTGAGAGAACAAGGTTGGGGTGGGGAGGGAGGGGGCTCTACTTATCCTGGTAGCAGGCAGGCTTTCTGTCATACAAGGGGCTTTCCTTGGTCCCAAGATCTTAGGAAATTTTCCAAGGGAATTTCAGCAGGAACACTTTGTATTTGCATAATTATACAATTGACCAGGTGGTGCAGTGGATATGAGCACCAGTGCAGGAGTCAGGAGGACCTGAATTCAAATATCACCTCAGACACTTGGCACTCACTAGCTGTGTGACCTTGGGCAAGTCACTTAACCCCAATTGCCTCCTCCTGGGTCATCTCTAGTCATCGATAAATATCTGATCACTGGATCCAGATGGCTCTGGAGGAAAAAGTGAGGGTGGTGACCTGCATAGCCCCCTCTCACTCAAAACAAAGTCAAGTGAAAGTCATGTCATTATTTCTCTGATAGCATGGTCTTCTTCGTCAACAAAGGATGAACACACACACACACAATTGACCTCTTGTGTTATTTATAAGCAAACCTTATTTCCCAATACTTAGAGCTATCTTTGAGCCACAAAGGTTTTCCTACTTGCTGCCAATCAAGATCAGAGCTGATCCACACACCTTTTAGAGTAAAAAATCAAATTCATTGACTTGTCATCAAGTTCCTCCTCTGGGAACTGTAGAGATTTTTTCTCCTTGTAGAAGAGACTGTTCTGCTTGCATGAGGAAGCCTTTGCTTTCCAGAGGATTAGATCTGCTCCCTTTCTCTGCCAGTACCAAAGCTTCTCCTAGTTGTACTGGGGCTTGCCCTATGTGCTCCATCACTCAAAAGTCAGAATCTGTCACTCAGGATATACGACAAGAGACCAGAAAATAAACAAGGAAGCACACAGAACATAGATCGACAGGATAAGCTTTGTTAATTGGAAGAACTCCAAGTTCTGCTTCCTAAAACTCTGCCCAAACACCCCCTCAGACTGGGAAAATAAAGACCAGAACAGATCATGAAGACAAAAATGCCTTAAATCTCTCTGGGGTCTCCAGAAGTTGGGCTCGTTTCTCCTTCCACAAATAATGTTTCTCTGTGTAACAAGTCTTCCTGCCCCTGTAGGAGGAATGTTTCCTCTTGCAGCTCTGGGGTCCCTCCTGGATGAATAAGAAGATACTGTGCTGTCTGTAACAGGGAATAGCATAGATTCAGAAAGGCTTTTCATCTTGGGCTCTATCTTGCAAATTAGATTCCCGCATTCAAGGTACCACTATATGTCTTGAGACATCTCAATAGGAAAACTCAGTTTACTACAGTTATCCTTTTCACATTTTGGGGGTGAGGGGAAATGTTAGGGGTGTGGCTCACTCCCAATGTGGAAAATACATATGAAGTTTTTTGGCTCTCCTTTTGTACCAGAGAAGTCTAAATTTTTTCTTTTTCTTTTATGGGGTGTTTATAGTACCTTATCGGAGAACTTGGATCAAGTATTCACTCATAGGCTATATGTAGGTTAATGTTAAGTAAAAACACCAACGTTGTGTGTTGTCTGTTAGCTTTTGCATTCTTTTTGCAAACTAACTTTTTACTTATTTTAACTTTAAAAAAGAAATTGTGCTAAAATAAAGTATGTTGGTATTATATAATACTATACATTTTTTAAAATAAATTTCTAAGTTTCTAAACTTGGCTGCTGGTTTTTGCCTGTCGTCTGCAGTTTCTGCAAAAATCCCCTCCAAATTGGCTTTTAATTTCATATGCTGACTTGTGACATCGAAAACATGATGGGGAAAGTCTCGACGTGGAAGGGATAACTGTATACTCAAAATACACGCACACATTTAGCAGAGTTTTTGTCCCTAACTTTCACCAAAGACTTAGATACCAAGTCACTGCTAGTTGGGAAACACCAACGCTTCAATTCTCTAGACTCTTTGCCAGTTGCCACAACAGGAAAAACCAAAACCTGCATTAAGAGTTCCTGGTTATTTACAAAAGACAGAATTCATTCTGCTTCCAAAAGGTTTTATTTTTTCTCTCTGTAACAAAGATTCTTTAAATCATAGAATAAATGTCCTCTTTGGGTGGTAGGCTGATAGCAAGAGCTTAATTCCTAATTTCTATCTCCACCAAGGACTTCTCTATCTGTAGGAGAGATCCCTCTAACTCTAATAGTCGCTTTTCTGGTAGCAGGTGGGGTTCCCCTATAAAAGATCCCCAGTCAAAGGAGATAAAGGGAGAAAAAGAATTTCCAAGCTGAATCAGATAAAGGGACAAAGAAGTTCCCCAAGCAAGGAATACAAAGGGACTCCCTTAGGTTCCCCTAATCAAACAAGATAAAAGGACTTTCCTGATCAGAGAAAATCTGGATCAGACTTGAGGGAGGAGTGTAGTCTCCAGAAATGATCCCCTGAAAAGAAGCCCTCAGTGAAATCAGCTAGAGTGTGCTCCAGGGAATTTTTTTCAAAGGGTGAAATTTTTTTCATCAGAATGCCACACTGGAGTCTTGTTGCAGTCACCAATTGTTAAAAATCTGTGTATAAGTTCCTGCAAGATCAGTTTATTGGCAATGGCTAGTGATTGACTGATAAGCGGGCTCCAAGACCATCTTAGTTGGTACAAGGATCTTGTTGTGAGCTGACAGGGCATTTTTAGAGATGTAAATGAGCAATGTTAAAAGGGGGAAAATAAAAAAGGAACATTGCTCACAGATCGGGGAACATGGTATTGACTAAAATGGACATTTGTGATTTCTGATGGGCCAGGGCAAGCTATGTGTGGCCTCAAGGCCCTGGGTCAGGGAATTACATGAGTTTCCATTAACATCATGGGATCTGTCTTGTGTGACTTTCTCTGACAAGAACCTGGAACCTTCACAGGAATGAGGAATTTGAACAGATTAGCAGTACTCAAGGGGTGGGCATTCCTAGCCCCATGTAATTATAATTTATAATAATTATTATATTCAATATTGTAACAACAAGACTTTTACTAGAATAAGGAATTTAGCTCAGGAGAGGGAGAGGAAGGTGGAAGGGAAGAGAGGGTTTAGGGAGGAAGATGATGAGCTCTGTTTTAGATACAGAGTTCAAGATGTTGGCTGGACATCCAGTTGGAGATTTCTGAAAGGCATTTGAAGATGTGAGATGGGACGGCAGCAGAGAGTTTGGGGTGGGAAAAGTAGATTTGAAATCATCAGCACAAAGATGGTCATTAAGTCCACAGGAGCTGATGAGATCATCAAATGTACTGTAGAAGGAGAAGAGGAGAAGGCGCAGGACAGAGCCCTGGGGAGGACACCTAGAGTGAGAGGGTGTGACCTGGAGGAGGATTCAGCAAAGGAGGAGAGGTCAGAGAGGGAGGAGGACGAAGTGACACAAGGCATCTGAGGGATAGATGAGGAGAAGAGGGAGCTCATGCAGATGGCCATAATTTTCTCTGTACAATGTAAGGCAATCTTCTTAGCTAAGAGGGCTGAGGGAGGGCCAAGAATGTCCATCATCACCATTATTATTTAATATCGGACTAGGAATGCTAGCTTTAGCAATAAGCCAAGAAAAGAAGGGGAAGGAGTCAGAACAGACAATAAGGAAACAAAGTGATCACTCTCTCTAGATCATATGATGGTGTATACTTAAAGGACATTGGGGAATGAACTAAAAAACTCATCAAGAGAATGACCAGCTTCAGCAAAGTTGCAAGATAGAAAATAAACTCACAAAAATCACCAGCATCTCTATATACTGTCAACAAAATCCAGCAGGAAGAAATAGAAAAAGAAATTCCACTTAGGATAACTGGGGGAAGAAGTCACTGTTTGACAAAAACTAGGAAAAGTAGAAATCAGGTGCATAGAAACTAGGTATAGAACAATATCTCACACCTTCTCCAGGGGTAGGGCCTTGAGGTCTCAGGCTCCCCACCTCTGCTTATGCCAAGATAATTTCAAAATGGGTACATGATTTAGACACATGGAGGGTGATATTATAAGCAAATTAGTAGAGCACAGAAGAAATTATCTGTCAGATCTACAGGTAGGAGAAGAGTTCATGGCCAAACAAGAATTTGAGAATTTCTTGAGGTAAAATGGAGAATTTTGATTACATAAAATTAAAAAGTTTTTGCACCAAAAAAAATTAATGTAGCTGAAATTATTATCTTTAAAATATATTTTCATTTAATGTTTTTCCATTACGCATAAATAAATTTTAACATTCATTGTATTAAAAGTTTGTTTCTAATTCTCTTCCTCCCTCTTGCCCCTCTCCCCTCTTGAAAAAGCAGACATTTGATATTGATTATACAGGTGATAATTTGATATTGATTACACATGTGACAATTTGATATTGATTACACATGTGAAACCTATGTCCATGTTTGCCATGGTGCAAATAAAACATGGACAAAAAAGAAAAAAATAAAGGAATTTTAAAAAGGTGTGCTTCAATCTGTACTCAGGGTTCTTATTAATTTTCTCTCTGTGGGTGGATAGCATTTTTCATCATGGTTTCTGGTTTGTTTTTTTTTACAGAATTGTCTTGGATTAATGCAGTTAAAATGATAAGAAGATCAGGAAACTGGAGAAAAAATTCTTTGCAGCAAGTTTCTCTAATAGAGGTCTCATTTCTCACATTTATAGGGAGCTGAGAAAATTTATAAGAATTGGAGCCATTTCTCAATTAATAAATGATCAAAGGATATGAACAGGCAGTGTTCAGATGAAGAAATCAAAGCTCTGTACAATTATATAAAAATGCTCTAAATCACTATTGATTAGAAAAATGCAAATTAGAACAACTCTGAGATACAAACTCAAATTGGCTAATATGACAGAAAATGAAAATGACAAATGTTGGAGGAGATGTGGAAAAAATTGGGATACTAATAGTTGGTGGAGTTGTGAATTGATCCTACCATAACGCCAAAGAGGTATAAAACTGTGCATACCTTTTTACCCTGAAATACCACTATTAGGTCTGTGTCCCAAAGAGATCAGTGAAAAAGGAAAAGGGCCTATTTGTACAAAAATATTTATAACAGCTCTTTTTGGGGTGACAAAGGGTTGGAAATTTAGGGAGCTGCCAATCCATTGGGGAATGGCTAAACAAGTTGTAAACTATGATTGTGATGGAATATTATTGTGGTATAAGAAATGATGAGCAGGATGCTTTCAGAAAAGCCTGGGAAGATTTATATAAACTGATGCAAAGTGAAATGAGCAGAACCATGAGAACACTGTACACAGTAATAGCAACATTGTCTGATGATCAGTTTTGAACGCCTTAGCTCTTCCCTGCCACATGAAGATCCAAGATAATTCTGAAGACCATCTGATGAAAAATGCTCTCCACCTCTGGAGAAAGACCTGATGGAGTCTGAGAGCAGATTGAAGCTGGGATGTTTTCTCTTTCTTTTTTCCCCAGACATCGCTAATGTGGAAATTTGCTTTGCATGTCTATACTTATTTTTAGTAGGTTTTGATTTCTTGTCTTCTTGGGGGGTGGGGGAAGGAAGAGAATTTGAACCATGAAAATGAAACAAAATTGAATTTTAAAAAAGGAAAGAAAATAGGGGAGGGTACTGGCTGGTGATCCCCAAATTTCCTCCTGGTTCAAACACCAGAGGAGCTGCTTCTTTCTCTTGCTTGTCAAAGGTTACAAAGCACTTTCTTACTAACAGCCCTGGGAGGCAGAGTCATTATTACTGATGAGAAAACAGATTCAGAGGGGGAGGTGGCATATGTGTGTGTATATGGGGGGGGCGGTTAGGGGATGTGAACAAGCTTTGAGCTGATTAGTGCTCATGTTGGAAGCCAAATCCAAGACTCCAGGCTCTCCATACTGCTATTTTTCTATGACAAGGAATCACTGGACTCAGGAATGGGAGAGACTTTAGAATGTGGAATATCAGGGCTAGGAAGGGCCTAGTGTCAGAGCTGGAAGGGGTCTTAGAACAGAGAATATCATATTCTTAATGGAAAAGTTCCCTAAAGTCCCTAAATACGGTCCTATAATCTAATCCTTCATTTTACAGATGGGGAAACTGAGTCTCAGGTAAGGAAAGTAGCCTGCCTGAAGTCTGATGGTGAGGGCCCTGGTACTCTGGCATGTAAAGACCCTGCAGCCTTCTCAAGGTCAAAGGCTGTGTCTCCCCTGTCTCCCCATTCCTTCCTCCCTCCCTCTTTCTCTGGACCTGAGGAACTGAGCAGGCCTGGCCAGCAGAGTGAGTGAAGCTGCTGCTGTTTCCTTCCCCTCCCAGCTCTAGCCAGCGGCCTCTGTGTCTTTAATAGCTTCTTGCCAAGTGAGCAGGCTGCCCTGGTCAGACCAGCTCATCACTCCCTGTGCTGACTCATAGGGATGAACATGAGGGTGCTGGGGACCCTGCACAAATGGGGGCTTCTGGACTACAAGACAGAGAAATATGTCCTCACCAGGAACCGGAGGGTGGGTGCTCTCCAGAGGGTCCTGCAACTTGGTATCTTTGGATATGTAATTGGGTAAGAGAGGAGGGGGTCCTTGTGGGGGGTAGGGTAAGAGAGGAGGGGGTCCTTGTGAAGGGATAAGAGCAGAGGGGTCATTGTGCAGGGGTAAGAGCAGAGGGGTCCTTGTCGGGGGGTGATAGGGGCGAGGTAGAGGTCATGAGAAGTAACAGCAGCCTAGGCTCCAGCTCCCTGGGAAAGGGAATTGTGAAAGACTTTGCCAGGGACCAGGTGACCTTGGGTAAGTCCTTTCCTGTTGAGGCCTCAGTTTCCCCCTGTGTCACATTAGAGGATACACGGTTTCCTTCCAGTTTTGACACTGATTCTGGGATCTCATCAGATCTGTGGCTGGAAGTGACTTCAGAGGTGATTTAGTGCCTCCTTTCCTCTCCCACCTTTTCCATTTTATGAGGATGGAAATTGAGGCCCAGAGAGGTCAAGTCACTTTGGCTGGGTCACACAGACAGTTTGTATTAGGGTCCTATCTCTCTCTCCCTCCCACTATGTAGTCAGGGTTGGATGCTCAGTGCATCTCCCCTGCCTTCCACCTTGGAGGTAGCAGCTGCCCTTCTGGGTAGTGAGCTCCCTGTCCCCTGAGGTGTTCAAGCACCAGCTGTGGGACTATTGGACCCGCAGCTTAGAGAGGAGATTCCTGCACTGGGCTTCACAGGCCAGAAGGGGGCAGGGAGGGGGGTGCGGGAATAGAGTTAGAATTCTGAGTCAGGGTGGTTTGTGGGAAGGGTCTTTGACCAAAAAGCCCCCCTACATGGCTGCTAAGTGGCCCGGTGGATAGCGTGTTGGACTAAGTCATCAAGACCCAAGTTCCAGTCCTGCTCCAGATACGTGCTAGCTGTATTTCCCTGGACAAGACACTTAACAGCTACCTACCTCAGTGTCTTCATCCGTAAAATGGAAATAATTATAACCCTCCCTCCTGGGGTGTCTGTGAAGCACAAACCTGACAATATTGTAAAGCTTAGAGGACCTCACAGTGCTTTATAAATGCCAACCAGCTGTCGTTATGACTAGTTATACGTAAGCTGGTGCCCTCGTGGGATCTGGCCAGATTGGATCCTTGTGGCAGCAAAAACAGTGGGAGATGCTGGTGTGGTTTAGTAGGAAACCTGCTGCATTTGGACCTGGTTCGAATCTTGACTTCATCCTTACTAGTCGTATGACCTTGGATGAGTCACTTCCCTTTTCTGGGATGCAGTTTCTCCCTCTGTAAATAGAGGAGTTTGGCCTCTGAGGTGGGAAAATAACATTTCGCATTCAAGAAGCAATCTAGCGTCCAGCTTGGGGTGGAAGGGCCCTGATAGTGGGAAAGAAGGCTTTGGGCTGGGTTGGGAGTCTATGCGGAGGGTCTTCAGGGCAGGTGGGGGAGTCTGGCGTCCCTGGAGCCAGCAGGGAGTCCTTGATGATGGGACCTCTCTGTACCTTCAAATGGGTGGGAGATGGAAGAGTCCGGGGTAGGCAGGTGCTGACACTAGTCCGGGTGAAGGGAAGAGAGCAGAATTGCTAACATCCAACCCACTTGAGGGCTATTCTACCTGCTTGTAGTCAAAGCCCCTGCAGTGGGAGGATGGGGGTGCAGGAGATCAACGGGGCACACCTAGGTACTAAGTCTCTCATCACAGACTTCCTAACCTGTGGTCAGTGGCTTCCTTAGCTTGTCCCTTGCACTAAAGGTGCTCCCAGGGGACCCAGACTTCTGTCCCCCTCTGAGATAAGGTGTGCAGGAAAACCTAAGAGTGTCCTGTTCTCTCCGGGGAGGCCTGCCCCACTGCCCCCCAGCCTGGCCCCTGCTGCCTCCTTGATGGACAGACAGCTGACCAAATAGTGGAGGGAGGGTGTACCCCCGGGAGAGGGGAAGGAGCTCCCAAGCTTTTCTCTTGTCTATCATTTTCCCGGGCAGGTGGTCCCTTCTCTTCAAGAAGGGTTACCAGGAGAAGGAGTCTGACCCCCAGGTATCGGTCATCACCAAGCTCAAAGGGGTCTCAGTCAGCCAGATTGAGGCTCTAGGAAGCAGACTGTGGGATGTGGCCGATTATACAAAGCCCCCCCAGGTGAGGACAAGAATGCTTTCTCCCCCGGCTCCTCCCTGTCCTGCATCCACAGCCGGAGGGGGCTCGGACCCAAACTCCCAGGCACAGGCCCCACAGACTAATGGAGGCCACCGAAGGCCTGCCCAGTGCCAGCCTCACTCCTGGCTCACCTGCTGCCACTCCCTTAGAGCCCATCTCCAAGGCCACTTTCTCCAGGCAGCTTCCTGGTCCTTCTACTGGTGACTCAGCTGGCCCATTATCCTGGCTGCAGATAGTTGGAGCTTTCAGTCAATTACACGGCATTTTTAAAAGTGCCTTTTACATGACAGATCCTGTACAGAGACCCAAGGAGAGGCTACTTTGGCACGCTCTAGACCTCACTCCTAGGGGCAAGGCTCTGATTATTCTACCTTAGTTCTGCCTTTGAGGCCCCTTCTAAATCCAAGTTACCCTGGGACCTTAGAAAAGTTCTAACCCAGGTCTCCTGTTTCTTAGGGAGAAAACGTCTTTTTCCTGGTAACTAATTTCCTTGCCACACCAGAGCAAGTGCAGGGGACATGCCCTGAGGTAAGTCCCTTCTTGGACCCACCCCCCACCCTGGGTCAGAGCCCCAGCCCCTGTCCTGGGGAGGAGGGGTAGCCAGAGCCCCAGCTTCCCTCCCCTGCCCTCAGCCCAACCCAGAGAGGAGACCTGGAGGGAGCCCTTGGCTGGACTAGGGGCTGGAGGAAGACCGTGAATATTCCTGTGCTCCCAGCCCCCCTGGACCAGGCTCACTGTGGGCTGTTTGGGAAGGAGGGCCATGTGGTGCCCAGACTACAGAAGCTCCAGGGCTTCTGAAACGACTCCAAAACACCAAAGCCAATGCCACTGAATGTGTCCAGCAAACATTGATTAAGAGCCTACTATGTGCTAAGCAAGGAAAAGCCTGGTGCGGTGGTGAGAATGCCTGACGGGCAGTCAGACCTGGCTTCATATCCCACTCCTGACACTTACTAGTGGGTAGTCTCAGACAATCACTTAGGCCCCTCTGAACCTCAGACACCTCTCCAGATGGGCTGTGATCTGCCTTGGTGGAGGCACCTCCCACACTGATGAAGTCACATATGTATGAAACATGGACATGAGGCATCCAAACACTCAGTCCTTAGATGCCAAGAACATCAGAGGTGAAAAGGGGATGTCAGCCCACCCTGCCCTCCTGTGCAGGCATCTCTTCTCTACCTTACTTAAAATGGAGTCATACCTGCAGTGATGGGGAGCTCACTACCTGTCACGACAGCCCTCTCCATTTAGGATGGTCTTTCTAACTGCTCTGAGGTATTCTGGTCGGAGCAGTTCAAGGGTCAAGCATTCTCTCAGTCTTGAGAGGTTGGGATGTCAAAAACTTTGAGTGACAGAAAAGGGGCAGGTGCTGTAGGAGAATGGATAGAAAGGAATGTGCTCCTGGAATGTAGAGCAGCGGACCCTCCCTCAGGCGATCGAGCAGGAAGGGGCTAATCCCTCTTTCACCTGTCCGTCCTTCAAATAAGTGAAGACAGTTTTCCTGTTACCCCAAGTGTTCCTCTCCTCCCCTCTCCTCTGCTCTGACCTCCTGAATTCCCTCTCCTCCCCCTCCCTTCTCCTCACCTCTCCTTCCCTCTCTCTATCCCCCTCCCCTCTGCCTTTCAGTTTCCTCCTGGTGTGATGGGGGTTGGGGGTGGACTAGAAACTCTCTGAATGCCCTCTGTGATTCTGGGGGGATCTACTTCTTTGGGGGAGGATGGCGACTCAGAGTCTCCTCTTTCTCCTACCCCAGCACCCTTCTGTTCCCCTGGCTCCCTGCCTGGCTGATGCAGATTGTCCTGCTGGAGAGATGCTGAGCCACAGTCACGGTACTGATCAAGTCTTGTCCCCCATCCCAGTGATCTCCCAAGGGTTTTGAGCACTGAGGGCTAGGAGGTCCCCCTAGGGGCAGCTGGGTGTTCTTCTAATGCCTTCCCGATTTTTTACCCCTGGGTTCCTCCCCTGGACTTAACAAGTCAGAAGACATCAGGATTGAGGTCCCAGGATTTGAGTTCAAATCACCTGTGTGACCTTGGGTCACCCTTGAGTTCTTCAGGCCTCAGTTTCTTCTTCTGAAAAAAATGAGGGGGTGGGGGTTTGGACTCCAAGGTCTCTTCCAGTTCCAAATCCCATGATCCCAGTCTTCCTCTTAGACTAGAGATGCTTGGCCCTGATCCTGGTCCAGGCTGGAGCCAAGGTGACCCAAGCTTGGAGAGAAAGGACCATGGGATGGCTTCTGTTCCAGGAATCAAGACTGGGAAATGCGTCATGTTTAACTCAACCTACCAGACCTGTGAGATCTGGGGCTGGTGTCCTGTGGAGAATGGCAGTGTGTCTAGGTCTGGTTGCCCCCTGCTCTGTCCCAGGGCAGTCCAAAGAAAGCCCTGCTTTTAGGAGTGAGGAGGCCCGGGATTGAGTTCTGGCTAGGTGACTGGCCATGTCATGGCAGTCCTCAGTTTCCTTATCTGGAAAATGGGATAGTAATACTCATCACTGCCCCCCTCTCCGAGGGAAATATGAAGGGAAGGGAGAAATCCCTGGGCCAGGGGCTTGGAGGGGGGTGTCGTTCAGGAAAACTGGATTTGGGTCTTAGCTCTGTGGCTAACTGTCTGGTGACCTTGGGGAAGCCTCCTTTGTAAAATGATGGGAGTCACGCTGTCTTTGCACCCTCCTCGGGCTCTTTGTGTGGGGGCTGCTGGTCTGCGCTGAGCTCAGCTGCCTTTGTGTGCTGGGGGCAGCTGGGGAGGCCCTTGCAGGCTCCTCAACTGTCTCTGGCTCCCCCTTGCAAAGGAAGCCCCAGCTGCTGCAATCGGAAAACTTCACCCTCTTTATCAAGAACTCCATCACCTTCCCCAAATTCAACTTCTTCAAGTAAGCGGCTGGTGTGACAACCTCCCCTGAGGCTGAGTGAGAGGGCTGGGGGGGAGCTCTAAGGCCCTTCACCCAAGTTTGAACATTGAGTTCTCAGGCCCCTCCCAGTCCTGACATCCCCTGTTCTAAGGCTTCTCTGTTCCATGATCCCACCATTCTTGGAACTGTAGAATTCTGGGGTTAGAAGCCATCTTCTAATTTGTTTGGGAATGTCGGTCCCTTCACAAAGTCCCTGTTGGACACACAGGTGGGTTTTTTGTCCCTCAGGACCAACACTTTGGAGACATGGGATAGTGCCTATTTCAAGGGCTGCAGGTATGATGCCCTCTCCAGCCCTTTCTGCCCAGTCTTCCGGGTGGGGGATGTGGTGGAGGCCACTGGAGGGGACTTTGAGGACCTGGCCCTCTTGGTAAGTGGACCTGGGGGTGCAAGCTCCCTGCTATTGCTCTTGGCCCCAGTTTTGTGACCCCAGTCTGTCTGCTGCACCTCCCCTCAGAGGGATCCTGTGGCCAGACTGGACGGACCCCTGCCCCACTGCTTTGAAGGACAGGGACAAAAAGTAGAGGTGGTGGAGAGCACTGCATGTAAACTTAGAGGACTTGAGGTCAAATCCTTACACTGTCACTGCCTTGGGCAAGTCACATCAGTGCCCTAAATCTTAATTTCCATATCTGTAAAAGCGGTGATTTAGATGAGGTGGCCTCTGAGATTAGACTAGGTAGGAGACCACAGTCTTAGCCATGGATCATGTGTGCCAGGGGTGTGTGAAATCTCCCCTCTGGGTCTCAGTCTCCCCTTCCACTCTTTGCTGTGATTCCTCAGTGTTTTGGGTCCTGTCCCCCAGCCCAACTGGCAGCCCCCGCTCCCAATGATCATCAGGCTCCTACTCTTGGCAGGGGGGAGTTGTGAGGATTCAGATCAGCTGGGACTGTGATTTGGATCACCCTGGCACTGAATGCCAGCCCTGCTATTCTTTCTGGCTGCAGGAGAAGGGCTACAACTTTAGGTGAGGGGTCCAGGGCCCCCCATTTGTGGAGGTAAGATAGGGTGTGTGTGTGCATGTGTGGGTGCTTATTCACTGCTGGGTAGGGGCCCAAAGGACCATGGACTATCCTGCTGTGCTCTGTTCGAGGGCTCCCATGCCTTCTAGCTGTGCCCTCTCCCCACCCAGGGCCTCAGTTTCCCTTTTTGTAAAATGAGACATCTCAGGTCACCTCTGGTCATCCAGGGTCCCATTGTGTCAATTCTCCAGGACAGCTACACACTGGTGGAAGCGCCCAGGAATGGAGGCCCGAAGCCTGTTCAAACTCTTTGGGATCCGATTTGAAATCCTCGTGGCTGGGCAGGTAGAGGCTGGGGCTGGGCCTGGGTCCATGGAGGGATGGAGCAGGCAGGGGGCCTGCTCTGGTCTGGGTCCAGCTGGGTCCCAAGCTCCCTCTTCATGACAGTCACTTATCAGAAATGCTTCGCTGGCAGGGAATTGGACCGCATGTGGAAGAGCAGGATGAGGATAGTAGGAGAATTTTACCATGTGCCTGAACTTGGCCAATTCCCTGTGGGCCTCAGCTCTCTCATCTGTCAGATGAGAGGGAGTGGCACTCAATGCTTCCCAAGGTCCTTTCTAGTGCTAAGTCTGTGAGCCTATGGACCTCAGTTTCCTTATCTGCAAAGTGTATAGGTCAGACTAGGTCAGTTCTAAGATACCTTGCTGTCTAAAACCTCTGGTCCACCCCTAAGCCTATAATAAGGGGTTTGTCTGAGGCTGCACCAGGAGCTCCCTGGTTGGGGAGGCCTGTGACCTGAGGATCTCCTCCCAGGCTGGGAAGTTCAGTGCCATCTCTACAGGGATCACACTGGGCACAGGCATGGCTCTGCTGGGGGTGGTAAGTCTGCTGCCAACCTTTCTCTCTGGTGCCACTGTAGGTATGTGTGTTGCAGGTGGCATGTGGGAAAAGAGATCCTTGGAGAGGAGTATGTACTACTGGGGGAGGAGGAAGGAGAGGATGATGGGAGATGTTCCCCTTTGACCCCTAGAGATTGGAACCCTTTCCACTGATTTCTGGGGGCGGGGCAGGCAGCATGCTCTGGCCAGCCCAACACTGTCCTCCCCTGTAGGTCACCTTCCTCTGCGACCTGCTCTTGCTTTATGTGGATGGAGAAGCACCTTTCTACTGGGGAAACAAGTATGAGGAGGTGAAGGGCTCTTTCCCCTGTTTCTTATCCCATGACTGAGCTCTGCCCAAGGGTCCCAAGGCCCTGCAGGGGCTGTGGGGAAGGCTGTGGGCTTCATCTGAAGGTGTAAGTGAAGGCTAGTCCAATACCCTCACTGACACCTCATGCATGTATCTGAGTCAGGTCCCACGACTCTCCCCTGCCCCCCACACCAGTGGGCAAGGGCTCTGATGGATAACTGAACAACAAAGAACCTTGTGGTTTCTGCCCAGGCCCATGCTTGTCATCCCTGATGTCCTTCAGGCCAGGCACCAGAGCCTGAACCATCCCTCTGTCTGCAGGCAAAGGCCCCTAAGACCAGAGTGCAGCCAGAGCCGGCCTCAGCACCGGGGGATCGCAAGGAGCCCGGAGGTGCTCAGTCACAGTCTATCCCAGTCATGGAGTCCGATCTCACCGCTGGGAAGCACGGCCTGGATGCTGGGCATGACCTAGCCTAGGGCTGCCAGAAGGAGCTGTGTACACCATTTCTATGCCCCAGGGGCTCTGAGGCTGAGGGACTCCAGACAGTCACATGTGCACAGTTCTGGGCAACAGTAGCCTGGGCTCCTCCTTTCTTGGGGCTCCCATTCAGCAGGCTTGAATCCTGACCTGGACTGGGACTACGCCTCACTCTGGGCCTCAGTTTCCTGATCTGTTAAATGAGGACTTGGACTTGATGGCCCCTGAACTCGATCCTTTGCCCCAGAGTCTCTGATCTCCATCCTCAGCTCATTCTGACCTCTGCAATAATGAGAAAACTCTTGCCTTGTGACTTATTGGGGTATGTGTACATGTGTGTGCATATCTCAAAAGGGGGCCTGTGCATAGAGCTCAGGGGTCTGGAAGAGGCCTGTACCACCTGCCCAACAAGTGGCCAAACTGCTTTTTCTTAGACATTCAGTGATGCAGAGCAGACCATGGAGGCAACCCCTCCACTTTGGGACAGCAACCTTTGTTAAGCATTTCCCCTACAAAATAACTTGTCATGGTGTAGTCTGTAAAGCCTCAGGACACTAAGTTCCCTTCCAGCCCTGCCATCCCCCGTTCTGAGGCCCCTCCCAGCTCTGCCATCCCCTGCTCTAAGGCCCCTAGATCACCACATTAGCTCTGTTACTGAGAGTGCTCAGGAACCTTGGGGAAGGAGTAACAATACTTTTAATGGGGCTGTTTCAGCTTACATTTGACAGAGTAGTCTGTTCAGTAGGAGTCAGGAAGCTGGCTGAGAGATGGACAAGGGAGAGCCAGGTGCGACCACCCCTGGACTTCTAAGCCTGCTATAGGTCAAATGTGGGCCCACAACACTCAGGCTGCCTCCCATCCCATACCCTCACCCAATGAAAAGCACGTGATCAGAGTGGAGCTCATCTTGCACCTTCCCCTGAGATGACAGGATGTTCTTTCTGTGGCTTCTCTGGTCTTGGTGGGCACCATCTTTGACCAGTTCTGCCTCCAAAGACATCTGCCCACCTCCCCAAGGATGGGCCTCCTCATCTAGCAGCTGCCCATACCCCCAAACCCAGTGGCATAGACACTCTGGTGATCCCAGGCTCAGCTGGGTTCTTTAAATAGGTTCCTCATGAACTCAGGAATGCTTGGAAGCCTTTGGGAGGTGAACCAACCTCAGTGCCTTATAGGTAGTGGCAGTGGGGAGAGCCAGAGATAGGCACAATGCAGACAGCCCTGCCCCCAGCTCTCCCTCTCCTGGAAGGAGGGGGCTGAGCATGTTGTGAATTCCACCTCTGACACTGGAAGGAGGGAGGGAGAGGAGGGAGAGAGAGAGGAGGGAGGGAGGGAGGAGGGAGGAGCAGCCCCGCACCCAGCTGGGGTTCCGTCCCCACTCCTCCACTCACCCTCCTCCACCCAGGGCAGACTCAGCCATCTCTAGGCCTCTCCCTTAGAGTGGAGGGTCCTGGAGGGCAGAAACCTGGGGGTTCAGGGCCTGATGCTCAGGAAATGCTTGGACAGACATCTCTCATCTACACCTGGTTACTTCCATGTTGTCTCCCCCGTTAGACTGGGAGACCCCGAAGATCTGGCACTTAGTAGAGCTTAACCAATGCTTGCTGATTGACTGCCTGACAGCTCCAGGCCAGGTGGGCCTCAGCAGGCTGCTGGCCTGTAGAAGAATTCTCCACTAAGCAGCCTCCGTTTGAGCTCCTTCCTCATCAGACGCCTTTCACGCTGTGTCCCCTTCATCATCCCGCGGTTCTCCAGGGCTCGGCGGGACAGGTACGGCAGGACTTCCTTCACGGGGCCGAACGGGACGTATTTGTAGGCTGGAAAGCCCGCTTGACCTGTCAGACCCCAACAAAAGTCAATTACTCCCCATCCAGACTGTCTGGGGGGAGGGAGGGCCAGCTCCCTGGGGAAACCTCCCAGAAGGTCCCAGGCTGCTCCAAATGAGAACGAGCTTGCTTCCATCCAGAACAAGAGGTCATAGTCCAGCCTGGCCTTGGAGCCCCGGCCGATGGGCAGCCCATTCCTTAGATCAGGCCTCCCAGGCCTCTGCAGCTCCTGGGCTCCTCTCCTCAGTCCTTGTGATAAATACCTTCCTCCTCCAGCACTTATCCAGGACGAGGCCTGACCAGGGCTGAGGGCAGGCCCGTGGTCGCAGCGGCAACTCTGACTGCTTCCTAACACACCTGCCACCTCCATCACAGGACCCAAGGGTCCACCTTTACATTTATTCCTGTTCAATTTCACCATGACCTGAATCTCTCTTTCACTTTAAGGAGTATAAAGGGTGTCTTGTGAGGGGAGTGACGTATTGTTATCCTCATTAAACAGACAGGGAAATGGAAGCTCCTGTGCCCTGCAATGGGTCCCGGAGTCTCTACCTTCTGGACAGCTCTGAGGGCTGGCTCTCTGGGACAACCCACCTGTCTGGAGCCAAGAACAAACCTTTCCCCTCTCCCACCTGATAGCCCCTGTGTTCCAATTCTACCTGCGCCACACCACTCAGTACTTGGCAATTTACAGACCAGGACTCCCAGCCCTGCAGGGAGGTCCTTGAGTCTGCCAGGGGTCTTTCCTTTCCCTCCCAAGCCTCCTCAGTGCCCTTACAAGTTAAAGGTTCATTTCCCCTATCTCCAGGCCCTCAGTGCCCTTGGGACCTGTGGCCACTGAAGCTCTATGACCCAAGGGCCTGGCCCCTGCAGCTCCAATGCCATGAAAGGAAGCCCTGGTGCCATGGTTGGGAAAGGTGGGGGCGCTCCCCAGGGCAGAGGCCCCTCCTGTGATGCAGGTAGCCAGCCTCCTGGCCTAATCCTGCTCTAGCCCATGCTTCTGAGGAAGGGGCCTTGGTTGCACAGATGGAGCAAGGCACAGCAGGCACCACTCACCCAGGGGGAAGCTGATCTGATCGCACATGCCCAGGAGCTGACCAAAGGAGATCTTCTTCTCTGAGGGATGTAGGCCCAGCTCTTTCATTCTGCAAACCAAAGGCCAGGGGTGGGTGAGAGCTAGGTGCTGGTGGGAATCCAACCCAACCTGGCTATCCTGGAGGCCCCTCTGTAGTATCAGGCCCTACCTGAGGGTCTCCAGAGAGTCTCCAGGGAGGGAGACCTCACAACCATGCCCAAGGTGCCTCTTGCCCCATGGGGCTCAGCCAGAGATGGGGAGCTCACTACCATGCCTGAGGAGTGGCCTGCCCCATGGGGCTCGGGACTAATAAGCACTTAGGTCTCCTTCATACTAAGCTCCAATCTTCTTCCCTCAGGAACCAAGCAGAACAAATCCCACACTCCTTTTATGTGCCAGCCTGGCCCCAAGCCCAGGGGATGCACATTTAGGGATGTCCTGAGTCTCCTGATTGCCTGGCAATGCTCTGTCTTCTAGACCTAGATGCTAGTGCCAACCCCTGCCCAGGCCCTGGGGCACACCTTGCCCCTCCCTCTCATCCTGGCACACAAGGAGGTGAGACTAGACCAAAGAGAGGCCCCATGGGACATCATGGAATTGGAGTCATGGGCTGAGTTTTAATCCTACCTCCCCATAAAGGAGAGGGCTGGGCCGAGGGCCTCTGCAACCCTGTAATAGCCCAATGTTTTCTTCATGACAAACACGAGGCAAGAAGGCCATCCCAATTTGAGAATGGGGAAATCGAGGCCCCGAGAGGTGGGCAGGGCTGCAGCCCTGCCTCTGGAGTTACCTCTCAGTGCATATCACCACCCCCTCTGCAGCATCCCCTCCAGGATGGGCCAGAGCAGGGAGTCTGGGCCTTTCAGGCCCTGTGGTGTCTCTGCCTGGACCCAGGCTTTCTTTCCAGATGCTTCCTCCATCATAAGGCCTAGGGATGGGAGGCAGAGGGGGACATCTGGGAGGGGGCAGTGGAGCCATCGAGAAACCTGGAAATGCTTGGTGCCACCCTCAACGGTGCTGTTTCCTCTGGGAAAGGGCAGTAATGATCAGCCTCATTTTCTGCAGGAGCTTAGGGGGGAACCTGGGCAGAGGCGCAGACCTAGGAAATGGGGGAACTGGGCTCCTTCCCCTCTTGCCCATGGCTCTCATCCCTGTCAGAAAGGAGAGCCCCGAGGACAGGCAGGGGCTCATCAAAGCTGGTGCCCTGTGCAGCAGATGCCTAAGCATCGTGGGCCAAATAAAGGGTCAGGACCTCAGAGGAGGAAGGCCTCATGTCTGCCAAGAGAGTGTATGAATCTGGAGGGCACTGGAGCCCACGGATGCCCAGGGCTTCGTGGAGCCTCAAGGATACAAAGCCAGATGGGGCACCATCTTCAAGGGTGCACAGCTGGCATGGGGCATGGGGGAAATAACCCAACTCCAAATTCTGGCCTCCTTTAACTATGGCATGTGCCCCCTTGTTCACAGTGAAGGAAGCAGGGGGCAGCCAGGGGACTGGCATGCAGGGCCTGGCTGCCTTGTGGAGACCCCCACCTCAAAAGGGTGAACTTGACGGTTTCCTCATTGTGGGAGGCCACCATGATGCTGGTCCGGCCATGGTGCTTGATTTCTTCCAGGATGTAGTTGAGGCACCTAGGGGTAGGAGAGAGACCGTGAGGACCCGAAGAGGCCCTCATTTTCTGAAGGGGGATCAAGGGTCACAGAGATCCCAGCCTGGACAGGACCTTGGAGGTCATCGGGTCTAACCCCCTCACTTTACAGATGAGGCCCCAAGGGCTAGGATCCCTCTGCTGAGTGGGCCATTGTCCAGGGAAAGGTCTGAACCCTTGTCTTCCTGACTCTAGGCTAGAGCATCTCTGCATTTGCCTCTTTCAGTGAGCCAGCAGTCTCCTGTCCCTGGCCTCAGACACGGTGGGGGACAGGTGGCCTCTGGAGTCCCTCCCAGATCTCAGTGTGGTCCTTGAGAGCCACCCCCCCCACCACATACCTCCCATGCTCCTGCCTCTTATTCTGCCTGGGAATAACCCCTTACCCCTGAGGGCAGGCGCAGAGTAGCTGCACCCTCACCCTCTGCAGATTTCCAGCCTGGTCCCTCGCCTCTCCAGTTCTCTTTGCCCCTCCAGCCTTGGCACAGGCCATGGGGCACTCTACCTGTGGTACATGTTGCTGGTGGCCTCATAGGTTGGGTTGATGGGGTCCTCATAACCCACTGCTGCTGCTCGTTCACGCTCCTGTGTCATGTAGGCACCCCTCACCAGTTTGGTGCCAAAACACCAGCCTTCCCGACGGGCCAACTGAACATCCAGTGACACATTGTCATAGGCGTCCTAGAAGAGGGATGCTTGTGAGGCAGGCAAGAGCGCTGCTGGGGGGCCTTGAAGATGCCAGATAGACAGATGGATAGGTGGACAGGGGATGATTGGGGCAGCTGAGCTGGGCATGTTACGGAGCAGGGAACAGGCTGAGCAGAAGAGGGGGAGAGGGGGAGAGGGAGAGAGGGAGAGGGGAGAGGGGAGAGGGGAGAGGGAGAGGGAGAGGGAGAGGGGAGAGGGGGGAAGAGAGAGAGAGAGAGAGAGAGAGAGAGAGAGAGAGAGAGAGAGAGAGAGAGAGAGAGAGAGAGAGAGAGAGAGAGAGAGAGAGGGAGTATGTGTCTGTGTGAATGAATGTATGTGAGAATCTGTGAAAATGTGCGTATGTGTGAAAATGTGTGTATGTGTGAGAATAAGGGTGTGTGCGTGTGTGTGAAGAGAACAGAGCAGGCACAGCAGGAAAGGCTGGTGGCAGCTGTGTGGGGGAAGGGAGGAAGGCCTTGTCATCTTGTGCCATCCCCACGCCATCCCATGCCAGTTGCTTTTCCTAGGCCTCCTCTCCCACTGACCTGGGACCTAGGGCTTGGGTGGGCCCCCTCCCCTTATCTGGGCCTTGCTGGACAGCTCCAGACCAAAGGTCTGAGCTCTGGACATCCCCTTCCTCCTGGCTACCTTCCCTGGGAGCACAGGCTCTCAAGGGTAGGGCTCTCTGCCTTGCTGGTTCTTATATCCCTAGCACAGTTGTTGGCACACAGTAGGTACTTAATAAACCCTTATGGCTAGAACTCTCTAATTAGGGATTTCCTTAGCCAACAGATCACACCACAACACTCCATCACTGGGGCTCTGTGAGGTCTTTAGACAGTAAGGGAGAGGCTTGGAGGAGGCAGGTGAGGGACCCAAGGATGGGCAGAGGCTGTGGAGGGAGGGAATGTCACAGAGAGGCATCAGTTTGAAGCCTTCTCCAGCCCTAGCCGGGATCTCTGCGCCTCATTTCAGATGTGGGGGTCAGGGGATGTGTGCCACAAGATGCCTCTGGAGCTTGCTGAGATGAGCAGGGATGGGCAGGACCAAAGAGACCGTCCAGCCAGACCCCTCCATTTGACAGGTGAGGAAACGGAGGCCCTGGCTGGGGCTCTCAGGGCAGACACCTGCCCTACCTTCAAGTAGCACTGGTGAGTGCTGTAGATCAGTGGCTTCTCGATGTTAAATCTGCGCTGCATCTCCAGGGTGAGGCGGTTGATGGCTGGCTGGAAGTACGTCTGCTCTGCATCCACCATCAGGCGCACTCCGACCTCCATGGCCCTCTGCAGGGACCAGAGTGACCCCAGGCTCCAGCCATGGTGCCGCCCCTGGTTACTTACCATCTATCCCTTTCTGCCCCCTATCTGTCCCAGTCTGATCTGGACATGAACCTTGAACTAGGCTCAGCCTCCACCCAGCACTGTGCACCCCGGGGAGTGAGGATGGGTGCCACAGGCCTCAGCTTCTCCCCTCATTTCTCCTCTTATCTCAAGCCTTCACAGCCTCCTCTTGAGACCCTTTGTTTATACTGTGTTCCTGTGCCAGCCCCCCACTTCATTTAAAGTGTTTCCAGAGAACGAAACAGTGATGTTGGGTGGGTTCTCCCTGTCTGGGTAGCCCCAGCTCCCCCTCTCCTGAAGGTCCAGAGTCTCCCATTTCACATGGGAGACCCCAGGCTGCCAGGGCTGCTGTTCCCCTAAGGCCCCCTCCCTCGGTGAGATGGGGAAACTGAGGCTTGGCTGGGGAATGGAGCTGTTGTTTATATACACAGCTGGGAAGTGTGGAGGCAGGATTCCAATTCAGTTCCTTGGGCCCTGAATGCTGTGACCTTCCTCCCACCCTGGGGCAGCCAGCAGTGCCTAACCTTGGCTAAGACATCCATCCTCTGCAGCATCCTCTTCATCTGAAGGTCTTCCTCCTCTGTGAAGTGAGACAGGAGGGGCTCCAATTGGCCAGTCTGAAAGAAGAAGGGCAGGGTTGAGGGCGGTTATCCCTGTGGAACCCAGGAAGGAGAGAACAGACCTGCCCAACATCATGGCATAGCACTCTCCCTCTGCACCTCCTGGAGAGAAGGGGAAACTGAGGCCTCGCAGTCTGGGGCAGGTAGTCCTCTGAGCCTGTGGCCCCAAGGATGGTCTGGGCACCCTTGAGGGTCACCTGCTGGGCCTTGGGGGTCTACAGCATCAGGCCCAGCCCATTATCCCAGAGCACAGTGATCCAGGCCAGGTGGCTGGTCCCCCCCCTTACCTCCATGTTGGGCACAAGGAGGAGCTTGGACAGCTTGGTCCTGTTGTCGATGAGGCTGTTCCAGTCCAGCAAGTCCACGGTGCTGAGCAGGGAAAGTGCCATTGGGCCAGGGCATGGCAGCCACTTGGGCCATGCCAGGCCAGGGCTGTGATCCCTCTTCCCAGGCTACCCTGCAGGACTGTGCTTGGTCCAGGGTCCCACCTGACCTCTAGGGGCTGTGTTTGTCTATGTTTGGGCACCTGGGGCAGCCCACCCCTGGCACTAAGGTGAGGAAGAGCTGCACCCAGTGTGCACATGCATCCTGGGGAGATGGCAAACCTATCATACCTCTCAGCCAGGCTTAGCACTCTGCCCAGGTAGGGGTCTCAAGCCTGACACTCCCCACCCAGGTTACAGATGAGGAAACTGATGGAGGGAGAATGTGGCCTTTGAGGGGCAGGAAGCAGGGACATCTTCCCTGTGGGCACCTCCCTCCCTGGTTCCATGGCTCTGCCCCACTCACCCGGACAGCCCCAGCATCTCCCCAGTGAACCAGCTCTGGATGTTGGACTTTGTGGAGATGCCCATATTCTCCAGGCTCTTCTACAACATGAGCACAGGGGGGATTGTGGGCTGGTGACCCTGCTCCCTAAGGGGGCACATAGGGACCTGCTGCTGAGGAGGGGGTAGGACAGGGCCTTCTCTAACCAGGCCCAAGTCCAGCCAATGCAGACAGGATTTGAAGCCAGACTTCCTGGTGCAGGGTACCAGCCCACCTCCAGGGTCCCCAGGGAGCTCAGCCTCGAACCTGCAGCTTGGCCACCTCTAGTTTGATCTCCATGGCTGGAAGCCCCGCCTGGCCCTGTTCGGCTGCGATCTGGTGGAAGAACCGCCTCCACTTGGTCAGCACTTCGGAGAACTGCAGCTGGGGAGGGGCCAGGGCATGAGTGAAGGGGGCTTCTACCCCTGACCTCCTCCTCTCACTGGGCCCCAGGACCCTCCCAACAGCCTCTTTCCCATCTGGCCTATGGAGGAGGGCACGATGGCCCCAGGGCCCAGCACTGACAAAGGATCCTTAACAAGCTCCCACCCTGGAGTTGATGAGTGACAGGCCTTGGGCCTGCCCTCAAGGGGAGCCTCTTATCTCCCCCAAATTAGCAACGTCTGCAAAGACCAGGCCCAGAGGGGGGATGCCAGGGGTCCGGTCACCTACCAAGAACTGGGGCCGACCCAGCGCAGTGAGCTTGATGGCACAGAAACCCTCCTCAGTGGTGCTGCCTGCCAAGAAGTGGATGGGAGATGCCATCAGTGCCCTTTCCCACAGGCCCATGGGGCCCAGGAGGTAGGCACTGGGAGCTGAGCCTCAGCCAAAGTCCTTTGTTTGTCTGGCTCCTGGAGAAGCTGGCCCCTTCTCAGAGAACTGCTGTAGAGGAGCCATTAGCCATACAAGTCCCAGAGCCTGGCCTTCCTAGAGTGGGCATCCTAGGTCTACAACATCATTCACCCTTATCGCCGCTCCATCGATCAGCACTCAGGCAGTACCAATTAGGTGCCTACTGGGTGCTAGGTACATGCCGATGCTGGGCTCCCACTGTCACCTCCCTTCCCACCACTGAAGTCAGGAAGCTTAAATTCAAATTCAGCTCCAGACAATTATTTGCACGTCACTTAGTTGACAGTCAGGCTGCCTTAGTTACTTCATCTGTAAAATGGAAAAATAGCAGCATGGTGCTCTCTGAGGTGTGAGAATCCAAGCAGATTTCTTTTGTGAAGTGTGTGGCGAGCTGGGCACAGAGGAGGCCTCACAAGGAAGCTGTTCCTGTTCTTGAGTTGGTGCTCTGGGCCTCAGGCTGCCCTCCTCCTCAGCAGCATGCACCCTATGACCAGCCTTTCACAGTCTTCCTTGTCTGACCCTGGTGGGGGATCCTGGGCCAGCAAAGACCCATAAACTCCAGCCCAGACCCTCCATGCCCAATGCAACCTGGCAGGACTCCTGTGCCATATCAGGGCCTGTGACCATGGTGGAGGGGACAGACCCTCCCCTCAGGGCGTGCCCAGATGAATGCTGCACTTTGCCCAAGGGATCTTCCTAAAGCACAGGTCTGACACTGTCCTTCCCTTCCTCAATGTCCCCTGAGGGCTCCCTGGTGCCTCCAGGGTTCAGCAGTTACTCCTACATTTAGCTTTCAAAGCCCCTCTTCATGGGGCTCCAGCTTCCTTTTTCTAGGCTCATTATCTACGCCTTCTGAACTCTGGCTACACCAGTTTTTCTTTCTGTTCTGGTCTTCCACCTCCCAGCCTTTGCACAGACCGTGCACCATGCCTGGAATGCACTCCCTCTTCACCTCTGCCTCCCACTGTCCTTTCTCACAAAGCCTGTCCTGGGCCCCCTGATGACCAGGGCCCTCCCTCCCCAAGGGCCTGGAATGGATTCTCTTTGCATTTATTGAATGGGGGCTTTGGTTGCCTCTGAACTCTTCCACTGAAGAGGAAGTGGGGTATGGTGGGTATATTCAGATTGGTGCGCCTGGTCAGTCTCCTAATCTGAATCTCCAGGGTCTGGTTGTGATGTTCTGGTGAATCTGACAGGTCTGGGGGCGGAGCGGAGTGATCTTCTGGCCCTGGCTTCAGTGGTGGGGGCCAGTTTGTGACTGACTGCAGAATGGCGCTTGTGCTGGGGAGGGTCAGCCTGAGGAAATCGGCCAAACTGCTCTTACCCTGAACATCCTCAGGGACCACCCTGAATTCCCAAGAAGCAAACTCATCCAGAGTGCGCCCCATGAGGCCTTCCTGCTCCATGGTTCTTGTGATCAGTCTGGCACATACATAATGAAGGCACTGTACAAATGTGCTATCATGGGAGGGAGGGGCTGGAAATACCCCCAATTCACAGATGAAGAAACTGAGGCAGGCAGAGCTGAGCTCCTTCCTTCCACCACTCCATAGGAGTGCTGCCCTCTGTACACACTCTCTTGTTCACACCCTGTAGCTCCCACCTCCAAGCCTCGGTTTCCTCCTCCTTCATTCAAACCCCATCTTCTCTGCCTCTTCCAGGCAGCCTTCCCTGATCCTCAGCCAGTGTCCATCTCACCATGTCTTGCCTGGTGTCTGTGCTCTAGCTCACTACGAGGAGCATCTCCAGGAGGGCCAGGCTACATCTCAAAACACCGTTTTTCTTTTGGACCAGCACAGAGCTCTGTCTGTAGTAAATGCTTAAAATATTGGCCAAATTTGTTGACTTGAACCACTTTTGATCCTACCTCTGACACTGACTTACTGTGTGACTGTGAGGCAGTCACTTTTTTGTGTCTCTGGCCCTTGATTTCCCCATCTTGTAAATTGGGATGGACTAGGTCCTGTCTAGCCCTGACGTTCTACCATCACGCTTGAGTCAGCACCCATCCCTGCAGTCCCCCCTCCTCCCCATTCCAGTGATGGGCTTCTACTGAACCTCATGGGTGACAGGGTAAAGTTGGAACTCCTGTACTACCCACCTCACAGGGCCATTGGCGGTGGGGGGAGGCCTAGGCACCCACCAAGAGTGCCACCATCCTGGGCACCACAGTCCAGGATACCTTGGTCCAAGGTGCCATGGCCCAGGGCACCATAGCCTGGGGCCACTCACCGGAAGCTTCTATACACCTCAGGAAGGTTTCCATGTGATGGTCACACTTGGCCTCATTGGCATAGAAGTAGGTGCGGGCACTGGTGACGCCATCCCTCCGGTCCCCAAAGGACCGATGAACCTGGAACTGCTTCTCTCTCTTACTGGTTCCTGCACCAAAGACAGGGCTAGTTGGTCAGGTGTCAGAAATCCCTACTCCGGGCTTGGGTGACCCGGGGCAAGTCAATGTGTCTGGGCCTTAGTTTCCTCCTCCATAAGATAAGGGGACTGGGTCAGCTGGCTTCCAGGGTCCCATCAGTGCTGGGCCCTCCCCAAAGTCCTTCCTGGCCTCGAGTGCAGCCACAAGGAGAACTCCTCCCTTCTACTCAGGGAACATTTCTAATCCTGATGGGGAGAAGGGGGTACAAGTGGGGAGAGGTCACAGGGTCACAGACTGACAGCTGGAGGAGTCCCACTGTAGGAGCTCCATAACTGGGGCTGTCTGAATCCAATCCAATTCCACACTGGCTAGGAAAGTGCCAGCACTGAGGACCCCAGTGAAACAACAGGCTAGGAGGGAGTGAGCCCCTTCCAAGACCTGCTGTTCACGGCCCCCCAGGACTGAACCCCTGAGGCAATGGGGGATGATCTGTGCTGCCCCTCCCTCAGTGGGGCCAGTTCTGGGGGCTGGGTGGCTCTCTGGACCTTGGAGCCTATCTGTCTCTGTCTCTCCTCCCTCTCTTTTCTCCTTTCTTTCTCCCTTGTTCTCTGAAACTCTGCCTCTTCTCTCTCTCTGTCTCTCCCTCCCTCCTTTCTTCCTCCTCCCTCTGTTTCTATCTCTTCTCTCTCTTATCTGTCTCTCCCTCCCTCCTTTCTCCCCTCTAGTCTCTGTCTCTCCCTCTCTTTCTCCCCCCCCCCGTTTCTGTCTCTCTCTCCCTCCTTTCTTTCTCTCTGCTCTATGGCTTCCTTCTCAGCTCTCAGATCAGCTACAGATTCGGTGGAGGCCTGGAAGGGTAGGAGAAGAGACAGCCCATGGCTCCAGCTCCTTCTTGCTTGATGCCCCACCTTGAACCTGGGGAAGGTCAGCCAGAGCCAAGCCTCTCAGCCTTGGCGAGCAACCTTTGGCCTGACTTTGGAGCCAAAAGGGAAGGTGAGGCATAAGGGCTAAGCCATGCTCCAGCAGGGCCCCATCAAGCAGCCAGGGCTGTCAGAGGAATGTGGGGGCAGAAGGGGCCCAGGAAGGCTCACCAGCCCCACTCCAATATACCTAGGGGGTTGGTGAGGAGGGCTCTGGGGACAGGGGCTGGCTCCTGCCTCAACTGCAGAGAAACCACAGAACTTGGCCCCATGTTAGCAAAAAGCACTGGCTTAAAGAACAAGAAAGGCCCCCAGAGAGCCCCCTCAGTGCCCTCAGCTCCCCTCTGGTCAGACCCTGTCCTGGGCATGCTGGGAGCTCATCTGTTCTAACCCGGGATCTGATCTGATTCCTGTTCAGACCCAGCATCTTTCCACTCAAGAGTCCTGGATCCCCTGCTGCAGGGCCTGGGCCCACCTCCATTTGGGTCTGGTGACTCCGGCCATCTTCCCACTTACCGCTGCCATCTCTTTCTGCGGCTGCCGTACAGGATCTGCAAGACATAGAGAAGGGTGAAGGCAAGTGGCTTGATCCCAAGAAGGATGGGGGGAGAGGGCTTTACTGAGGAGGAGCTCATGGACAGGGGATAGACAGGGCCGCTTCTAGTCTGGGCCTCATTTCCCCAATCCACCACATCAAGTGCATGACCTTCTACTGGGGCCAAACCAATCCCCCACTTGACAGACAGGATGCTGAGGCTCGGCTGGGGAGGATGTGACTTGCCAAAGGTCACACGGTGACCCTCTGGTAGAAGGACAGTTTCTACTGGATCGTTTGCCTGTCTTTGAAGCCCCTGTGAGGATAAAGGGACCGTATACTAGGAGCATCATGGCCCAAATGCAGCTGAGAGAGACAAAGAGAAGGGACAGAAAGACATTTTGTAGCTGGTCTGTTTCTGCCAGAGTAGTTTTCAGGCTGGGGGCTTGAAGCTATAGGAAGAGAATTAATTACAAGTTACTATCTTGGGGCTGCCCAGACCAGAAACAAGCCTCATTCTGGGCCCTCTCTCTAGGCAGGGCAGCCATTGGCAGTCTGGCTGTGGGGAGGCTAGTGGTCAGATTCCCTTCCCATTGTGGGGACTATGGGTCAGGCCACTGACTCACGGAACCTCGGGGTGATGATGTCCACAGTCCTGGCCTCCTGGGGCTGCTTCTGCACATCTTACAATGCCAGATACATCTCAGTTCTTTTCATGGCGCAAAGGGCCTTGGGGACCTCACTACCTGTCATTTCCCATTTTAAGAAAGCTCCACTTGATCAGCTGCTGTGGGAGAAGCAGGAGCCACTGTTTATCTGCCCAAGGTTCACTCAGGGCTTTTGCCAAATCAAAAGCATTCTTCATTAAGCAGTTACTGGGTGCATGGCTTTGTGGACCATTCCTGTCCGTTAGGGACTTACAGGAAGATAGCCCAACCTGGGCTCCAAGCAGCCCCCTTCCCCCAGTTCTCCAGGGCCTCTGGCCATCCCCCAGCCTTCTATCGGGGCTGAGCAGGAATCTTGATAAAGCCTGAGTCCAGTTACCAGCTCCTGGAGTGGCTCGGGTCTCCAGGATCACCCTTATCTCACTGGGGCCTCACAACAGATATCAGGCCCTGTTTTACCCAGAGCACCAAACAGAGGCTTCCCCGGAGCTTGTGACTTGCTAACGTGTGTCAGGGGCAGGATCAGAACCATCACTGTGTACCAGCTGTAGCGGCCCAGCTGCCAGGCTGCCTGGCACCACATACCAAGCCAGATGCTAGGCTGCCTCTCCCTGACCAGTTTGAGGGGTCCTCCAACCACCACAAATCTTCATTTGGAGGACTCCCAAGCCCTCTGCCCAGCCCATGTCCACTGCCAACTTGCTGGGGGTTGGAAGAACTGGGAAGGACTCAGGCCTCCCAGGATGAGCCCTGGACTGTCTCTCTCTGGTCCCTAGAACATAAACTCCTTGGGGAGCAGGGATTGGGTCATTTTCCATCTTTTTATCCCCAGGGCTCGGCCCCCTGGGTCTGTGCCCAAGGAGACACTTCAGAAAACGAATCTCTGCTGACAGCTTTGTTCAGCTGGGGTTGAGGGTGTGCCTTCCCAGACTGCTTAACTAGAGGGCCAGTGGGGGAAGGTGGAAAGTGTCCCACTGATCTGGGGCTGGTGGCCCTGGGGTGATCTCTGTGTCCTGGTGGGGGGAGGATGGGCTCCCCAGGACTCCAGGTTCCTTTGTCTCTAGAACCTCTCCTCTCTGCTGCTGGGGGGTTAGGGTTAGGGTCACTATTACCTTCAGGATTCACTATAAACTGACTCTTCCATTTGGCACTGAAAGTCCCTACCCTAGACCTTTCCAGTCTCCTGATACCTTTCCTCTCCTCCAGGCACTCCAGAGTCCAGGGAAATGGTGTGCCCCCATGCCTGGAATTCCCTCCCCGCTCCGCTCTGCCTCTTGGAATCTCTATTATCAGCAGCTCTTGTATTTAATGCTGCTGCCTCATCGCTCCAGGACAAAGAAACATCCTGCCCTCCCCTTCCTGCAGCTGCCCGGCAGGCCTCAGGAGACCCCTTCCTGGCTGCCCACTCCATCCTCTGGGCTCACAGCCGGATTCCCTGCTGAGGGCCACAGTGTCAGCTCCAAGTGGGCAGCCAGGTTCGGGCCAGGGGCCCCAAGGAATGGCAGCTGCCAACGGGCAAAGCATTCATGGGCCTCTGAAACCTATCCAGCTGGATCTGCCAGGGCTTCAGCAAGAATGCTGGGCTCTGAGTCAGGATCCTTGGCTCTTCTGAGCTGGTTAATGCTGGGCAAGTCTGAGCCTGATCTCAAAACAAATCAGAGATCTCAGAACCTGAAGAAAAGGCCTTCTGCACCCTGGGAGACCTCAGAGCTCTCTAGAAGAGCTGACCTTTGCTGGCCTGACCCCTGAGAAGAAGCTGAGGCAATTTCCAGTGGGAGAAGATCTCTGTCTCTAGTGCAGGAACAAGTGGCCAGTATTGGGTATTATTCAAGCTGAGAGGTGGGCACCTGGTCCTGGCCCACTCACTCACTGGGTGCCACTTGGTAAGTAGGAAGGAATGAGCTCTGTGTCACTGGAGGTATTCAAACAAAGGTGGAATGGCCACAGGTCAGGAACCATGGAGGTGGTCCCTGCCTCAGGCACCGAGTCGGACTGAATTACTAGCTGGTTTCTTCGCATGTAAGACAGAGCTCACCCCACCCGCTGAAGACTTTCCCTATCCCCCAGTAGCTGCTGCTATTCCTCCGAATCACTCAGTATATTGCCATCTCTCATGGGGCATAGCTTCTCAGGGTTTGCCTGCTTTTCTTTGGTTTCACTACCCTTTGCACATTGTAGGTGCTTACAAGCTGTGGGTGGGACTGAAAGCTAGCACAGGGGCTGGCACATAGTAGGCAATTACTAAATGACTGTTGATGTATAGGATTTGGAGCTGGAGGGGATTCTTAGTTTTACAGATGAGGAAACTGCCTCCCAGGAGGGGAGCTTGCCTGTGGCTGTCAGAGTTGCTCTTCTATGGCCCTCAAACTACTCCCCTCCCTCTGTCTCTGCTTTCTCAGAATTAGACTTTCCTAATAGACTGATCTGAGAACAATATGAAGGCTAAGACTGTCTGTGAGACAGAACATCAAATAGAAAAATCTAGATAAAACATATAACCAGGTAGAACCATCTGTCTCAATCACCAAATACCATTCCCCCCAGAAAGATGAGATCATGTCAGGTGCTATAGGGAAAAGCCAACAATACAATGGCTTGGTGATACAAATGAGGGTGGGCTCCGCTCTCCCAGCTCAGGGTTGCAGCCTGTCCTGGATCATCACTGGATTGGCTCTCCTTCCTGGAGATGTCCCCTCCTCCAGAGCAGATCACAGCGCTCTCTCCTGCATGACTTTCTGCAGAGGATTCTCCCTACCCCTGCCTCACGCTGGGGGCCACTGCTGCCCGTGGGCTGTCCCCTCTGTTCTCTCACTCTGTGCCCAACCCACATCCTTTAGAATCTGCCTCTTCCTGGCCCCGTAACATTCCCCCTGCTCCTGCTCATCTGTAAGTCACCATCAGCCTGTGGTCCTGCAAACCTCCATTTCTCCCCTTTGAAGTTTCAGGAGGTCGTGAGATGAGAATGGAGGCAGGGAGGCCACAGTCCCATGAAGCACCTTTTACCTGCACATCTTCACATGGATCCTCCCTCTTGTCTTTATGTAGTGGGCACGGGCACTCCCTCTACCAGTGCAGGGCCAGACCTGGGCATCCATTCCTGGCTACGTGAAAAGCCCACACAGGCGTCCAGACTTCCAAGTGGACATGCCTTCGGATGGGAATTCTCTCTCATTGCTTCCACTTTCCCATCGGCCCCTTTGCTGCCCTGACTTTTTTCTCGGTGACAGCTCTCTCCAAAGGGAGGGTCTGGGCCACACCTCCATCCCTGATGAGGGGACAAGATCTGGCCCCCTCCCCACATCCCAGTCAGAGCTCAGATGTTCTCAGTGTGTAGGACTCCACAGTGTGAACTTCTTGGGGAGGGAGTGAGAGTGAGTGTGTATACATGTGTTGAACAGTTCTTGAAGAGGCCTGGACTCAGGAGCTCAATAGATGTCTTTCAGCAGTCTGGCCCCTGAAGAAGGGATGAAAGAATGCACGGCCTCCTTGGCAGAGGTGGCAGAGCAGGAATGAGGAGCCCTGAACCCCTGTAGGGCTTAGGGGTGCAGATGGTGTCAGTATATTGTCTTTCTCAATCGATTCTGCTTCTAGGGATGGCAGGGCCTGGGGGGTTTAACTGGAAATGAGAGCTGCCAAAACAGAGGGCAAGTCTCCATTCTGCTTTTAAAGGATGCTGGATGAATGAATCACTAAACACACCTTCAAAGGCTGGCACGTTAGTGGGGAGGCCCTGACTCTGCCGTCCCCTGTAGCCTCCCTGCATCGATTTACTGTGGGGGTGGGGTGGGTGGGGAGGCTCTCTCAGAGACGCGAGGATCAAGGATCCTCCCTCTAGAAATGAGTGCTAGTCATGATGGGTGAATGAAGGTCTCTATCACAAGAGGCACAGCAGGACTGCACCTGGAGAGGGAGGGAACTCTGGAATATGCCAACTCCCTTTACCAAGGCTGCGACTTCCAGAGCTACTCCAGGCACAGAGAGGTTGACTGGCCAGCTCAGTCACACAGCAGGTGTGGCTCAGGGGAAGGATTTGAAACCAGGTCTTCTGTGTTGTAGCCTCTGATGCTGACGTTACGTCTTCATGAACACACAGCCTCCAAGAAGCTTCTTGGTTAACCATGCCAGGCTTGCTCCAACTAGCTTCCTGCCTTCTCCTCTCTCTTCTCTGGCAAGCCTGGCCTTCCACCCTGGGGATCTGTCCCTTCACTACTGTTTGGGCTCCCTATTACCCCCAGGACAAGTCAGCCCTTTACCACATGGCTCCACCCTCACTTTCTGGCCTCATCACTTTCCTCTCACCCTCTACATTCAGCCAGACTGGTCTGTATGAGACTTCATTTCCAGCCTCCGGGCCTTTGGCAGAAGGACACCCGTCCCTATGTCTGGAATGCTTTTTTCTCACCTCCACTGCACAGACTCTCCCTTCTGCCTTCCCCTCTGTTGCCTTCTGTCCCCAAGACCCTTGGCATTTATTACACAGACAGCCACAAAGAAAGAGAATGTCTATGTCACAGGGGTCCTTGGGGCGGCATCTGACTGACAGAAGAAATCCTTTGACTGAGGGGATTGATGATTCAAAGGGCTGCACTTGAGGACCTAGAGGCCGAAGGTTTCCCACCCCTGGTCTGACTTGCTAGGGCGAAGCAGAGATGGGTGGGAATCCAGATGAGTGACAGGTAGCCTGGAGCACCTTTCCCAGCCAGGAGGACACCCTTTCCCTTGGAAAGGGGACCGGGCACCTGGCCAGGAGTGGCGGGGGGCACCAAACCCTCCTCTGCTCTCACACAGCCAGCACCACTAGGAGTTCTGCCCCCTCCCACTACCCCTCTTCAGCACCTGCTGACTCATCCAAGCTTAGAGCCCTATTCTCAGGCACACCCAGCCTCGCCCATCATGTGGGCGGTGGATGGTTTGGGGTAACTGAAGCGCTCTATTTCTATCTTTGTACCACAGGCAAACATCAGGTGCTTAATACCTGCTTATTCACAGGATGATTGATCTGGGTTCAAGTCCTAGCTGCTCTAAGTCACTTTTCCCTTCTGTGCCTCACGGTCCTTTCAGCTCTGACTTTGCTCCTAGAGTCCCAGCTCTGGAAGTGAGGGAGCTTCTCTGAAAGGGGCTGGGGTCTCCCCTCTCAGGCCTGCCTGTCACCCCCCCACACCCCAGTCTGACCTGGGGGGCACCCAAGGCCCATCAGGAACTACTTGATGATGAGAGTGGGGTGCCAGGGCTGGTTAAGATATATAACCCGCTTTGCAAACCTGCAAGCATTAATAAACTGTGAACAGCAAGGGAAAGGGGGGGCCTGGGCTCTGACTTCATGGGCTTCTCATCTAACCCAAACCCCGGATCTTACAGGGGGGAGACTGAGGCTCAGAGAAAGAACTTGCCACTTGGGTGACTCTGGGCAGTCTCTTTCCTCTGGAACTGTTTCCTCCTCTGTAAAATCCAGGGTTTGAGTTAAATTGGATAAGCTCTAAAATTCTGTGATTATTTCACCCACCAGTAAAAGCTGAGGGTGGGAGGGTGGAGTGGGCAGGGTGAGGTCCCAGTTCTGACTGTATGTGGACAGAAACCAGGCCAAACAAGGAGGACCAGGCCTGGCTGACCCTTCTGCCTGTCCAGGGCTCTCAGGCCAGGCCAGGCTAGGCATGCACATAAGAAAAGCCATGTGCCTTTGTTTGGGGTGGGGCAGGTCCCAGCCTGCCTTCCCGGGGTAACAGGTAATGGTCAACAGCAGCTTAACCCAGTTCTCTAGCCCAGCAGGCCTGGGGAGGGGACAGAACCCCGCCTCTGACTGGGCCAATCACAAGAGAGAGGCCGGGCTCTGCCCACCAATGACTGGAATCAGGTCCCAGCGGTCCCTGGGCAGAAGCCAGAGTAGAGGCCATCCTTCGAAGGCCCACAATGAGGCTGGCACTTGGAGAGACAGGCAGCGTGTGAACAGCTGGGCCACAGCTCCCAGTGACATCCCCATCCCCCCGGTGATGGGCAGAAGCTCCCATCGGCCAGCGGGGTTCTGGGGCTAGAAAGAGCCTCAAGGACCCTCTAGGCTAGGGACTCTGCACTTTGTCTGTGCCTGGACCCCCAGCCCCCACTGGGGAGCCTGTCTCCTTAGAAGCATATTCTTAAATGCATCCAATAAAATACAAAGGAAACTCATGACAGAGAAATCCAGTGAGCTCCATGTTAAAGCCTCCCCAAGGTCACAGACACGTGTACCCTGTAAGAACTCGGGGAGGACCCTTATTTCACAGGGGCAGAAAGCCAGGCTCTGAGGGCTCATGGGCACTGCCTCCATTCATCTGTTTCCTCTTTGCTCACCACAGGCCATATTAGTTCAAAGCCATGGCCTAACCAAGCAAGGCAAGTGAGCCTGGCCTCCACCAGGTGCCCAGGCTCCCACCCCTGCCACAGCATGGCTGGCACGGAATGCTGTCTGCAGTCTGGTGCCTTGTGCCCTCCACTCCAGCCCTGCCAGGTGCTAGGCACCTTCCCTCCCTTCCAGCCCGCTGTGACCTCCACAAAGTTCTCACCTCCAGGCTACTTCATCTGAGAAGCCTTCCCTGAATTTCTTTGAAGGAGGCCACCAAAGGCAGGGCAAAGAAAGAACACTGGGCTATTTCTGTGACCTGGACCCAGCACTCAGCCTCTCTCGGCCTGTAAAGTGGGGATGATGATGGCCCCTCTCACCTTGGGAGAGGATATCTGTAAAGCTCTTGGCTCAATATCCGGCGCAAAGTAGGGGCAGTGAATGCTTGTCTTTCCCCTTGAGAACCTGAGGGGCTTCATGACTGTCCTCACTGCATGCATCCCAGAAATGCTCAAGGTGGAATCACAGAGGGAAGTATGTGCTCTGGACTCATGGGAGGCCCTGGCTCTGCTGCTACCAAATACGGCCCCTGTGCTTCAGTTTCCCTTTCTGTGCAATGGGGGGGGGTGGCTTGGGGAACTGTAAGGACTCTCCCCTCCAAATCACTCTCATGAGAAGGCCAATAGGGCAGTCTCTACTTGGGAAGTCTTTGAACTTGTACCCATCCCACCCACCAGCTTCCTCCTTCTTTACAACTCAGCTCAGAGGTCAAGGGAGAGAAGGGAGAGGGGATCAAAGGATGCTGACTGGGAGACCTGCCAGGTGGGCAGAACAGAAAGTATCATGGGGGAGGAGGAGGGGGAGGAGGGGCCCCAAGGCCTGCTCCAGCAGGACAGCAGGACCCAGGCTTTTCCTCCAAGTCCCTGGGATTTCCCCATCCATGGTTGACCGCTGGGTCACAACTATGAGGTCACAGCAGGAGGAGGAGGAGGGCAGAAGTGGGTGGGCTCTCTGTGGGGCTCCTAGGGTGAATGGGGCTGAAGGAATTCTCTGGCTCAGAGGCCAGGTGCACCCAGGGCCCAGTCCCACAAACGTCTATCCACATCTCCTGAGTGTTTTGAGGTTCACAAAGACCCAGTTACTCCTTATCTTTATAAATTCAGAAACTGAGGCCTACCCAGGGCAAGGGGCAGAGCTGGAGCTGGAAGTCAGATGTGGAGATGTCTTGGCTGGCCTCAGCTCCACCCCCAGGCTCATTTCCCAGGCCCTGTTCTAGGTGACCCCATCCCCCACTCATTCACTTTTCCCCAGGCTCCTCCCGACCACCCCTATGCTGCCTACCATGTTCTTGGCCGTGGTTTCCTCTTTCCAAGTGACTGGCCAGGCCAGGCCCACACCTCCCCCCATATCCCTTGCCCTGCCACAGGGCCAGGCCAGAGTTGGAGGTCCTGGCTGGAATTCTGGCTGTGCTAACGGCAGCACCTACCTGACCTGGAGCAAGCAAGTCCCTTCCCCTGTCTGGGCCTCAGTTTCCTGCTCTGGGTGAATCACTCTCCTACATCCTCTCTACCACCTCCCTTCCCTCCTCTTTCCAGAGCAGCCGTGTGGGAAAGGAAACCCCTGAAAGTCTTAAAATGTGATACTATTAACTCAGTTATTATCCAGTGACTGAAGCTTCGGTTTTCTGATTTGCACAATGGAATAACACAATGGGTGCCACCCCATGGGTCATCAGCCCTGGCAGGTCCTTGTTCAGCCTTGGTTCAATGCCCTCCCAAGAGGGAGAGCAGCTCTCAGTGACTGACTTGAATGGCTGAGGTGGGATCTGCATTGGGGTCTCTCTAAATGCTGCCCCAAGTGAGCCTCAGTTTCCAGCTCACTGTACAAACCCAGGGAGGCAGTCTGGAGCAATGGGACTCACCACCTGCATGACCTCAGGAAGGCATACACCTACTGGGCCTCAGTTTCCCATTCTGTAAAACAAAGGAGTTGGACTGGACATCCTGTGAGATCCCTTTCAATTCTCAAAATACAGCTCGATGGTCTGGTGACCTTGGGCAAGTCAACTCCCATCTGTAGGCCTCGGGAGGATGTGGGAGCTGGACTGGACAGCCTGTGAGTGGGGGCAGGAAGAGAGGGGGCCGGATGGGGCCGGCCAGTCTCAGGGCTTACTCTATCTCCTTTTCCTCAGCCTCCTTGTGGCTGAGATCCTCCTCGACACTGTAATCCAGGATCGAACTGACCCCGAAGGTCTGGTTGTGCTGGATCAGGGGTTTAATGGCTTCCTGGTTCTCGCCAGCCACAAAGTGCCCATAGAAGGTCATCTTCATCAGCCAGTCAAACAGCCGCTGGCCCAGCAGCTTCTGGGAGATCGTGAGCAGCTATGGGACACAAATAAGGGGTCTTCAGGCCACGGCAGGGTCAGTCATGGGCTCCCCAGGGCCCCTGGCTACCCTCCACTGCCCAGGGGGCAGAGGGGTCACTGGACCTCACTAGGGGCTTGGTGCCACTCCCTCCCTCACTCTAGAGTCATGGGTGTCTGGGAGCATGGAGGCAGATGACCACATGGCTTTTCGCCTCACCTCTCTGGACCTGGGCCCTCATGCATTCCTTGGTCCCCAAAGGCTTTCTTATCTGCACATACATGCTGTACACCCCAGCCCCTTAGTCCCCATGGGCTCCCCGAGGCGGGAATACTTTGGGGTTACTCTTGGCACCCCTACACTGAGTACGGAACGTACATCCTGGGTGCAGCAGGGGCTGCATCTGTGAAATGGGGACAGAGCATCCAGGATCCTCTCTGAACGCAGCTATTCTTATGAACACGGTCACAGATGAAAGTCTGAGGTCACTGAGGCTGACCTTCATTTTACAAATGAGGAAACCAAGGCCACTCACGATGAAGTGACCTGCCCAGGGTCACTCAGCTCCTCGTGGTGTGGGGGCACACTTGGGCCCCTTAGTCGAGCTCATTTCCTCTGTCCCAGGTCCTCCCTTAGAGCCTCTGTCCATTCCTCAAGGCTAACTCAGGTCACCCAATTTTTGGCAGCAGAAAGCATTTAGGAAAAAGTCACTTGACTCCTTCCCCTGGGCAGCAGGAGGGTGGGAGCCCAAGCTGGGTTCTGGGCCTGTCCTCTGGAAGGTGGGCCCAAGAAGAGGCCTGGCCTGGGGCAGTCAGGACATGGAAACAGGAAGCCCATGTATGGATGAGCCAACAGGGCTGATAAGGGCAGCCCAGAAGCAGCTAGAAAGCCTGGCTCTCAGCCCTGGCTTCACCCTTCCCTGAGGAAGGGAGCATTCCCACTCTCTGGCCACCTCTTCCTCCCCACACAACTCTGTCATTATCCCTAGGTAGATCAATCTACTCGGATAGCCCCTCATCCTCCTGCTCTCCTTTAGAATGGGTGGGAAGGCATTCCTCAGAACATGCAAAAGCAAAAAGCAAAGAAAGATTCAAGGAGCTCATCCTCTAATGGAGGGTGGGGACCCTAAAGGGGAGGAGCAGCCAGTGAGGGACCCTCTAGTCAGGAAAGTCACAGGGATGGGGAGGAGGCTGATTCATCGTGCCCTGGGGGTGAGGAATGGAGGACAAGAGAGCAGGATGCACCCAGATCTCTTCTCAGTGCCCCTCCAAGTCACCCTGGGTACATCTGTGTTTACATGTTGGCTCTCTGGTGGAGTGGGGGAGAGACAGGGAAGGGTCTTCTTTTCTTCTCTGTATTTTCAGCACAGTGCTGGGTACCGGGTTCACAAATAAATGTTTGCTGACTGACCCTGGGCACTCACTCGGCCTCAGTTTCCTTAGCAGAGGGGGTTGGCACCTCCTCTCCTTCAGAGGCAGATGCAAAAGTCCACTCTAACCCCACTCTCCACTCTCTCCCCCACCTCTCCACTCTCTCCCCCTCTCTCCACACTTTCCCCCCCTCCACTTCTCTCCACACTTCCCCCCCCTCCCCTCTCTCCTCCCTCTCCATTCTCTCCCCCTTGTCTCCACACTTCCCCCCTCCCCTCTCTCCTCCCTCTCCACTCTCTCCCCCCTTGTCTCCATACTTCCCCCCCCTCCCCTCTCTCCTCCCTCTCCACTCTCTCCTCCTTGTCTCCATACCTTCCCCCACCTCCCCTCTTCCCCCCCACCTCCACTCTCTCCCCCTCTCTCCACACTTTCCCCCCCCTCTCCACTTCTCTCCACACTTCCCCCCCCTCCCCTCTCTCCTCCCTCTCCACTCTCTCCCCCTTGTCTCCATACTTCCCCCCCCTCCCCTCTTTCCCCCCCCTCCTCTCCACTCTTTCCTCTGCTCTCAGCCCTTCTCCCTTAGGGGTTCTCTTCTATGCCTCCAATTTCAACAATTCCTCTTTGCAGATCAATTCTAAATCTATTACCTGGCCTCTGATCAAGCAGAAACTCAGAGCTGGGAGGCATCCCAGGGACCCAAGCACTCTCTCAAGGGATGGGTTCTATTTGGTGGCTCCCATAGAGCTCAGCCCCTCCTCCACAAGTCCAGTCCATCCTATTTGGGCCACCCTGCTGGTTGAGAAGAGCTGCCACTAATGCTCTGATACAAGCACCTCCATTGCTCCTGATTCTACCCTCTGGGCCCTTCTGTAGAGGCTGGCCTCCTTCCCTCACCAGCCACAACAGGACTCCCCTAGCTTGTCAGTCACCGCTGAATTCACCAGCCTGCTGGCCTCTGCCTCTCCCTCTGCCCAATCTCAAGAACATCTACGGCACTGCCCATCCCTTCCCACAGCAGCTGGCATTTGTAAAGTCCTCTAGGGTTTGGAATGAGCCTTGTCTATGCCATCTCATTTGACCTTCACAACAGTCCTGAGAGTTAGGAGCTATGCTTGTGTTTATTTTACAGGTGAGGAAACCAAGGCCAATCAATCAACATTTATTAAGCACCTACTATGTGCACTGTGCTAAGCACTAGGGAGACAAAAAAAGAAGTGACAGTCCCTGCCTTGGAGAAGCTCCCAATCTAACGGAGGGACAACATGTAGACAGCATCTAGGAAACGGGGCAGACAAAAGTGAAGGGACTGGTCTGGGACTGTCGCCTTGACTTGTGTGAATTGGATCGAAGTGAGACAGAACTGTGCCAATGCCTCAGCCTCACTCTCCCTTCCTGAGAGCGGCAGGACAAAGTCTGGACAGGGGCGACAGCCAGGATGCAGGTCCCGGCCTGAATGGCTTCCATGCCTGCTCAAGCTCTGAGGCTTCTCAGCGCCTGCTGCAGTCGCCATGATGGCCGATGGAACCAACTGTTCCCATCTGCCCATAGTGCCATATGCTTAAGGGTAACATCTACCACCAGCATGTGTCCATGGTCACACAACTTCCTGATCGCATGATCCTTGTCTGCATACTGGGATAATACCGGTCTTCTCCTCTCAGTGATAGCTACCCCTAAGTACTCACTTTTGAGTCACTTGGCCCCCTGGGCTTGAGAGAGAAAGAAGGGGGTGGGTCACTGGAGTAGATGGGTCTCAGGACTGCCCACTCAAGACATCATCCCAGGCACCTCTGGAGGCCCCACAGCTCCACCCACCTGGACTCCACGCCAAGTTCTGCCCAGGAAAGGCCCAGGGGAAGATCTTTTCAAATCTCCACCCAAACATTCAGATATGTGCCAAGTCACACCAAGACTATACAATCAGGACTGGGTTTCTGGCCAGAGGCATCTTGGGACTTGGTCTCTCCTGCTATACCCTACCATGGGACAGAGGCTGGGAGGGGGACAGGAGGAACACAACCTGGTGGGAATTCCAACTGTTCACACCTGATGGGGCTCAGGTAAGGCCCTTCCTTAATCTTCTGTAAAATGAGGGAGGAGGTGGGCCGCTCAGGGCCCTGACACTGCCGATCACAGTGGTGACCTGACCTCCTCTGTCCTGCTTCTTTTCCTACCAGTCTGAAGGCTCCTTCTGGTCTCTTGGCCTGGGTCCTCATCCTGCGCTTTGCCCCTCATACTCCCCTTCCCTGGGTCACCTCATCAGCTCCCAGGGATTCATTGATCATCTCTATGCTGAAGGGTCCCAAATCTAGTTTTCCCATCCCTACCTTCTCCTCCAACCTCCAATTTCACATCTCCAGCTGCATGTCAGACATCTCAAAGTAGATATCCAGGGGGCAGTTGGGTGGTGCGATGGAACCAGGAAGACTCATCTTCCTGAGTTCAAATCTAACCTCAGACACTTGCTAGCTGGGTGACCCTGGGCAAGTCACTTCACCCTGTTTGCCTCAGTTTTCTCATCTGTAAAATGAGCTGGAGAAGCAAACGGCAAACCACTCCAGTGTCTTTGCCAAGAAAACCCCAAATGCGGCCACAGAAAGTCAGACACGACTGAACAAGGCCCCTTGGCTCAATGTGCCCCAAACTCTCTCAGCTTCCCTATTACTGTGGAGGGCATCACCCTCTTCCCAGTCCCCCAGGCTTACCCCCTGGTAATCATCCTGGACTCGTTACTCTCTTTCGCCCCACATCCAAGCTGGTGCCAAGGCCTGCTGCAGGGTTTAGCTTCTCAATCTCTCTTGAGCTTGCCCCCTTCTCTCCTGGGATACTGCCACCCTCCGATGCAGACCCTCATCACCTCCTGCCTAGACTTGGAGGGGGGGTTTGTCTGTCTTCAGTCCAAACACTATTTAACTGTCCAACTGGTCTTTTCCCTCAAAGGTCTGACCTCCCATAAACTTCCCTAGGGATCAACCCCTATTATCTCAGGGATCAAATACAAAGTCCTCTGTTTGGCTTTTAAAGTCTTTCACCTCCCCCCACAAGTGAAACAATGGATGCAACAGGGCATTTCCTTACTCCCCCAAGGATCCTGCAAGGTCTCAGAAGACTGGAAGGGGGGCGGGGCTTTGAACCCTCAATAGAGAAGGTGGTATTTGCTCCTGGAGGCCATCAGGAGCCACTGGAGTTTACTGAGTGATGGTGTGAGACCTGGTCACAGTGATCCTGGCTTTCTGTGTATCTCCAGCCATTAGAACAAGGACTAATCCACGCTCCCCGAACCAACTGACTCGATCAAAGCTCATCGAACTCCTGCAGCTTTAGCTCTGCCCTGCTGCGAGCTAAGAATGGGCCTTACATTGTTTTTTATTTATTTTAATGAAAAAAAAGTTACTCTCCCACCCATTAAGAGGGCACGAAATGATACCTGTCAAACACTGGGTAAGTCATACATTTTAATGTGAAACTTAATTTAAAAATATAACCCCCACAAAACCAGGCTGGGTCTGATGCAGTGTGCTACCCTCCCCCGTCATCTCCCCTGTGATATCTACATCCACAAGACTAGGACAATTCCGAAAGGGTCTTAGAGACCTGGCAGAAACAGGTCATGCTGCCTGAAGGCTGATTTCAAAACCCACCAATTAACATGATTTATTTGATATTGTATTTTAAAATGTATTCTATTAAACATTTCCAAATCATATTTTGATCTGGTGGCCTGGAGTTTGATACCTGCGACCTAGGCCAGTCCTTCTACCCCTATTTTACTTAGGAAGATACTGAGGCCAGAAAGGAGGCTGAGGTCTGACTTCTCCCCTCCCGCTTCTAGGCTTGCCCCTCTCCCTGAGCTCTAGCTGCCTGACTGCTTCTTGGACACGATAATACTCTCATCTCTGGACTCCCAAGCCTTTTCTTTGGCTGTGCCCCACACCTAGAACTCTCCCCTGCCTCACTTTCACCTGCTGGCTTCCTTCAAGCTTCTGCTTCAATTTAGTCCCTGGTTTGACGGCTGATCAGAAAGTCAATTTTATATTAGCCATCCTATGGGATGATTCATACACTGTCTCCAGCCGGCCAGATGGAGAGCTGAGGACAACTCACGTCTAACTTCTAAGAAGACTGATTATGGGCCTGACCTTGGAAACAGGGACAGATAAAGGGGGAAAGGCAGAAGGACCTTGGCAAAGGCTGTTATGGGCCCTTGCACCTTGGTTTCCCCAGGCAGATGGAGTACATGGCTGGATTCTTACTCTTCATGCCATGTGGCACTGATATCCCAATTCTCCACTCCTTGGGAGCCTGTCTGTACACCTCAGAATCTCCTCCTTTTCAAGCTCTAGGAAATTCCCACCTTTCCTGACCCCTGCAGAGAAGAAATGCTGTTGTCTTCCTTTGAAAAACAAGCTGATTATTCTCACATATAAAAGACAGAAGGAAAGTTTTTCATCCTCTCTCTTGTTAAAACTATTTACACTGGGTATAGTTACACAATGAAGGTATGACGAGAATTCAGTGAAAACAACATGCAAATGACTTGGGTCCAAGCCTCTGCCAAGTTCCCAATAGAGAACTGCCCCCCTTGCAGACAGGCTCCAACCCAGGCTGGAGGGACTATGTCCCTGAGACTCACTCTGGCAAAAGAGTCCCTCTACTTTAACTGGGCTTCCACAGCCCACTTAGCTGGGCCTGGGGCATGGAGAAAGCACATGGTGAAAGCTCTCTTGGGCAGAATCACTGCCTTTCAGTCCACAGGATCCATTTCCAGACCTCTGGAAGGGTGTGCCTACCTTGTCAGAGGAGCACATGCCTATCCTCATCATATGGCTGGAAGCCAGGTGTTTCAGGGCCAAATTCTGCTGTGAATCCACCTTCTCAAGGCTGGGAAAGGGGCCTCAAAGGCTTCCCTTTGAGGGAACAGGGGCCTCTTTTGGCCAAAATCCTCCAGGGAGAAAGCCCACACCATTTGGGGATACTCTATAAGCTGTACTAAGCATACCCCACTGTGGGCCCCTAGAGAACTCCAAGAAACAAGAATGAAGCCCATTCTCTGCCCACAACGCTTACAGTACCAAGCTGAAGACCTGGAGGAAGGAAGGCCATGGTACTGGGGCTAATTCAGTTTCTGATCTGAATTGCCATCAACCTGTATAAACAAGGTGTCTGTGTGTGTATGTGTGTGGGGCGGTGTCTCCCAAAAAGTTCCTTGCTTTGCTTAGCCCCCAAGGGCTGGACAACCTTTCCCACTGATCATAACGCCAAAGGGGAATGGGCAGGGGGTGGTTGGGGCCTTTGTCAATCAGACCTCTTGGTGTCTGACCTCAGCAGATCAGCCATCGACACTGAGGAGCTGGACTGTTTTTTGAGGACAGGGAGCAGGCCAGTCATCCCAATGGCAGAAGGGATGCTCCTCTTCAAGGAGAGCAGCCTGAGAGGACAGGGGGAATCCACTGCTGTGTGGAGGAAGGACCAGACCTGCTCACTTGCCACCATGGGTCTCACTTCACTCCATATAGGAGAAAATTTATTCTGTTGAGCTAGCCCTTCATATGTAATGAATGTGGGAAATCCTTTAGGTGTAACCAAATCCTTCTCAAACAGAAGAGGACTCATGGTGGAGGGAATCCTTTGAATTAACGAAGGTAGGATGCAGGACACAGCTTCCTGTACACCTAACAGGATTCAGAGAGATCTGAGGTTTGCCCTTCAGACGTAAAATGTCTTCAGAGGTTCCAGAAATAAGAATCTCTGTCCTGCAAGGGGGCTTGGAGACCAGTGATCTCTGTTCTGACCTGACACACAAATAAGAGGTCACTTAGCCTCTGCTTAAAGGTGCCAGGGGTTGAGGAGGCTGCCTGCTGGACTCTGGGATGGTGCACCAAAATGTCTCCTGACATGGAGCCTGATGCTGCCGACATTTTGCAAACACCACTCACTTCTGCCAAACTGAATGCTCTGGTCTGTTAACCCGTCAAAGAAAGCCCCCCGGTTGTGAATGACATCTAGATGTCCACCTCTGCTAGCTTTTCCTCTGATCCTTGCTGTATGGACCTGGGGGCATCAGAGGATCCTGGCCCTGGGGCTGGGAAATAAACCAGCAGAGATCATGGAATCCATTGTACAGAAGAAACTGAGCACACAGGGTGGGTGATGCACCTGCCCACGGACCCCTGGACCTCCCCACTGTATCCTGAAGATGAAATGCTGAGACAGGTCCTGGGCTGTCCCATCTCCCCTTCTTTCCATCCCTAGCACTTAGCATAAAGCTGGCTCTACTGAGTCTTTGGAGTCGGAATCAAGGTTCTGTGAGTGTAGCTCACTCCCGTGGTCCGGGACACCCAGAGCCAAGAAGAGGCCAGGAAACGAGAGGGACTACTACGTGCCAAGGCGTTGTGCTGAGCTCCTTACAAATAGGATCTCATTTAACCCTAGGTGCCATTCTCATTCTCGTTTCACAGATGACAAAACGGAGGCAGGTAGAGGGGAAAGACTTGCCTAGGGTCACACACTACTATTAAATCCAGGGCAGCTCAGTGCCGTGTTCAAGGTGCCATCTGCTGCCTCTGCACAACCGAGTTCCCAAGAACTAGAATACACCTTTCCTCTCAAGGCTGTCCAGCATGGCCCTCATTTCTGGCCCTGGATGCCCCCTTCATCCCTGGGGAGGCTTTGAGCAATCTATCCTTTAGAACAAACACATCCCTTTTCTCCTTTTGCAAGCTGAGAGTTTCCTGCGTTCATTTACCTTCTAGAGACTGTTCTGGAGTAGGGCTGACCTCTCTATGCCTCAGTTACCATATCTGTAAAGCTGGGAGATCAATCTCACAGGTGGGAAGGGTGTTCAGGTTCCCGGATGTTCCTGACTCCACCGCTCCTGGCTTTCTGCCCCTGCTGGCAGTCCCTGCATCCTGGTCTCCAGGGTAATGCCCTCTTCTCCCCCATCTAGCCTAGCCTGTGGGAAAATCTCTTCTCCCTTGGACCTGCAGAGGCTTCAGGGTTTTTTCTTTGGGGAACAGAGAAAGGAAAGCAAGAGGGAGCACCTACTGCGAACACCCTGCATGGATTAAGCACCTACTGCATGGCCCGTAAGTGAAGCCAGTCCCCAAGAGCTCCATCCCTCCTGCCCGCCCACTTGGCGATCACCTCGCTCCTGAGCTGTCCACCCCAGCACCACTGACACTGACCGTCCGGTCCGCCCCCCAGCCCCTCCCCACGTGGTGCTTACTCCTGGAGGGCAGGGATTTTTTTTTGGGGGGGGTGGTGGTGGTGGTGGTGGTCCTCTTAGCCTGAGAGCTTGGCACAGAGCCAGGCACTGTCCCTACTTCTTAAACGCGGGCTCCCTCTTTCGGGGCCCCGCGCGCACCGACGTCACGCAGAGGCCCCGCCCCACGGCCGCTCCCCCGCCCTGCCCCTGCGCCCCCTCCCCGCCCCTGCGCGCATGCGCACGGGCAAGCCGCCGGAGCGCACGCACCTGTTGGTGTCTCTGCAGCAGGGGCTCCACGGCGCACAGCCGCAGCACGAGCAGGCTGCGGAGCAGCTCCCAGCTGGTGCGGCTGCGGTAGGCCGCCGCCGAGTCGTCGAAGTCCACGGGGGGCACGGGCGCGGGCTGGGGCGGCTGGGAGCCGGGCTGGGGGCCGGGGCCCCCGAGAGGGTCGTCGGGCCGCTCGCGGGGGGCCCCGGCCGCCGCCGACGAGAGCGGGGCCCCGGCGCGCCGAGGGGTGGTCGCGCGCAGCAGCACGGGTACCAGTGACCTTAAGGCCATAGTGGGGAGGGAGGTGCCGCTGGGGCGTCGGCGGGGCCGCCGCCCTTTATGCGGCCACTGGCCCCGCCCCTGGGGACGAGGCCCCACCCCTACGGAGACCAGCCAGTGAGCCACGCGGGGGGCTGGGAGTGGAGGGAGGGGAGTCCCGCCCAGATCTGGGGTAAGGCCCCGCCCCCGCCTAGATGAGCCTGTGAGCTGTGCTAAAGGAGACAAGATCCCGCCCCTCTCCAGAGTGAGGCCCCGCCCCGGGTAGGCCGCGTGGGGAAGCAGAAGCTCCGCCCCCGGGGGGGGGAATAAGGCTCGACCTGCAGTCCCCCGAGGACATTCCGGACCCCTTCTCCCTCCACTCCACCACCCCGGCTTCTTAGCCTTCTCAGCCTTTAGGCCCATACCGTCCGCTGACCCGAGGCCCTGCTTCGCCTCCTGCCCCCTTTTTCCGAGGGGGAACCCCCCCAGCCTTCCCCTAATACTCTCCCAGCATCCCCCCCCCCCCCCCCGCTTCTTTTCCGTAGGCCGCGCACCCTGACGATGGGAAGAATTTGCGACCACGCGCGGAGCCCGGGATTGGCTCTGAGAGTGGGGGTTGGGGGGGAAACAATCTTGGGGGGTCGAGACTTCCTATTACAGGGTGTGGGGGGAAACTGAGTCCCCCAGACGTTTTGCTTCTTTTAAATCTGGGATCCGGCAGGGGGTCGTCCCAGGGCTACCTCCATTCAGGCCTACACTCATGCATCATCCCCCTGTTCCTGTATAGGTGCATTCAGTCATTCCCTAGTGATGGGCACTGTGCCCATCCCTCCCCTCTTCCCTTGACCAGTCTACGGCATATGGCTTCTCCTTCTTGGTTCCTTTATCTGAGGAGAGAGCCTAGCCTCTCTCCTCCCGGATCGTTCCCTCCTCTCCTTCCCCGCGCTGTATAAACGTGCCTGGTTCCCTGGCTTCCGACTTCCCCGCAAACCATCCTCCTCTGCCTCGCCTCCCCTGGTCCTGCCACCGCCACAAAGAATCGTCCTCCGTTTTTTTTCCACTCTCGGTGACCTGACTTCACACCTCATCCCTCCGCAGGAAGGACTCTCCCCTCACTTCTATGTCCTGGCATCCCTCCCTTTAGGTAGCATTTCACTGTGGAACAGACTCCTCCCTGGGCACAAGTCCCCTGCTGTTTCCACTGCCCCGCGGAGCCCCGGACTGCTATCCTTACTCTAGGATTTGTGAGTGTTCAGATCCTGAGCCAGTCCCTCCTCCGATTCGGGTCACATTTCCTTTTCTGTAAAATGGACATGACCAGTCCCCCGGCAAGCACTTGCTGAGCACGGCACTTGTGCCAGGAACCTCTGTCCAAAGACAGAGGTGTGATGAGAGTCCTTGTCCCCAGGGAGCTCATAGCGTCGGGCATGAGCTGCAACCACAGCCCTTTGGGTCCATGGGGCTGCAACGTCAGCAAAAAGCAAAACTCAAAATGTTAGGAGACATGTTTCCTCTAAAGCCCTGTCTAGACTCCTGAAAAGTCCCTTGGAGAGGGAAAGTCAGGGCCAAGCTCATTAGGGAAGTGTATCAAGGGTGCTGACCAAATTCAGTTATCTCCACCTCATTGTCTCCTCACTGGACCGCGGTAATGTGCTAGGACTCGCCCTTCTCACATGAAAAAAGGTGAAGACACCGATGGAAACCATGTTGGAGGGGCAGTTTGGATCTTCCTTCCCCTCCCCTCTTCCCTTCCCTCTCCTCCTCTCCTCTCCTCTCCTCTCCTCTCCTCTCCTCTCCTCTCCTCTCCTCTCCTCTCCTCCTCCTCTCTCTCTCTCCTTCCCCTTCCCCACTCTTGAAAGCTAGGAGTACCTTACATATAAAGATAAATTAAATTGTTTCTTCCAGTCTGGGACCTAAATCACGGAGTACAGTACTAGTAAGAATATTTTTTTCTTCAGCAGTGACATATAAAAGACAGTATAAAAACCAGGAAAAATGGCGAACTGTGCACTGAGAATGTGAGCCAATAGGGGCCCAGCATGAGTGCTCAGTGGGTGTCTCAGAAGGAGGAAACTGCTTCGAGCTTAGACTCAGGGAGCTGTTCAGTCATGTCTGACCCTCTGTGACCCGTTGGGGGTTTTCGCGCAAAGATCCTAGGGATGGTTGGTCATTTCCTTCTCCATTCCATTTTACAGATGAGGAAACTGAGGCACTCAACAGGGTGAAGGAACTTGCCTGGGATCACACAGCTAGTAAGTGTCTGAGGTCACGTTTGAACTCAGGTCTTCCTGATATCCCCTGCACCGCCTAGCCTCCCCAGAACCAGAGAGAATGACTTCAAATCCCAACTCTGATGTCAGTGAGCCCTGTGGCCCCTGGGCAAGTCATTTCACTTCTCAGGCTTAGTTTCCTCCACTATAAAATGGAGGTAATAACAGTACCTTCCTCCCAGGGTGGTTGTGTTTGGCAAACCTTCGAGTGCTCTCTCAAGGCTCGACGATTATTGTTTTGAGTGGTCTCTCCCTCACATGGTTGTTTTGGAGGAATCCAACGAGATAAGGGATGGAGAATATCTCTCCATGTGGGCTGGCTTCCCCTTGCTCTGCCTCTCTTCCCGACTTCCCTCCAGAGGCTCCGTCTAAATGCTAAAAGCACCAGAGACATGAACAAACAGGAGGATGATTACGATCACCATCTTTGTGAATCTTGTTGTGCTCATCTTGTATTCATGGAATTCAGAGAGAAAGTCAGGAGGCAAGTCTTCCTGCGACGCTGGGTCATTTAGCTCTAATGTTCTGTGACTGTTTCACCATGGAGCCAATGACTGCCTTTCGTAATTGAGTGAAGGGATCAGGATGGATGCTGATACTTGGGGTGGGGGGCTCATCGAGAGCATCCCCAGGGCAGACTGGACGATGGCTCCTCCTTTTCCTGTGTTCTTCTGCGAGCTTTCTTGGACAATGTAGGAGTAGTTGGTGCAGAGGTTGGTAAAAATGTTGGTAAAAATGTTATTCTGAAATGTTTTGGGGTCCACATCATATATCCAGGCACATTGGGCACACTGTTCATTGAATTATTATTCCTAGCAGTGCTTCTGTGGGTGAGGTTTTGTGCCTGGCGCTGGGCAACAGCATGTGGGGCCTGGAGTATGCTGAGATCACTGGAGACCTTGAGGAGGGGACAGAAAAATGTTATTTGGGGAGGACTTTTTTAAAAAAGAAAATTTTACCACTATTCTTTGTTTTTTATAACCTAGATTTCCTAATGTATCCCTCCCAGAGAGCCGTGCCTTCTAACCAAGAAGAAAAGGGAGGGGCAAAGCAGTTCAAAAAAGATGAACTATTGAAAAAGCCTGGCATTATATGTGGTGTTCCATATCCAGAGCCCCCTACCTCTGCAGAAGGAGGAGCTAAGGTGCTTCCTTCCATCCGAAGTAACTTTGAGAAGACTCTTTGGTGGGAGGAATGTTTGCCTGCGTATTTGATCCTCAGAAGAACCTTGAGAGGTAGGAGCTAGGATTATCTCCATCTGAGGAAGATGAAGTGACCTGAAGCTAACACACCTAGCTGTCTACAAACAAATCATGTTTACTTCTGAGCCAGCTCTGAGGTCAATGTCAGAGTGTTCTGGAATTTTACTTTGGAGGAGCCAAGGGGCAGGATGAGAACAATCCTGGCAGCTGGTAGGAGAGCTGCTGGTGGTTGAGTGAAGGCCGAGGCAGGGTAGGGGAAGGACAGATTCCTAGAATTCACCATTCTTACTTAAAGGAAGCTCAGGGATTGTCTCTAACCTCTCTCCCCACCCCGCAACATTCCACTGGGAGCCACAACACAAACACTTGAACTCGTGCCTTTTACAGCCTCGCTCTTCCCAATACTTGAGTCAAAGATGGCTCTTAGACTCAGGCAGCTGGGGGAGGATGGTGGTGCCCTTGACCAAAGGGAGCAAAGCAGGAGGACGACCAGCTTTGGGGTATGATGTTGGCATAGGACCAAGCACTGGGTTTGGAAGCTGGAACTTTGCTTGTCCCCATTTCCCCTTTCTAGGCTTCTGACACATCCCCAGATGAACGACCCCACAAATCAGTCATGTGGACCTCATCCATGAGCTTCTATTTCTGAATTTGTGAAGGTGTCCCTCATATCTGCAATACACTCCCTTCTCACCTCTGCCTCTTAGAATCCTGACTTTATCAGGGTTTATCAGTGTCATCAGAAAGGCCAAGAAGATGGATATTGGATAACAGCCAGTCCTTGCTGCCATAGCAGCAGAGAGGATGTGATGATGGGGACCAGGCCTAGCACATCTGAGAGGCTGAGAGGCCAGACAGAGAGTCCTTGCTTTAAGAGGCAAGAGAGGAAGTTCAGAGAGGGAAGTCTGGAGCCACTGGTCAGGTTACAGTATAGGGTGGGGAAGGGAAACGGATGTGGAAGGCACCAGTGTCAGAAGTAATGAAAACATCCGGTTTCTTGCTGCAGCTGGGGCCTTTTCATGAATGGGATGGGCTGCTGACATCCTTAGGGTCAGCATGGCCTTCCCTGATCCCTAAAGGAGCACCCCCTGCCTCAGGACACCCTAGTGGGATCTGAGGCCTCCAGGCAGAGGCATTCAGTGACTGGTTGGAAACACAAACTTGGGGGAGACTTCATGGCTGACATTTTGCTTCTGGGAATACATGTTCATCCCTCATTGCTGAAGAAGATCATGTCATCAGAGAAATGATGGCATGACTTGCACTTAACTTTGTTTTGAGTGAGGGAGAGCTGTGCAGGTCACCAGCCTCACTTCTTCTCCAGAGTCATCTGGATCCAGTGACCAGATATTCATCAGGATGACTAGAGATGACCCACGATGAGGCAATTGGGGTTAAGTGACTTGCCTAAGGTCACACAGCTAGTGAGTGTCAAGTGTCTGAGGTGAGATTTGAACTCAGGTTCTCCTGACTCCTGCACTGGTACTCTATCTATCCATTGCACCACCTAGCTGCCCCTTTCTGGGAATAAGAGAAGAGGGAAGGGGAAGAGAGAGAGAGAGAGAGACAGACAGACACAGAGAGGAGAGAGGAAAGAGATGGAAAGAGAGGAGAGCAAGATGAGAAAGAGAGAGACAAGCCATGTTAAGAAAGGTTGTGAGAGTTTTCTGGACATTTAAATAGATCTTAGCTGACTGGAACATCAGGAAGTATTGGAGAAACAACTTGAGGAAGGTAGTGGCAGGAGTTTTCTGAAGATCCCACTGTTTCACTGCGTTGGCCTTGGATCTGATCCTCAGGCCCCTTGAATGTCCAGGAAGGTATATTGTATTAATGGAAAAATCTGGCATCAAAGGCTTCCAACAAGTTTAAAAGAAACCAGGCGTAGGAGGACCCCAATGAAATTTATGTCCAAACAATAACAGCAACATATTATTTTCAGACCAGAAATTTAGTAGGGGCTGGTCCATGGAGTGGATTGGAATAGATGGAAAGAGTCCTGCATTTGGGGTCAAAGGGCCTGGATTCAAATCCAAGCTCTGCCACTTACTAGCTATGTGACCTTGGGTGAATCACCGCCTTTCTCTGGGCCTCAGTTTCCTCATCTGTAAAATGAGGGGGTTGAACTCAGCTGATTTCTGAGGTCCCCTCCAGGTCTAGATCTATTGTCCTCCCTTCTCTCCCTTCCATAATAGAGTCTCTTGGTCTTTGAAGAAGATCTTGGGGAAAAAACACTGGATTTGAAGTCAATGGCCCTGGATTCAAGCCTGCCACTTTCTGTCTGTGGGGCATTGGGCAAGTCATTTCATCTGCATGGCAGTGTTTCCTCTTCTGTGGAATGGGATCCACCTCATAGGCTTGTTATAAGGAAATCCTTTCCTAAATCTGAGAGTTTTAGGAAAATAAGAGTTATAGAAATGAAGCAAATGTTTGCAAGGATCAGTTGGGGCAGAAAGAGATGTGTGTGCAGCCCTGCGATAACTCTACATGGCTATAGAGGGAGGTACTTAGTATTTAGACATTTCGCAGTTTGGAAAAAAGCCCCCAAACTATTGGTTTGGATTTGTGTTGGAGCCACTCCTGTGACCCAAAGAAACCCAAGTATCTTTCAGGGAGTATCTTTTTGTCTTATTCCCTCCACCCGGAAAACCTGAGACCATCTTGGTCTGATAGCATCTAGGAGGTTGTCACCAACTCCCATGATTTGTGAGACTCAAAGAAGGAACAGGTTTGGTTCCTAGGTCAAAAGTCAGTAGGACTCACAGCAGAGAAAGCCACCGTAGGAAGGAGTGACTTTCTCCGAGAGGTATTAATCTCTTGTAGGTGTGTCCTAGGTAGGGCTTCCTGCAGGTGCTGCTTTTTTTGTCTGAGTCTCTTAGGGCAGCTCTATACAACCCCAGCAAAAGGCATTGAGCATCTTCTGAGCCCCAGTGACCCTTGATATTCCTGATTGGCATCTGCCAGTTTGATTTTATCCTGCATCTGTCACATCTCCTAGCTGATGTGTTGAGGCCCAGGGTGGAGTGCGGTTGACAAGATCAGGAATAGACCTTCAGGGAAACTGTTCTTTGAGACTATGCTCATTATCATCCGGAATGGCTCTCCATGTCCCCCAGATGTTGCTGTCTCCATGAGACAAACAAGAGCATTATAGAAAACAAGGGATATGTAAAATAGATATCCTCTAGGTTCAGAGTCTTTAAAGACAATAAGACTGGCCAAATCACTGGGACAGGAGATGAATAGATTGTCAGGTAGGCTTGCAGTTTTTATCTATAAATACCTTGACCCTCAGATCAATAAATGGAATTAGTCTATCTTTTCCTGCCTCCTGTGTCTGTCTTCTCCACCACATCACCGAGCCATGCAGCAACGCAGGCCATCCGCCACACTGATGGCCTCCATTGTCTCATCCTAACAGCCTGGATGTAGAACATGGTATTTACCGCTGTAAATACATGACCTGGTGCTAGGAGAGAGACCCCCCTCCCTCAGAATCTTCAACAGACCTTTCTACCAAGGCCCTTCCCCAAGCTGATCGCTCTCCTCTGCACACTCCTATTTATCAATGGCTTTCTTAACCCATAGTTCCCAGCACTGAACACAGGCCTCCAGCCAGGGTCATCTTCCTGTAAAGATGCTGTGGTGGAGTTCTTGGATGATGATGTCGAAAATAATAACAGAAGCGGGCATTTATAAAGTGCCTGAAATTTCACAAAATGATTAACATACATCAGTTAGACTTGATAATATCATGAAGTTATTATGTCTGTATTCCTAGAAATTATACCTTTTTTCATGCAACCCAAGATTGTTCAGCTGTTTCAGTCATGTCTGACCCTTCATGACCCCATTTGGGATTTTCTTGGCAGAGGTACTGAAGTGCTTTGCCATTTCCTTCTCCAGATCATTTTACAGCTGCCTCTTCTTGCATCCCCAGCATTTAACTCAGGGCCTGGCACCCGGTAGACACCTCATAAATGTTGACTGTCCTTTTTCCTTTTCCTCTTCCTCCTTCTCTTCCTCTCAGTTCTGGCCATCTCTCTTTCAGTTCTCATCCCTTTTGAAAGCCAGATGTTTCCCTGCTCCTCTCCCTTGAGCAGCCACCTCAGTAGTGTGTATCCTAAGAAAAATTCCTTTCCTGAGGAAAACATCTTTCTTTCTGTGCCTCATCTTCCTGGAAGGATTCATGCTGCAAGCTGCAGGCTCCACGTCTAGGTAGGCGTGCCAGCGTGCCAGTCACTGTCCTCTGCCTCTGGCCACCGATCCCTTCCAGCTCCAATATTTTGTGATCCCGGGAGGCCTGTGCTGGGTAGCTAGAATGGGTGTAGGGTGCAGAAGGAGGGGGCGGGGTCCTAGAATGATGGCGTTAGAACTGCAAGGGACCTTTGCGGTCATCCAGTTCAACCCCCTTGTTTTACAGACGAGCAGAATGAGCCCTAAGGAGGGAAAGCATTAGTCCAAGGTCACTCAGCTCTCAGCCACAAGGGTGGGATTTGAGCCCAAGCCTGCTGACTCCAGAGGCAGAACTCTTTCCTTTCTATCACAATTGGGACAATGTACACAAGCAGGTCAATGCAAAGGAATTTCTTTTTTTGTTTTTGCCCTTTCCCTTTTTTTAAAAGTAGTATTTAAATCTTTCCAATTACATGTAAAGATAGTTTTCAACATTCATTTTTTATAAGATTTTGAATTTCAAATTTTTTCGCCCTCCTTCCTTTGACTCTCCAAGAAGGCAAGCAATCTGATATAGGCTATTTGCGTGCAATCGTGGAAAGATATTTCCACATGAGTCATGCTAGCTCAAAGGAATTTCAAGGGGAAAGAGCATTAACAGCTGGGAAGGGGCTGATCAGACAGGTCTGACAAGAAAGGCGGCCTGAGACGGGGGAGCAGGAGCCACAGTCCAGACCTGGGGGAATCACTTGTGCAAAATCATGGACTCTGAGGTCTCCTTGGTGATACTAACTTGGAGCGCCAGCTGGGGTAGGGTCAGAGTTGTTGGGCCTAGCACTCTTGGGTCCCCCAGGGCTCAGTAAGTTCAGAGAAACTCATCGACAAAAGAATGTTCTCTCAATGGAGAACTGATGTCCACAGCAGCTCATTACTATGTCTTCTAAGGCAGGAAAGGGCTGCAATCAGCCTTCATGGAGGAGATCCACAGTTTTTGGAGCTACTGAAGAGTGTGTGTGTGTATGAATTTATATATGTGAGTGTGTGAATGTGTGTGTATGTGTGAGTGTGTTCAAGTGTATATGTATGAGAGTTTATGTGTGAGTGTGTGTGAGTTTGTGTATGTGTGAGTGTGCGGGTGTATGTGAGAGCATGTGTGTATGAGAGCATGTATGTGAGAGCGTGTGTGTGGTGTGTATTTTCTCATGTAGTCATGTCTTCTGTCCGTACAACTTCTCTGCCTGATGGTGGCTTGTGGCCCTGCTGAAAGTTCAGTGAAATTCCTTCAGAAAAGCCCTTGTCCAACCGAGTTAATTAGTATTTGGATGAACAATAATTAATGTGTCTGTTGGATCCGAAAGCGTCCCAGGATGATCCTGGGATATGCTAATTTTGTCTGGTTAAAAAAGTCCTTTCAAAGAAGGACTGGGATGAGGATGGCTGTTTGCAAGCAACCTGCCAAGACTAGGAAGGCCCAAGTTTGTGAGCCTCCTGGGGTATGTGTAAAAGAAGGGCAGGTCCTCAGAAAGGGGCTCTCTATCAATTCTGGTTGGTGTTGACCTGGATGGGTGTTAGGAAACCTAGCTTTGAGCCCTGCTCTGTCACTGGCTGGTTGTGTGATCTTGCGCAATGACTTAAGCCCTCTGGGCTTCTGTTTACTTAATAAGATTGTAGAGAATCTGGTCAATAGATGATCTCTAAAGTACTTTCCCTCTTTGTCATATTGTGTTCTGTAGTCCCTCTCAGGCCTAATATTTTATGTTCTAAGGACCCTCCAAGCTCTGACCTCCTGTGTTCTAACGGACCTCCAAGCTCTGGCCTCCTGTGTTCTAATGGACCTCCAAGCTCTGACCTCCTGTGTTCTAATGGACCTCCAAGCTCTGACCTCCTGTGTTCTAATGGACCTCCAAGCTCTGACCTCCTGTGTTCTAATGGACCTCCAAGCTCTGACCTCCTGTGTTCTAATGGACCTCCAAGCTCTGACCTTCTGTGTTCTAATGGACCTCCAAGCTCTGACCTCCTGTGTTCTAATGGACCTTGAAGCTCTGGCCTCCTGTGTTCTCTGTAGCTCTGACATTCTAGGTCCTATGCTGTAAGGTTTAGTACTCCCATCCGCATCTCCCACTCACTCATGAGTTTTGAGGAGAAGGGAGGCTCTAGTGGCTTGACTAGGGAAAGCTGAGGGGATATTGTAGAGACAGGTACATGCAAGAGGGTCAAGTTCTCTTAGCCGCCTTATTCCAGGTGAGACTGATCTGTGATGGAGATTGGTGTCTGTGTGAGATATGGTACCATCTCTGCTGTGACCCTGACATTCCTGGAGCTGCTTCTGCCTATCTGTTATTGCTCAATATCAGGAGAACCACACCCCTATCGTATCACCTGCCACATGACAGATTTAGGATTTTTTGGAGGTGAACTTAGGCTATCTGATCTTTGTTCTCCATATTGTTTGTCTTTCTGAGCACCCCACCCCCTGCATCAGGCTCCATTTTTAGCATTGCCAGACTTTTCACATCCCCAAAGTTGCAGTTGTTCAGTATCATCCCAAAGGCCATGTAAGTAGCGAAAAGTCCTCTAGAAGACCTTTGGGTCCTTGCCACCAAGGGGTTGAGTGGAATAAGAATGACAGAGTCCCTGCCATGGGACCCTGGCTATTTTTCTCCTAAAAAGCAAAATTTTATTGGTCCAAGGGGCTAGAACTTGAGCCTTTGATGAGGCTTCTTGGTCTCCTGGGACATAAAAAGATATACCACAAGAGTGCTTCTTATTCTTGATAAACACCTCACTGCCGTGTGAGTCGTCACACCCACCGGTCCCTTGGACGAGGTGTATTTTCATATTGAGACAAAGAGGGGCTACACTTACTTGAACCAGTGCTATAAATGAAATAACATATGTGAACCTTAAAATGCTACATTAATGCTATTATTGGAATCAGAAAGAGCTGAGTTCAAATTTTCCCTTGGATATTTATTACCTTGTCCTTGGGCAAGTCACTTAATCTCTGTTTGCCTCAGTTCCTTCATCTGGCAAATGGGGGTAATAAGAATGCCTATCTCCCCATGCTGTTGTCAGGATCAGATAAGATAACTGAGCTTATCAAAGTTCCTGGCACATAGAACTATCTGCATGCTAGCTATTTTTATTATTTAAGTTTTGGATGATCTACAAGTATCTCACTTTATTAGGATTCCAAGCTTAAACCACTAGACCACAACAACTTCAGGGAAAACACATTCCTTGAAAACGGGAGAGATGATGTGTCTTTTCATTTTGGCAAGATGGCGCTGTCACTGGTGTCTGTGTTTGACTTCTCTTGTGACCTTGCACCATGTGACTTTATTTACGGTGTATCAGCCATTGTGTCTAGTGCTCTTTGAATCTGCTCTCTTTCATCTGTATCACTTCATTCAGGGTTTCCCATGTTTCTCTGGATCTTTCATAATTCTTCCTTACAATGAAATAATATTCCATTGTGTTAAAATACTACTGCTCATTTAGCAGTTCTCCAATCTTTGGGCTTTTATTTTGCTTCCAGATGTTTATTACTACAACTAATGCAGCTCTGAAAATTTTAGTACATATGGGTCTCTTTTCACTTTAATAATCTCCTTGGGGTATACATAGGCTGGCATTAAAGATATGAACAATTTAGTAACTTTTATTCAATAATTCTAAATTGTTTCCCAGAGTTGTTGCGTCAATTCATTGTTTTGCCAGCAGTTAATTAGTGTGCCTGTGTTCCTGCAACCCCTCAAGAAATGAGTCTTCCCATCTGAGGTCCCTTTTCACAGACTTGTTTTAATTTTCTCTGATTATTATTATGAACTTTGTAAAAAAAGCAACTGCCATTAGTTTGTGTTTTTTATTTTGAAAATTGTTCATATCCTTTGATGACTTCTCTATTGAATAATGAGTTAATATTACAGATTTGTGTCTACTTCTTACAGATTTTGGATATGTAGCTTTTATCAGAGATATGTAAGAAAAAGATTTTTCCCAATTTGTGTATTTTATCTTTTAAAATAATTCTTTTTGATATTTTCTGTTACTTACATCACCAAAGTATCTCATGTATACCTCTCCTTGCCCCTTCCTGAGAACCATCCCACATGACAAATATGTTGTGTTTTTTTAGAGAGAAAAAAAAGAGTCAGCATAATTGATCAATCCATTAAGAAAATCCAAAAACATGTACAATGTATGTCTCCTGTTGACCTCCCACCTCCACAGAGGGTGGGTTGGGGGTATCTTCTCATCTTTCTTCAAGTCCTACTTGATCTTTGTAATTTTGTTACATTTACTTTTGATTTTTTTGGTGTGTCAATATTCTTTCCATTTATATTACTGTGGTTACTGTGACTATTGTTTTCTTGACTCTGCTGAATTCATTCTGCATCAGTTCATGAAGACTTTTCCATGCTTCTCTGGATTCATCACATATGTAATTTCTTATAGCATAGGAATATTCCATCACATTCACATAGGACAATTTGTTTAGCCATTCCCAGTTGATAGGAATCTGCTTTGTTTCCAATTCTTAGCTATCACAAAAAGAGCTACCATAAAGATTTTGGAATATATGGAGACTTTCTTATTTTTCCTTATCAATGACTTCCTTAGGATAATAGAGTCTTTGGTTCAATGAATGTGGACATTTTAGTCACTTTATTTGCATTTGCTTTCCTAAATGGTTGTATCATTTGACTGGTCCACCAATGATGTTTTAGTGTGCCTATCTTTCCATATGCCCTCCAACATTGACTGCTGACATTTTTTTTGGCAATTTTTGTCAATATGCCAAGTTTGAGGTGAAACTTCAGGGCTGTTTTGATTTGCATTTCTATTACTATTCATGGTTTGGAGCATTTTTTCCATGTGGTTATGAATACTTTGCAGTTCTTTTAAGAAAAAACTATCCTCTATTTCTTTTATGTTCTTAGTTTTGTTAGCATATAACTATGTATAATATATTCTGATTGTTCTTTTTTATTTCTTCTGTATTTCCTGTGATTTCACTTTGCTCATTTGCTATTTTATTGATCTGAATTTTTGCTTTCTTTTTAAAAATCATATTGGCTAAGGGATTATTAATTATATTGGTCTTTAAAAAAACCCAGCTTTAAAAAATATTGTTTCTATTTTTTGTTTCCAATTTATCTATTTCCCCTTTAATTTTAAATATCTCTTCTTTTATGCTTATTTTAGGTTTATTTCTTGATTTGCTAATTAAAATGCATCTTCTCTTAATTAATCTAATCAATATTCTCATTTTCTATTTTAATGTATGATTAAAAGGATATGATTTCTCCCCTCCCCCACGACTGCTTTAGCTGCATCCTAAAAATTTTGGTGTGCTGTTTCATTGTTATAATTTTTTAGATGGTTATTGTTTCTATGATTTATTCTTTGGCCTATCCATTATTTAATATTTCATTGTCAAATCTCCATTTGGGTCTGTGAATTTTTTTTTGTGGTCCCTGAACCAATTTCTAGTCTCACTTCATAGTGGTCTGTAAAGGATGTATTGCTTATTTCTTCCTTTTTACATTTGTTTGCAATATTTCTGTGCCCTAGTACTTGGTCAATTTTGTAGAAGTTCCACACAATGCAGAGAAACACACACACACACACACACACACACACACACACAGGAACAGAGTTATGTTGTCCCATTTAGAAGCTGCTATAAGTTTTTTTTTTAAACTCTAGTTTCTCCAGAAATTTGTTCAGTTGTATGTTTTCCCTTTTGTTTATCTTTCTGCTAGACTTATCCAAAACTAACAGAGCAATATTGAAGTCTCTCATCACTATTGCATTACTTAAAAGTTAGATGTTTCCTTTTGAATCAGAATACTAAGGCATTTGAAACAAATAAGTTTATTACTGATATTGGTTTGTTGTCTATGGTTCCATTCAGCATAATCAATTTTCTTTATTTTTCCCTTTGAATAGTTGTTTCTGCTTTGTCTAATACTGTGATGGCAACTCCTATTTTTTTATTCACTTAATGCATAGTAAATTTTCCCCATTCCCTCAGTTTTATTTTATATGTCTTTGTTTCCAAATGTATTTCTTATAAGTGCCAGATTGTAGGGTTTTGTTTTCTTATCCAATCTATTACTCTTTTTCATTTTATTGGGTTGTTTAACTCATTTACATTTAAAGTCATAAAAGTTTGGTTTTAGGTCCTCCATCTATTTCTGATTTTTTCAAGTTATGATTTTTCCCCTTTCCTCTTGTAAATGTAGTACTATGTTTTGTTTTGTTTGGTTACTTTAATCTTTTTCTAAGGTGGCCTTGTTTCCACTGTCTCTCTTCACTTCTGATTCCCTCTTCTCATTGGTTACCCCCTTCCCTTTAGGATTTTATTTACTACTTCCTCTCTTCTGCTTTCATCCGTTTGTATATTTCTACCCTCTCTTTCATTTCAGTCAGGTAGATTCCCCCTTCCTCTCCTCCCCTTTGTCTAATCCTGTTCATTAGCTTTTTTAACTTCATTTTTTTTGCATCCCTTTCCAAAAAGGATTTCTCTCATTGTCTTCTTTATCCATCTTCTCTTTCTGTTTATTCTAGACGCATGTGATCTTTGTATTCTTTGTTTTTATTCTTCCTACAACCAAAGCTTCCAAAATATCCATTCTAGCGTCTGCCATCTAGGAGCTCTCTGCCACTGGATTCTCCTTTACTATTTACTCTCAGAATAATGCCAATTATTGCAAGTGTCAGAAAGGACACTGCCCCAAGGTAAGGCACCTGCCCAGCTTCTCCCCCTGCCATACTTTTCTGTTGACCTTTTCCCCCCCTGTATTTGCCTGGAAATCTCCTCCTTGTGTCTATGCCCTCCCACTCTTCCATATCTGAGTGACTCCCAAGGGTTGAAAACTGTTTAAGATAAGTAGATTTTTTGGACACCAAAAGAATCCCTACACCTCATCCTGTATAAAGTCCTCATCTCCCTTAATTTATAGGGGCATTCATCAATGGAAAACCCTCCCACTTCCAAAGTAACCTTTCCTCCCTTTTCAATCTCTTCCCTACCTCCTCCTCACCCAGTCTCCTATAGGATTTTCTGAGACCACTCAGGTCACCTTTCCCTCATTATTAGCCCTTGATTTGACCCAGGCACATCACTCACTCCTCTCTGTTTTCCTGTTCCCCTCCCCCTTTCATTAACTCTCCTATGTGGTAATATAATCCCACAAAAAAAGCATTCATCCATAGCCAGGGTGCCACCAAGTTCTGTCTATAATGCCCCCCACCATCCTCTTCTTCACTGTTGCCTCTCCCAGATTTCCACCTTCACCTCATCTCCTTGTGTACATTTAGAAAGCAGTCTCTTACTGGTCTTTCTCTTGTCATTCTGTTACAATTGGAATTTATTCATTCTTCTTGCATTTCTGTTATTTGTGGTGTTTGAGATGCAAACACTTTCTTCAGTTCCAGTTTTCTTCCTAAAAATATTTAAAACTCTTCTCTATTATTGAATGTCCATCTTTTGTCTTAATCCATTTATTTTCTTCTGATTCTACCTGTATCAGGATATGTTACTCTAGGCTGCATCCTGAGCTTCAGTGTTCTTCAAAACACATTATTCCATTCCCTCCATTATTCTTCCATTATTCAAATGTCCTTTATATTTAAAGGTCTTCTGATGGCATGCAGAACTTATTTATGAATTAAATTATTAAATTTAAACACCACATGTCTTAGAGTTTGCAGTCTGGTTTTTTTCAGGAGGTGATCTGTGAATTCTTTCATTTGGAATTTCATTTTCTACGTTCAAAAATTCTGGACCATTCTGTTCTATCATTTCCTTGATTATGGAGTCCTGTCATCTTCTTCTGGGAGACCTATGACTCCTCAGGTTGTCTCTGCCTATCCCATCTCTGAAATCTTGGTGTTTTGCTTTCATAGTGAGTGTATTTTCTTTTAACTTCTTGTTTTATGTCTCTCTTATAGATTGTCTTTTACTTTTGTGTGTTTGCATTCCTAGTCTGTTCTCTCTTTTGTATCTTTGGTGAAGCTTGACATTGGAGATTCAAGTTTTTCTATTCTGCTCATTATTTTTATAGTGCTAGACACAAATTCTGCTCTCATAATTCTCATTTTTTTTTAAAACTCATAGTAACCAGGTGTTGGGGGTTCCATGATTTCCTCAACTTCTATGGGGCCTTCTGTCTGAGTGTTGGATCATTTTCCTTTGTTATGCAGTATTTATTCATAATGTCTGAACACATTTATTAGATTGAGAGATCATATTTTCTTCTATTCCTGTTTTCTCCTGTTTTATCTATATATGTTCAAGGCCTTTGAGCTTTGTTCTTCCTGAAATCTTTGTTTTTTTCAGTCTTTTCACCATTCCCCCATTATTTTCCTTCTAATTCCGTTCCCACTGATTATATTGTCTTTAGGGCCTGGATCTCAAAGCATCCTCCCTCCCCCACACTGAGCAATTCATAGTTTACCAGCTTAAGTCTGCCCCAACTGACTTTTGGGTGGCCAAAACTGGCCCCAAATGGATGCTGTGCTTGGTGGGCTGTTGCTCAGCCCCTACGTGCACAGTGTCTTGTTCTGGTGATCTGTCCTACGCCTGCTCCTGAATTCTTTGGCCTCTCACTGGTAGTTCAGTCTAATGGCACTGAGAACTTTGCAACATTGGCACTTCTGGGTTGCAGCCCCTGGCAGGATTTTACTCCTAGAGAGCTGTGACCAAGCCGGTGGTTGAGATCCAAGGAAACCTCTACAACCCAGAGTTGGGGTCTTTATGGTTCTAGAAAGGGGAGGACAGAGTATAGGAGAGGATTTTGATGTAAGCCTGTCTCATGTCCTTTGAGTCTACTAGTGTAACCTTGCTGGGGTGGGGGAAATAGGTTAGTTAGTGTCAGTTCCTGTTTTTTTTTAATTTTTGGATTCTTGTTGTCTTTTGACCATGGAAAGAGTTGAATTTGCTTTATCTTTGTTGTATAACTTCTTTTTTGGGGAGGTTTGAAAAGGTGTGTGGGAATCAAGGAAAATGCCTAGTCTGCTATCTTATTGCTCACATGACCTGTAAGTCCCAATTCATATATTTTCTTCTGATTCTAGCTGCATTGGTTTTACCTGTGCAAAGGCATTTTCAATTTTATAAGATCAAGTTTGTCTTATTTGTCTTTTAGAATCTCTTCTGAACAGTGCCTCTATGAATTCTGCTATCTATAACTGTGAACAATATAACTTTCTATTCTCTTTTAACTTTTTATGGTGATTTTTTTCTCCTTAGATTATCCATTTAGAATTTATTTGTGTTATATAGTATAAAGTACCAACCTACATATATTCCCCATCAGACTGCTTTAAGGCTTTCTTGAAATGAATGATGAGAGAAACAAACAAATAAATAAAACATTTGCTAGTTACAATTACTATATTGCAGGCTCTGTGATAAGTGCTGGGGATACAAATACAAGGGAGCAAGGCAGCTCCTTCCCTCAAGGAGATTACATTGTAATGGGAGAAGACAAGACACAAAGGGGACTTGGAAAGGGGAGAGGGTGGTATGTACATAGAAATGTGATTTGAAAGTATCTGAGAGGTTAACTCGTGTGAAAGAAGGAGTCCTTTCCTGCAGGGATTCATACTCTTGGGTTGATCAAACCTAGATTGTCTGTCCTTTTTGTTTCTAAGACCAGCTTTCCTAGTACATTCCATGGATGATTTTCATCATCATTTTCTCCTTTTTCTCCTCCTCCTCTTTCCCATTCTACTTCTCCTCTTTCTTCCCCCTTCTCCTTTTTGTTTTCCTCCCTCCTCCTTCTTCTCCCTTCTTCTAGTTGTTATATGCTTGTGAAATATGGACAATCTACCAGTGCAATGCCAGGAAACTGAATAGCCTCCATTTGAACTGTCTTGGGAAGATTCTGAGGATCACCTGGCAGGATAAGATACCAGACACTGAGATCCTTTCTGGAACTAAACTGCCAAGCATTCAAATTATGCCTCAGAGTGTGTAACTCAGATGGGCTGGCCACATTGTTCGAATGCAAAATGTATACTTGCCAAAAAGACTATTTTATGGAGAACTCGCATGGGTCAGGCGATCACATGGTGGTCAGAAGAAGCGATACAAGGACACTCTCAAGGTCTCTCTCAAGAACTTTGGATTTGACTGTGTAACATGGGAGACGGTGGCACAGGACCGCTCAGCGTGGTGTGCCCACATCAGAGACAGTGCTGCGCTCTGTGAGCAAAGCAGAATTTAGACAGCTCAAAGTAAATATAAGATGCACAAATTTGGAGTAACCATCCCAAATGTTCACAGGAACTATCTGTGCCCAATCTGTGGTAGAACATTCGGAGCTCCTATTGGTTTGATCAGCTGCAGTTGGACACATTGAAACTTGACTTTATCCTGGTGATGTCATTTTGGTCCTCTTCGAGAATGAAGGACAATGACCAACCAATCTCTTCTAGTAGACTGAGCATCTTGAGAGGAGGGACTGTTTGTTTCCTGTATCTTTGAGAGGAAGAACTAGTATAGTTCTAAGAGCTCTGAACTCACACTGGGTTTGAGTTTTAGCTCTAAGTTCACAGATAGTGACCATGAGAAATTCAACTTGCTTGTCTGTGCCTCAGTTCCCTCCTCTGTAAGACAGGGATAATCAAGCTTCATTGTGTACTGTTAAATGTGGGCATTAGAAGTGGACGTTGTTATTTTGGTGATAATTTTTGTATCCCCTTCTCGTTCCCTTCCCAGCGCAGGGACCTGGTTGTTGTATCCACTGAGGGCCATTTGCTGAATGAATGAAGGAATCAGGAAGTTTCACAGGGCTGCTGAGTGGACCCAGGTTAAGATCTGAGGATCCAAGATGGATGTCTGCAGGCAGAGATGGATTTCTCCCCTGTAAATTGCCTGAATATTGACAACCAGCTGGGCTGGCAGGCCTCTTCAGACATGATAAGGGGACTTCCCGTCCTGATGCCAAGGAGGCTAATTGGAGTTGAATGACAGAGTCCTCTCATTGCCAGACTTTGTTGTGGGCACGTTGTTCAGAGCTGACTTGGCAAACCCAGAGATTGAGCTGAGGGTTTGGGGAGGGGGCCAGGTTAGGTCAGCAAGTAGCTGGGGCACGGAGAGATCCAGAGGATGGGACTCCCTCTCAGGAAGTACTGAGGAAAGTAACAGTAGTGTCACAAGGGCAGGGAGCAGGGAGTGGGACCTGTGACAAATGAATACAGACAGTAACTCTTCTAGCATCCCAGACTATGCCCCTATTATAGGTTTCTCCACCAAAGACCTCCAGTGAACCATCATCCTAGCTTAGTGGTGACCCTGATGCCTTGAAAGCTGGACCAAGAGAATCCAAACTTGGCTAGAACCTGCCAAGTTAGAATCCCTTTAAGTGCAGGCCTAACAATGTGCTGTGTGTCTCCTGCCCCACCCAACCCAGGACCAGTCCAGCTTAGTTTGACAAGGCTCAGACCCAGGCTGGCTGCTAGACAATGGATTCATTGACCCTTCTCCAAGACCATTCACTGTATCATGTAGGCCTTTCTCTAATTCACTGGAGGGTTTAGCACCCTTCATGAAATCACACCTGTGAGGGGAAGCAACCTACAAGGCCAACGTCACCTAGCTGGGAAGTGACAGAACTGGGCCCAGGACCCTTGTGTTCTGGAACCATGTCCTTGCTGGCTACCATGGGGCACCCAGCAGAGGACTGAGGCAAAATCCGTGGGATCAGGGAGCTCATCATCCAGAGGGGGAGAGTAGACTCATGCATGCCAGGCAGTCAGACAGTCTGTCAACAAGCTTTTATTAAGTTCCTCTTATGTACCAGGGACAGTGCTAGTCACTGGGAATACAAAAAGAGAGCAGACAATTGGTCTCTGCCCTCAAGGAACTTAAATCCGATGGAAATGTACATGGAAGAGAAAAAATATTTTATTGGAGCATGGATGGAGTTGGGACCTTAGATACTGTTTAGTGTATTTTTTACACTTTTACCATTTTTTACCATTTTACAAGACCCAGAGAAGGGGAGGGACTCATCTAAGGAGAAAAGAGCTGTCCTTACAGTGGAGGAGATTGAGGCACAGAGGGGAGACCTCCCAAGGCCCCATAAAGTAGTAAGAGGCAGCCAGGATTTGAACCCATGCTCTTTGACTTCAAATCCAGTCCTCTGAGCCTCACTCTCCTTTTCTGTAAAATGGGAATAATAAGTCCCCATCTCAGAGAGCTGTTGTAACAACAGAATGAGATCATGGATGTAAAGGGCTTTGCAAACCTTAAATCTTTCTATAAATAAATATGTATATATTCACACATATATATTTGTATTAATCAGTAAGCTAAAAATAACCTCTCTAAGCTAATTTGTCATGAGTGGGCTACATGCCAGGAACCCCCTATGCTAGGCGGTAGGGATAGGAGAGGGCAGACTTTGAAGGCTGGAAGGGATCGTGTCGACTGACCCTCAGGGCCAGTACATCGGGGAATGGAACACCTTTGACTAGCGGTCATCCAGCCTATGCTTGGAGACTTTCAAGGAAGGAGGGGGCACCATGGCCCAAGACTACCCCAGCTTTGGAACAGCTCTCATCTTAGGAAGCTTGCCCCACATCAAGCCTAAATCTACCTCTTTGAGCTTTGAACCCAGTGGTCCTGGGGATGCCCTCTGGGGTCAAACATCTGGTACCTAAGCGGGGAGATCTGGTGCTGAGACCCAGAAGCTTATGGGAGTTCCTAGTGACTGCAAGTTGGAGCAGAGCATTCTGATCTCTCATCAATATTGTCCCTTGTCCCTGTGAAGCGAGTAAGCAGACTCTTACCTCACCCCCATGAGGCTGAGCATACCTACCTCCCATATTGGGTGACTGTCCACAGTCCTCCCCACCTGCACATAATGTCATCAAATGGGACAGAATCATTGACTAGTGTGGTTTTTATAGCAGGAATCTAAATAGAAAACATTTCAAAAGCAGCCAGTGGGCACAGTAGATAAGAGTGCTGGGCCTGGAGAAGGGAGAGCTGAATTTAGGTCCTCAGACACCAGCTAGCTCACTTGACATCTGTCTACCTCAGTTTTCTCAACTACAAAATGGAAGTAATGATGGTGCCTTCCTACCTGGGTTGTGGTGAGAATAAAATACTTGTAAAGTATTCTGTAAGATGAGGGGCCCTTTGGGGAGGCACAGGGGCTCCTGGCCCTTGGGGCAGTGACTTCTGGAGGGGAGGGAAAGGGATCACCTGCAGTGTCATGACCCCAAGTGACTGTCTCCCTCCCTCCCTTGGACTTGTCCCTTGCCCCATCGACCAGGAAAGGGTCCTGGCTGCCCACTGGCTCCCCAGCCAAGCCTGCCCCCTTGCTTCCACCCAGTTCCCTCCCTCTGGCCCACTTTCAGCAGTGGGGGACAAGGCCACAGCATCCTGGGAAGGGGCCTCAGAGGTCATCTTGTCCATCTTATGCCCTCATTTTACAGATAATTTACAGGCAATTGAGGCTCAGAAAGGGTATGTGGCCTCTCTAAATTCACACTAGAAATAAGTGGAAGAGTCAGGATTTGAACCCAGGTCTTTGGGGTTCCTTCCTGGCTCTGCTTTTGACTTTACCACTGTAATAACAATAACTAATGTTTATAAAGCCCAAACTGTGTGCCAGGCACTGTGGTGAGTGCTTTTACAATTACTATCTCATTCGATCTGCCCAACAGCCCTCGGGGGTAAGTGCTGTGATTTACCCAGTTTTTATAGATGAGGAAACTGAGGCTCTGGTCACCCAGTGAGCGCATTGTAGACACAAAACAGGAGCTGTGAAGGCCTGCACCTCCTGCTTCTGCGTGACCTCTAGTAGTGGCCTAAGTTCTCTGGGTTTGCTTTTCAACTTCACTATCTTCCTCTGGATGAGCTAACACCTGTAAAGTGCTTTACAGACTTTCAAAGGGCTGTAGAAATGCCATCCTATATGAGATTGGTGCCCTGGGCTACAGGCAGCTCTGATCCTGGGGCCCACTGGGCATTGATGCCTCCCCATCTTCCCAAGGCCTCAGCTGAGGGCTGCCCACTCCCCAGACAGCCAATCTCTGTTCTCGGTTCCAGGCCTGAGCAATTCCCTGCATTCTGAAGTGTGCTTAGCCATGAGACCAGCAGGGGGCAGCGTTGGACAACATCTAAGCCAATGGCCATCCATTGGGGTCCCTGGAGTGAGGGCAGCCTTGCTGGCTGCTTGGGTCACAGTGAGGGCACCAACCACATTTACAGGACGGGCCATGTCTACAGTGGGCAGTGGGCTGTGTCTGCAGGGTCTCAGTGAGGCAGGGGCCATGTCTACAGGGCCACAGTGAGAGTGAGAGGCCATGTCTGCAGGGTCATAGTGAGGGTGAGAAGTCATGGCTGCAGAGTCATAGTGAGGATGGGGGGTCACAGTGAGGGCAAGGGCCATGTCTACAAGGTCACAGTGAGGTCAGGGGCCATGCCTACAGAGTAATAGTGGGGGCAGGGGCTGTGTCTGCAGTGTCTCAGTGAGGCAGGGGCCATGTCTACAGGGCCACAGTGAGGGTGAGAAGCCATGTCTGCAGGGTCATAGTGCGGGTAGGGGCTGTGTGTACAGGGGCTAGCTGGTCTCCCCCTTGCCTGCGCCTTCCACAAGGCTTAGTCCTGGGACCTTTCTTCACTGGCCAGACGGGCCAGATTTGGGACAGGGTAGGACAAATCATTTCTCCCATTCTGAGGGTCTTCTCCCTCTGCTCTCCCTGGGGGTCTCTGCTTCCCCATGACAAATGGGTCTGGCAGAGAGGATCGATGCTCCCTCCTGGCCCCAGGGCCCTGAGGGGGCCGCTCGCATTGCACAGACTTCTCCTTCCCAGGACACTCAGATGAACTCATTAGGAGTTCATTAATCAGGCCCATCGATCTGTGGTCCTGGGGCTGAAGCAAGCACTTAAGGTCACATTCCATACCATCAACTGCTCTCCTAGGGGTGGGGTGGGGGAGCAGAGGCTCAAGACCAGGGGTCTCTAAAGGAGGGCACCTGCCTCTCTTGCTCCCTCCCTTTGTCCGATCGGACCCCTTGTGGGTGAGGCTGTGGGGGACTTTCTCTGGGATGTGAGTTAGATGACTGACATCATCTATGAGGTCTCATGAGATTCCATCCCCTGCAATACTGCTCAAATGAGAGAATTCAATGAAAAGGAAAACTTTTACCAAGTACCTGCCCTGCTCTCAGATGCTGGAGGATGCACATGTTTTTGGAAGGCCGCAGAACCTGCCTTCAGGCGCTTATGTTCCATTATTATTAAGAGTGGATGCAAACTCTTTGGAATGATAGGATCGGAGGATGCAATCTGATAAACATTTATTAATTGCTTGCTGCGGGCCAGATACTGTGCTAGGTGCTGGGGACATGCATACAGAATGAGAGGAACAGCCCCTGCTCTGGGGAGGCTCACATCTATTCGAAGGGGTCTGGGAAGTTCTGCCAGAGGAGGGTGGGGGCAGGAGTGCAGTCTGTTTTAGAAGTGATGTAGTAATGGCCTGTTGACTGTCTTTCCTCCCCCCCCATCTCCTCAGAGATTAGTTCTGGCCCATCGTAGGTGCATAATCAATACTTGTTGGCCAAAAAGAAGTGGTGCTTATACCTGAGTCCCGGAGCCAGGGATTGTGAGCACATGCCCCATCTATTACGTACTTTTTAAGGCACAACCATTACTCACATGTGAGTTGTCTGCATCCCTCCTAGACTTCAAAAGGTTCTGTTCTGTTGGGTTCCGCTGCTGCCAGTCCAGCTGGTCTCCCCATCAGGGCTTAGTAGGAGCGACAGTATGGTCATGGGGAGAGAGCCCTGTCTCTGGAGTTGGGAAACCAGAATTCGGATTCTGCTTCTTTTACTTACTGCCTGTGTGACTTTGGGTGAGTCATTTCCACTCTCTGGGTCTCAGTCTCCACATCTGTAAAACAAGAGGGTTGGATTCATCAGCCTTAAAAATCCCTCCTGGATTTAAATCTGTGATCTCATGGGAATTCCAATCGTTCCAGAGAGAGAAGCTTCAACCTGGAAACAGAAGACTGTACCTAGAACCCTGCAGGGAAGGATTCGGTTTCTCAAAAGGATCCTGCTTCTCTGTGTTGCCCCGCTGAAAGGTGTCTGGTGCCACCTGGTGGTCAATAGGGGATAAGCCCTGTCCCCCTCATGGGCCCCAGGTCTTTGAAATCTAGCCTGTTACAACTTGACCCAGATGGCTGGTTTTTGGACCGTGGTCACCTGGTTCACTTGTGGATTGCCAAGTCTTTCCCTGGGGTGTACAGACCTTTGGTTTTCAGTTGAAACGACCCCCTTGGAAATAACTGGAACCCTAGCCAAATGGTTTCCCCACACAGAGCTCAGTTTCCCAGTGGACTGGGGAGTAATCTCTAATTCTGAGAAATGACTGAGGAACTGGGGCTTCAGGGAGGTGGAGGCAGCTAGATCCACTGCAGTGCTGCCGCCCTCTTCAGCCTTCTCCAGATAGTCCGTATTGAGCCTTTCTTTCCTCTTCTCTAGGGCACTCATAAGGGTGCCCCTCTCCTATTACCAAGATGGCCTGACACCATTACAGGGTGAGAAAGCCTCCACAGTTGAAAACAATCAATCCATCAATTGGTCAATGGATGTGATGTGTAAATGAGATTGTCTACCCCCTGGGGTGATGGGCCAGGGGAGGGGACAGCCAAATACTCTCTTTTGGAGCAGCCAGAGATAGCCAAGGAAATGCAGCTGTTCCCCAGGTTGGATGGGTCCAGTGAAGGGGAGGATTTAAGTCTGAGACAAATCCCCAAAAGGGAACTGCTTTTGGGTGGGGGAGGGATTTTCTGCCCCTCTCACTGTCTCCCTTCCCTCACTGACCCTGTATTGGAGGGACCAGGCCAGTGGCTCAATGCATCTGAAAAGACACACCTAGGACAGACATAGAAACAGAAAGATAGCCCAAAGTGAGGCTGCATGGGGAGAGTTGGAGACAGTGCTGGCTATGGACCCTAGAAGGACCCCAGCCCAGCTGAAGACTGCACCTACAGGGGACTTTGCAGGGACTTTGTGAAGGGAGGAAACATCCAGTATGCCGGAGCTTCAAAGAGCCCTTTGGCATGCATAACTCTACAGGCTACGCACTGCGATTGTGTGTTAGAGTGCTGCTTCCCAAATTTGGGGGGGATTCTTTTGGGGCCAACTGTTTTGACTATATTACTTTACAAAATACCTTTTATAAAAGCTAACTGTTCTCTGTCCTTTGTTTTCAAAGAGCACCAATGACATCCTGGGTGGTGTCTTGACTCAGGAGTGAACTGGATTGAAGTGAGGCAGAGTTGCTCAAAGTCATCAGCCTCACTCTGTCTTCCAGAGTCGTTGAGACCCGTGGCAGGACAAAAGTCATCGTGAAGGCCCGGGATGCAGTGGGTGACCTTGGCATCTTCAATGTCTGACCAAGCTCTAAGTACTCCACAGTGCCTACCTCAATCACCTTTGTGGACATTGGAACAAATTGTTCTCATCCACCAGGGCGGGAAGAAATCCTCACATGCTTGGGGTAAACACCTCCTAATTCACCAACAAGTTCGAGACCCCATGGTTACTCTCAACCTGTTTCAGCCCATCTACCAAGACAACTTACCAGGGTCTGGCATGCTACAGCTGTTGGAGTCACAGGTGAGAATTGCGTGGCAGGTGGATGAACAGCTCTGGAAAGGCCTCAGGGAGCCCTCACACCAAAGGTGCTAGTCCTCCCTGAATACCTCATAGATCCCTCCAAAACTGATGTTAATAGGAAGCACACTGGTGGGAACTCAGTAGCCAAAGGACTGCAAAAAATTCCATTTACTCAGGGTTATGTCTAGAAGGAGAAATTAGCTGACCCTCTGTGGGTGATGCCCTGAAGGCTATTTATGGGCTGAAGACCTATAGTGCCTCTCAGCTATTCAGCACTGAGCAGTCATCTTGATTATTGATAAGGACATAATCCTGGAGAGATGGGCTGAACAGACCACCATCAGTCAATACTGAAGCCATTGACCATATAGCTAGATTGAAGTCGATCCCTCCCTAGTGAAACTTCCATCTGAAGAAGAGGTTTTGAATGTCATTAGGCTCCTCTCCTGTGGTACAGTACCTGCTGCTGATTCTGTTCCAGCTGAGATTAACGAGGCAAGGGATCCACTATTCATCCAAAAGCGGACTGAAATCTTCTGAGTTATATGGCAAGAGGAGGTTATCTCCAAGGAATTCAAGGATGCCTCCATTATCCATCTCTATAAAAGAAAGGGAAATAGATTGTCCTGTGACAATTTCCCTCTCTATTTCTGTCTCTGTGTGTTTGTATGTCTCTGTCTCTGTCTCTCTCTCAATCTCACTCTCTATGTCTGTCATTGCTGACAATATTCTTGCCAGTCCTCCTTTACAGGCTAGTCCTTAACCTGGAAGATGGTTATCTACCTGAGAGCCAATGTAGCTTCAGAAAGGACTGAGGAACAGTTTATATTGTGTTTGCTGCCTGACAACTCTAAGGGAAATGCCAGGAGCAGAACAGAAGTCAGTACACAGTGTTCATCATCTGATCAAGGTCTTTAGTACTGGCAGTCATGAGGGCTTGTGGAAAACTATGGCAAAATTTAGTTGTCTCTCTGGAGAATTTCATTAACACTGTATCCTAGTATACATGCTTGTATAGGTTCTGGATAATGGATGATGCTCTCAAGCTTTCCTGGTCAACAGTGATGTGAAGCAGGTCTATGTGCTTACTCTCATGTTGTGGGATGCCTTCAATGAGGATGAAAATGGCACCAAGTTCCCCTACTGCACGGATGGATAAGTTATTTAACTTGAAAAGCTACAAAGCAAGACCAAAGTAGAGGAAGAGTTGGTGCATGATTTTTTGTTTGCAGATGATTGTATGCTCAATGCAGCCTCTGAGGGTGAGGTACAGTAGAGTGTGGTTGAATTCTCTGCTGCTTCTGCTAATTTTGACCTGAAAATTAACACCAAGAAAACAGGTTCATTACCAAAAAATACCATACTATCAATATGTAGAACCACTGATTACAGCAAATGGAGAAATTTTCAGTGCTATGGATGAGAAAGTACACTTAGTAGTATACTTTCCAGGGAGGTACATATAGATGATGATGTGAATACACACACATTGCCTGAGCTCGATCAGTGTTTGGGAGGCTCCAAAGAAAAGTGTGGGACAGAAGAGATATTAGACTGTGCCAAATTGCTGACCTCCTTGTTGTATGCCTGTGAAACCTGGAAAGTCTACCAGTGCCATGCCAGGAAACTGAATCACTTCCATTTGAGTTGTCTTAGGAAGATTCTGAAGATTCATGGGACAGTGCGGTGCTTTCTTGAACTAAACTGCCAATGCCACTTAAACTTCAAACTCTACTTCAGAGAGCACAACCATGATGGGCTGGCCATGTTGTTTGAATGCAAAATGTTCACTTGCCTAAAAGTCTATTTTATGGAGAACTCACACAGGTCAGGCCCACAAATGGTGGTCAGAAGAAGTGATACAACATCACTCTCAAGGTCTCTCTGAAGAGCTTTGGTACTGATTGTGAGACATGGGAGACACTGGCCCAGGACTGCTCAGCATGGTGTGCCCACATCAGAGAAGGTGCTATGCCCTATGAGCAAAGCAGAATTGCAGTAGCTCAAAAGAAATGTGAAATGTACAAATTTGGAGATATCTCCTCCCCAAATATTCATATTGACCATTTTTGCCCAACCATTGTTAAAACTTCCTAAACTAGTATTGGCTTGATCAGCCACAGTCGAATACAATATATTTGATGTCATGTTGGTCCTCTCTGAGCACAAAAGACAACGACCAACCAATTAACCCCTCCACATACTGATTCAGTGACACTGGCTAATTTGCTGTTCCTTACCTACAATTTCCTGCCCCCATGCCTTTATCTTAGATGTCTCTCATGCCTGGAATGCTCTCCCTTCTCATCTTTACTTCCTGGATTCCCTGGCTTCCTTCAGGACTCAGCTCAAAGTCTACCTGTTGAGGTCCAGGGTGCTTGGGACCCTGAAATACTGACACACCGGGTCCTGCTTGAATGAATTTGACACAAGCCTTTTTAAAGCCAAAGAAAAACAAAGTTTATTAAAGATTTGCCATACTAGGTTGACTCTTAAGGAGCTTAAGCATTTGTAATGCTTGTATTAACAAGAAGATCAGATAGAATCTCAGCCAGACGGAATCTGAGCTGGATTGAATCTGAGCGCCTTCACAGAGGTGAGATAGAATTTAAATACAGAAAAAGACTGAGGGAAGAATCCAGGTACTGCCAAGTAGTCTGGGGCCCCCACGGATGGTCTTGATAGGGGAGGTCAACCTGGAATGTCCGGAAGTCTTGATGGGAATGACCAATACCCTGGGGTGAATACAGATCGAATCTAGGAAGGATCTTAATGGGAGCGGTCAGCAGCCTGGGGAATGGGGTTTTGATGGGATCAAGGGTGAGGAGTACAACAGAGACCTGGGCACAGTGATAACGAAAAGCCCACAGGCCTCATGAGACTGCCAGATCAAATGGGAAGACTCAAGGAGAATTCAAGGAGGTTCCAATAGTCTGTACCCCATCATACCCGCTGCAAGAAGCCTTTCTTGGTCCCTTCAACTGCTAGTGTGTCTTCCTCTGGGATTATTTTCCCTAAATTCTGTGTATGTGTGTTATCTCTCCCCTTTAGAATACAAACTTCTGGGATCACCTCCTGCTTACACCTCTCCCTTTAAATAGTTAACTCCTTGAGTGCAGGTATTGTGTTTTGCCTCTCTTTGTATCCCTAGCACCTAGCACAGTGTTTGACACATAGTAGGTGCTTAGTAAATGCTTGGTGATTGACTGACTGGCCTTGTAGCTGTGGGATCAATCCCCCTAGAGAGGGAACTACTCTCATTCTGTCCTGTCCGGTGTTACTATAGATATAGACGATGGGACTGGGGCTGGGATTGGGGCTCTCTACTCTTCTCCTCCTGCCTGACTGTACCCCCTCACCCTGCCTGCTTCCTTCAGAGCATGGAGGTAGCAGCTTTTTGCAGTCATCCAATCCTCCCTCTTCTTCAGATTCCTGTATTACTCCTGTCATGATATAGGACCTGTTCCTGTTTCTATACACAGCTAGCTGGGTGCCTAGGCTGCCTCCTTACCAGCCACTCCCTTTGGGGCCCTCATAGTCCAGGCTTAAATCTCTATTTAAGCACATACCTGTTTTTCAGAGCTTCAGCCACTGGACTGTAGCTGCCTGCCTGAAAGGTCTTTCAAATTTATGTAATTCATTTTTTTTAAAACATGGGAACCTTGGTGATCAGCTCCGAAAGGTACATCGTAAAAGTGTGTAATTGTGTAGTATTTTATTTCCAGACATGCAACCAAAGGGAGTTTCTAGGCAGAGTGTGGGATGTGAGGCCTGACTGGGGCTTTCTCTTGCGAAGGGATTCACAGAAGAGTCTCTGCTTTGCTTTGGTAATCTTTACAGAAGCCCCTCCATACCCAGGGCCTGGACTTGGTAGTCCCAGGTCTTGTGTGTCCAGCATGGACAGATGAAGGGAGGAGGCTCAGAGGGTCAAGAACTGTCAGAGATCTTAGAATTTTATAGAGAACTGTGGCCCAGAAGGGGGAAGGGATTGGACCAAGGCTACACAGGTAATGAGCATCAGAGCTTGTCGATTTCACCTCTGCAGCATCTTTTATCCATTTCAGGTTTGCAACATCTCTGGTCAGTTTCACTTGTGCAGTATCTCTTGTCCATTTAACCTTTGTAACATCTCTAGTCAATTTCACTTGTGTAGTATGTCTGGTCCATTTCACCTTTGCAACATCTCTGATCAATTTCACCTATGCAGCATCTCTTGTCCATTTCACCTTTGCAACAGCTCTGGTCCATTTCATTTCTGTAGCATCTTTCCTCCATTTCCGCTTTGGCCTCTCTCAGCTCTGGGAATTTTCTCAGCCTTCCCCCATGCCTGGAATGCTCTCCTTCCTTATCTGGCATCTCTGGCTTCATTTCAAGTTCCAGCTAAAATCCCATCTTATACAGGAAGATTTTCCCAGTTGCTTTTAAATTCTAGTACCTTCTTTCTGTTGATTATTTCCTGTTTATCCTATTGATAGCTTGTTTATACATAGTTGCTTGCATGTTGTCTCCCCATGGGACTGTGAGTTCACTGAGAGCAGGGATTGTTTTTTACCTTTCTTTGTGTCTTCAGGCTTAGTTCAGTGTCTGGAACACAGTAGTTGGTGCTTAATAAATTTTATTGCCTGCCTGTCTTATATAAATATATATTTAATAGATACTTTCCTCTCCTTTTCATTCCAGGATGCCTTACTTTTTTGTTCTCCTTCTGCCTCTCTAACTGCTGCTATTCTGATACCTTTGCTAGCTTCTCTACCTATTCAGCCCCCAAAGTATGGTGTTGCGTAAAGCTCAGAGCGTGACCATCTTCTCTCCATCTTCTGTACCCTCTCCTTTGGGCAACTCATTCGTTTCCAGGGTTTCAACTCTGTCCTCCCTGAGGCTTTTGGCTTCTCTTTCTACCTTGGAAGCCATCAGCTTCAACTTCTTTATTTTACAGATGAGAAGACTGAGTCTCATGGAGGTTCATATCACCAATATAGAGGTGATCTCTGACTCTCAGAGCACCATAGTCAGGGACATCTCATCGGACATTTCACACTCTCATGCTGTAGTCTAGAATTGGTTCACACAGGTGACCTCAGTGGAATTAGTGATGCCCATGTAAATCAGAGCCATTGTCGGTGCTGTAGGTCTTTAAGCACACACATAGGAAGATGGATGGCCTGTTGGGGAGGCAGCTTACAAGATGAATTCAAAGGCGCTCTGGTCTTCTGCCCTTTGGAAAAACCTCATTAATTTGGGCTCTGCTTGGTGGGATTGTGTGTGGATTCAGATGTGGCCAAGGCTGAAGGTTACTTTGATGTTATCCATAAATAAAGTTTTGGGTAAGAACATTAGCTGCATAAGCAAGAATCAGAGTGGTAGGTTGTCAGAGCTGGCAGGTGCTATAGGCGTCATTTGTCCAACCACCTCATTCTACCTATGGAGAGACTGAGCTCCAGAGAGTGATGGAAACCTAATAGCTTAATGCTGGAAGGGACTGGCATAAAGTTCTTAAAGTTCATCCACACAGAAGATGCATACTGTTACAGTGGAGTCAAGAAAGACCTGAGTTCAAATCCTGTCTCTAATGTAGAAAAGTTGTGAGGGCAAATAAATCACTTCCTTTTCTCTGAATCTTCCTAATCTATAAAATGGAGATAATAACACTAGTGGTAGTATTACTAGCCATCAATACTACTCCACAGGCTTACTAAGAGGCTCAAATAAGAAAATTAATATAAAATATTTTGCAAAATGCTACATAAATGTCCATTGTTATCATAATCCATTCTATGACTCTTAACTTTTTAAAAAAACTAATTATGATTGAATGTAGACTCTCTTGAGATAGAACACTCTTTGGAGTACCAAGCCTCTCACACCCAGGGAGCCCTGTTTCACACATAGAGATTCCACATTAAAAATACTCTGCGCATGCCCATCCACACTGGAGTCCCAATCCAAGGGGCAGAAGGTACTGAGGGCATGGAGGAGAGGTGAGCACTAAGGCTGACGCAATCTCCCCAGTGATGAGTTTCCTGATGATGAGGCTTCTGAAGGCCATGTAGCAACCAGTGTAGAAGATTGTGTGTGATGGGAAATGAAGGAAAGAGAAACTCTGAACCACTTCAACAAGAAAAAACTTAACTTTGTTCCAGAAGCCCTGTGCCTGGCTTGCTGCGTGTGTGTATGTGCATATACACACAATACACACATGCATACAATAGGCATCCACATATACAATGCAACACACACACGTGCCATATATGTGCAGGCACAAGATAGGCACACCTGTATGTATACACACATAATGCCACATAAGTATACATATGCGAATGCACAATACATGTATATTCAGTTTGCATATGACATGCATATATATGTAATACACATATATACATATGTACTTAATATACCTATGCTACATATATAGATATTCATATACATGCAATGTGGTACATGTAAATTCATTACAAAATGCATATAATATCTATGTATACATGTAATACATACCTGTCCACAGTATACATATAACAAATAAAATTATATAGTATATAATAATACATTTATATACACACAATATAATACATACATATATACATATCCATACAATACACACCCACATGCTTATATTCAGCACACATATAATATACATGTACATGTATACATGCCATATATATGCATGCACACATACATATACATATTATAATCCATGTTTCTGCCCCTCACAGACTGGGAAGCCAGAGAACAGAGCAAAGAACTGCTCCCAAAGCCTCCACTTAAGAAGATTCCCAGACTAGCCATCTCTGAATTTCCCACCAGCTTCATTCCTTTGGACTGGACTCCTTCATCCTTCCCCTCTGCCCTCTTTTTCAGCCTTTTATATGTTGTCTTTCCCAAATAGGTTGCAAGTGTCTTAAGGGAAGGAACTTTTTTTGGGTTGGATTTGTATCCCTAGTAGTAGGTGCTTAATAAATGTTTATTGGGTGACCGACCCCCATCTACCCTTTACTGCAAATAACTTAGGGTTAGACTTCCCAAGGTCCTCTCTGTCTTTACATGCAAATGAGCCCCAACAAAAAGAGTGAAAGAGACAGTTGCTGTTTTCTCCCTGACTGGCCCCATCCCTGGTCGGTAGAAAACCCTCTCAGCTTTGGTGCTGTCTCTTGGCCAGTGGAATAGCTCCACCATCTTTCTACATCTGCATGGAGACTTTCTGAGACGGGGAGCTCACTCTCTCCCGAGGCAGCCCATTCCATTTCAGGATCATTCTTCTCGTTAGAGACTCTTGATATTGAGCCGGGCTCAGCCTCTGAAAACTCTGCTCCTCCTCCTGCCCTTGGGTCCCCTAAATCATAACAGTCCACACAGTTGTATGGGGCCTGGAGGCTTACAGAGTGCTCTCTCTAGAGCAACCTTCTATGCTAGGAGTGCAGGCATGATCCCCATTTTATGGATAATAAGAATTGACAGTTTTATGGCACTTTGGGGTTTACAGAGCACTTGGCCGTCATTATCTTGCCTGATCTTTACAATCGGCCTGTGAGGCAAAGGCCATAGCTATTAGCCATTATATATAGATAAGGAACCTGAGATTTTGGGAGGGTGAACTGCCCATGGACAATGCAGGGAGTAGATGGTGGAGGCTGAATTTGAACTCAGACCTCCTTAACTCCAATCCGCTATCTTGGTGTTTAAGCCTTTTTCCAGTCTCCCTTGGCCCCACGTGGGATCCTGCTTTCCAGTTCCGTGCAAAGACACAGACAACCTTAAGCACAAACCCTTTGATTTCTGGCCTTGGTGCTTTACTTAGAATTGTAGCTTTAGGACTGGGAGAGAAGTTGTCTAAATTCATTTTACAGAAGAGGAAAATGAGACCCTGGGCAGGTTCAGTGAGTTGCTCCAGTTTGAGTGGAGCAGAGCCAGGATTCAAACTCAGTGCCAGTCTGCCTTCCGCAGCCTTTATCTGATGACCTCCAAAAAGTGGGGAGCTCCCCCCTATCTAGGCAGTTCATTCCAGGCTTGGGCAGCTTTGAGTGCCTCTGTCTGCCTCTCAGGCCCCTCCCATCCATTGTGCCAGTTCTGCCCTCTGAGGCCAATCAATGAGACATTGGTGAGATACAGGGAGACAGCACTAAGGTCCTACCTGAGTGTCCCAACTCTTTTGATGGGTCTTCCTTGAATATCATTTTTCTTGGGCCTGATGGTCCTCTGCCCAACATACCCATTCAGCTTGTCAGCATCTTTCCCAACCCTACATACCACCTGCTCTAAAGTGATGTGACCCCAGCAGAGAATGGGCCTGAAATGCCTTTTTTGCTGCTCCTGACATTTCACCTGGTTCAAATTCTATCCTTCCTTCTTGGGTGTAAGGGAGGGGGTGGTCATTTGTGAACACTGGGCTGTGGTGGTTGATTCTGAATTTGGAGGAGACTACAGAAGCTTTATAAAAGAGTTCTTTTTCTCCCCTCCAACCCTTTGATTAAGTAGAGGAGAGATCACTAGTGGGCCAAATGAGAGTGGAGTCATGTTCCATGATTGAAGAAACTGATTGTTTAATGTGGCAAAAGAAAGACACAGGGTTGACCTGATAACTATGTTTGAGTATCTGAAGGGGCATTATATGGAAGAAGGATGGATTTTGTTCTGTGGATCCCTGAGGGCAGAACCAGGTTTATCAGGGGAACTCCAGAGAGGAAGCTCATTTAAGCTGGAGGATGCTGGGAAAACCAAGTCTTTCCAGGTTTTCCTGAAGTCTGCCTATCTACTAATATTCCATTACAACCATAGGTCATGATTTGCTCATCCATTCCCCAATGGATGGACATCCCCTCGATTTCCAGTTCTTCGCCACCACAAAAAGAGCTGCTTAAATACTTTTGTACACATAGGTCCTTTTCCCATTGTTATGATCTCTTTGAGATACAACCCTAGAAGTGATATTGCTGGGTCAAAGGATATGCACATTTGGGCATAGCTCCAAATTGCTCTCCAGAATGGATCAGCCTGAGACTGGATTTGATCTCAGGTCTTACTGTCTCCAGGCCCAGCAATGTATCCACTGAACCACCTAGCAGAGAGGACTCTTGAGGTTGGGTAATGGATAAAAGAGCAGGGTCCATATGGGTGAATCCCAGAATGGATTTTTGGGAGCTTATGAGATAGATAGCTGCACTGGCCTTGAGAATTATGATGGATTAGCCCAGGTCAGAGAGTTACCACTTGAAAAATAGCTTAGAAACTTTGAGACCTTCTCTGGGAACAGGCAGATTTCTCTTCTATGGGCTTTTATTTATAAGCATTTCTTTTATATAGACTTCTTTTATACTATATATACACACTAATGTATTCTTTTAGACATATTTCTTCCATATAGATTTTTATTATTTTATACAGTATATACTTTCATTTATGTGCCTTTTATATATCTTCATTCAAGATTCCTTGAAAGATGTAACAAAAGGAAGAAGTCAATTCGATGACCCTCTGATCATGAACATCAGGTGAGGCATGAAAGGGGAGATGCTCATGGGAGGCACTCACCACTGTGATGGAGTCTGGCGGAAGAGCTGCTCTCTGCGGATGGAGAAGCCCTTCCTCCAGCAGCTCTTGTTTATGGATGAAACTGGGCAGATCACATCAAGCTTCAAGGTACCTCTGAGCCCTCTGGGAGAGGAGATATGTCACCATTCAGGAGAATCTGGCTTGACCTCGCATGTCCTTGTAATTTAGACATTTCCAATTGTACCTGACTCTCTGTGACCCTCATTTGGAGTTTTCTTGGCAGACATACTGTAGTGGTTGGCCATTTCTTTCTCCAGCTCATTTTTCAGAGGAGGAAAATGAGGCACACAGAGTAAAATGACTTGTCTAGGGTCACACAGCTAGGAAGTATCAGAGGCTGGATTTGAACTCAGGTTCTTCAGGCTCCAGGGTGGCAGATCTATCCACTGTACCACCTTGTTGCTTAATCTGTGGAAACAAAGGTCCCTTCCCTACCAGCCTTGTACTGGTGCTGCTGCTCGGAGGTGGGATGGATGTTCAATGTTATTGAGAACTAAAGGTGAATATCCCACAGAGGGCAATGGAGTGGGCCCCTTGGAGGTCTGAGTGGACTGTTGAGAAGAAAATGAGGAGCTTCAGAGAAGGGCAGGAGTAAAGGATGTTATCAAGACAGACACGTAGGGAGAGAGGATGGTAGCTGGCAGGTGCTGGGCCCTCCACTTCCTTCCTCCATGAGTTGGGACCCTGTCTCAGTCTTTCCCCACTCTAGACCAGCCTTCCTTCAGCCACCAAAAGGATTTTCCTAAAGTGTAGCTCTAACCATGCCATTCCCTACTCCATAAACCCTCTGGCCTCCAGAAGCAACTACAAAATGCTCTGGTTAGCCTTCAAAGGCCTTAGTGCCCTGGTCTTCTCCTCCCTTTCCAGGCTTGCTCCCCACCTTGTACTTTTAGACCCAGAAGCCTCCTGACTTCTCCCTGAACAAAACCCTCCTCTCTCCGCTCTGGCCATCCCCCATGCCTAGAACACTCTCTCTCCTCTTCTCTGACCACTGACCTCCCTGGCTTCCTAACTCAAATCCCACTTTCTACGGGAAGTCCTTCAGAACCCTTCTTAATTCCAGGGCCTTCCCTTGTTAATTCTTATTTATATATGTGTCCATGTTTGATTATTGTCTCTTCCATTAGATTGGGAGGTCTTTGAGGGTAAGGACTATCTTCTGCTTCTTTTTGTATCCCAGCACTTAGCCCACTGTCCCTCAAAAAGTAGTTACTTAATAAATGCTAGGCACTGTGCCAAAGGTTGGGCATGATGCATTGATGGGCTGATCAAGTGGTAAGGGTCAGGGATGACTGGTGGACATCCTTGGGATGTCAGGGTCACAGAAGCCTAGACCTTAGATACCACAAAGTCTAATAACTTTATTTTTCAGATAAGGAAACTGAGGCATAATGAGGTCAAGTGACTTGTTAAGGATGACAAAGTAAGTGTCTGGGGTGGGATTCAGACCCAGGTCTTCCTGATGATATGCCCGGTTCCTTCTCGCTCTGCCTGCAGATTGGGAGTCTCTGTGGGAAGAGACTCGTGGGAAGAGCCGGACATAGGATGGGCAGGCGTGGATAGGATGGGAACCTGTCTGTGGAGGAAGTATCCCAGTTGATGTTAGCAGGAGTTCATTATCCCTTTCCTTGTTCTCCACCGCCCTCTGCCTGGTTTCAAATCCTTGGTACCAGCTGCCCTCAGTGCCTCGGCGGTCTACTCCTCCACAGCACTCACCCCCTTCCCTGCCTCCTGTACATTGTCTCCTCCCATGGGTGGGGCTATTTGGCTTTTTATTCTTCGTATCCTCAGCTCTTAGCATTGTGCTTGGCACACAGTAGGTGCTCAATAAATGTTTATTGAATTGATTTTATTTTATTGATCTAATCCTGGGTAATTATTTTTGAACTCATATATTCTTTTTTCCCCATTGTAAATGCACACTGGAAACCTGTTCTTGGTGTCTAGTATATATGGGGTTGGTGGTCAGGAAAGGGGGAAGAGGGAATCCCAGATGGCCATATGTGGAGAGCAGGGAGGTGCCCTAGAGGTTGTCTACACCTACCCTTGGGATTATGAAAATACAGTTTTATGTTGCCTTGTATCTTAAGCTTAACTTCAAGTTTGGGTATTGACTTCTGAACTAGGAAGCCAAGGAAGTCCAGGTGGCTCAAGGGTCAGGACAGGCCAGAGGGCATGGGCTAGCCCTGTGGGTGGGGCAATGGATAGATCTGTGGTGATGGAATTGGGAGCTCTGAGTCTGAATGCTGACTCTCACACTTATTAGGGTGAGTGACCTTGTGTGACCAAATCTACCTTGACTTATGACCCCCGACTGGGGATGGGTGGAGAACCCAGGGTGTCCGAAGATCTGGCTTCACCTCACGCTCCCACTCAGTGTTTCCCTTGGGAACCTCTATGGAAAAGGCACAAATGGCCCTTGGCCTTCTCACACAAACATTCACGCTAACAATATTTTAAGTTCAGAATGACCTTCATTCCAGTCCTGATAATGAAGATGTACTTACCAGTTTACTCCACATGTCCCTGGCTTTGGAGTCAGGAGGACCTGAGTTCAAATCCCACCTCAGATATTTCTTACCTGTAGGATCCCAGGCAAGTCACTTAACGGCTATCTGCCTCAGTTTCCTCAACTGTGAAATGGAGTTTAGTAATAGCAGATTGCTGTGAGAATCAGATGTGCTGAGTAACCCTTATTGTAAGTAACAGGACCTAGCTCCCTTTGCTGCCCTAGAAGGCACTGCTTTGGCCTTATTCCTTTTATTTCCATCCCCTCTCCCCTTCCCCATGATAGCTCAGCACAGAGCCCTGCACACAGTAGGTGCTTAATAAATATTTCTTGAATCATGGAACAGAGAATGTCAGAACCGGAAGAGACCTTGGAACATAGAACAGAGAATTTCCTGCCTGTAACACAGAGCCTAGAACGTCAGAACTGGGAGGGGCTTTGGGGAGAGCTGGGTGGGTGGGAGAGGGGGGCTGCCATCCCCCAGCCTCCTTCCCGGGCTGTGCTCTTGGAGGCTCAAGAATCCCCCCTTTGATGCTCCTATAGAGAGCGGCTTTTCCCTCCCTTCTGTGTGACAGCCCCCGCCTGCCCCTCCACCAGTCTCTGCTGCCACCCAGACCTCACTCTAATGAGGCAGACTAATGAGCGGGCCCCAGCCGAGCCCAGCCCGGTGACAGTCGCAGCCTTGGATCTGCCTGGCGCTTACTTGGGGAGCTGAAGCCCTGCGGGGACAGACAGAACCCATTAATGATGGGGAAGTGTGACAGCCCCACCCCCAACTCACACCAACACCATCCGCATCAGGGAAGAGCTTGGCATGGTCTTCAGGCTCATCACCAGCTCTGCAGAAATATGCCAGGATGGATGGGCAGTGTGCTGTGGACAGCTGGTGTCAAGAAGACCTGGGTTCCAATCCAGTCGCAGACACTTACCACCTGTGTGACTGTGGGCAAGTCACTTAACCTCTGTCTGCCTCAGTTTCCTCTGCTGTAAAATGAGAAACATCTTGGCATCTACCTGCTTAATAAATGCTTTTTCTCATTCACTTGCTGGGTCACCTTGGGCAAGTCACTGTGCCCTTCTGGATTTTAGCTCTCATCTGAAAAGTGAGAGAATTGGGTTCCATAATCTCCAAGGGCCCTGATGGGACCTGCTGATATTTCTGTTCAATGATTGTGATTAGAAGAAAACAGAATATAGGCCATTTAGCAGAAAGTGACCTGGGTTCGAATTCTGCCTCTGCCACTAACTTGCTGTGTGATCTTACTCAGAGTGCTAACCTGTTAGCCCAGGGGGACATCCAGCCAGAAGAGGGTCCTGTGCCTGGCATTTGAGGCCTTTTGTGTGGTGATGGCAGCCCTGCAGAGAAGGTGCCTCAGCCAAGGAGTCAGAGCATTGATGTTGCCATTGATGGCAAGAATCCCCAAGGTTGGTCAAGGGAAAATGATCTCGTTTTATAGGTGATAAAACTGAAGTTCAAACAGGGGAGGTAATGGAGAACTCATTCGCAGACAGGCAGGTAATAGATATTTATTAAGCATCTACTGTATGCCTTGTGCTAAGTGCTGAGGGTACAAGAAAGGCACAAGACAATGGCTGCCCTCACAGGCTGACTCTCTAATGTGGGGGACAATAGACCAACAGCACTGGACGCTGGGGGCATACAGAAAGTTCAGGAGGACCAGCGCTTCTGGAGAGGGCTACTCACCTCCCACCCACCTCTCACCTACAGCTCCAAGAAGCTGGGGCGTGGTCAGTGGCCACACCCTGCCAAATCATCTTGACAGTTTGAGGGGAACTGAGAGGCCTCAAGCCTGTTGGTGAGTTAGGGGGTGTCCACCCCTAGCAAGTGAAGGCTCCCCCCAATAGAATGCGTGGATGAGAACAGTGTGTTCTAGTGGCCACGAAGGTGGCTGAAACAGGCGCTGTGGAGTGCTCACAGCTTGGTCAGACATTAAAGATGCCGAGGCCAAGTCCTGCATCCCGGACCACGCCCGTCCTCCTGACTTATGTCCTGTCACTGGGCTGCAACGACTCTGGAAGGGAGAGGGAGGCTGGTGACTTTTCCCAACTCTGCTTCTCTTCAATCCAATTCACCCACAAGTCAAGACATCAGTCTGTGGTGTCATGGTCCTCTTGCAAAACAAAGGACAAACAATATGCACAGAGAGGACAAATTGGAGCTGATCCACAGAGGGGAGGCATAGCAGCCAGAGGGATGGAGGAGAGGCTTCCAGAGAAGGGCGGATGTTAGCTGGAACATGAAGGCAGCCAGGAGTGGGGATAAGGAGTAAGGAGCTGCTGGAGGGGCCAAAGGGGACGAGTTGGAGGGGAAGGGATAGTGAGACTGGCAAGGTGGGAAGGGGGGCTTCGAAGGCCAGACAGAACTTACAGTCTAACAGGAGACACAGTGAACAAACAAATATATACAAAGTGAGCTCCATACAGGATAAATAGGAAACATTTAAAAGAGGGAAGGTAGGTTGAGGAAGGCTTCCCATAGGAGGTGGGATTTTAATTGGGACTTAAAGGAAAGACATCAAGTCCTAGTCATATCTGAGCTCTAAGTATGGAGGACTTGAATATCCTCTTGCATACTTGCCAGGACAAGGAGCTCACTACCTTAAGAGGCAGCCCCAGACAGGGAGTTGCTGAATGTCCCTGACAGCAGTCCATCGGAGGCTAGGGCCATGTTTGCCTGCTGTGTAGCAACCTGGAACCATTGAGGATGCCTTGATAAGGTGTGGAGCGGCACATTGAGGGCAACTCTTAGCTGTCCTGCTTCCTATCCCTGTTCCCAGCCTCACAAACCTCCTGAAGTCAGGGGAGGAGGTGACACCCTCACCTAAAGAGAGGAAGCCGGGGCTGGCAGAGAGTCAGAGGCCCCTCGTGCGAGTCCTGACTGTGATTCTAGTTATGTGATCTCAGGAACATCACTTTCCTTCTCAGAGCCTTAGTTTCCTCATCTGTTAAATGGGCAGACTCATCCATAAGTGAGAGGATTGGACAAGACGTCTCCTGAGGTCCCCTCTAGTGTGGTAGCTTTGCTGTTATCACCTCATCTATTGACCCTGGACCCCCTTATAGCTCCAAATCCTCTGAAAGAGGAGGTATCCAGGAGGAGGTAGAATCAGGCAGCCTTTTGTCTGGTTTTCTGGCCCATCCTGGCCAGTCTCAGAGAACTGACTGTCAAAGGACACTACAAAGAACCGAGCTGGGATCTTTCATTTACATACAATACATCAAAGACTGGGCTCTTGTCAGTGTTATAACTCCCTGTTTGGAAACAGCCCCTACTGACCCAGACTGTAACCCTCCAGTCAGCTGTGGAGCCAGAGAGGCTCAGGGATATGAAGGGGCTGGCCCAGAGTCTCAGTCTAGAACTCGGGGCTTCCTGACTCCAGTCCAGGCTTCATTCATGTGCACCATGATGCAGGCTGCTACCCCCTCCCCCAATCATATATAGGAGACTAGCATAGAGAGGGAAGGAAGGGTCCAGGTGACATGACTGGAATGCCACTCTAGGGACAACTAAGGTGTTTCGTATCTCTGCTGGTCCCTGACTTACAGTAACTCTGTGACTTATCTCAGCCCTCTCCTTGGCTCTCTGCTGCCCCCAGTGGTCACAGAATGCACTCTCCCAAGCCATCACGGCTGTTTGAGGCATAGATCTGGTCACATCTCTCAAAAACCTTTCATAGCTTGCTATTGCTTATTGAGTAAAGATCAGACTCCTTACCCTGACATTCAAGGCCTTGCACAATCTGAAACCTGCTTTTCTTTATATATAGATAGTCTATGGTCCTGCCAAAGTTTATGGTCTAGAGGGAGAACGCTTTCCTCTGAATGTTCCATGAAATCTCCGGCGTCCACACCTTTGTTTACAGTGTTCCTTTCATCCCTACCTTCTTTTTCCTTCAAGGTCTAGTTCCTCTGGAATCAGGGAGGTCCTTCCCTGTCTCATTGGTAACAAGCTCTTTCTTTTCTAACATCATTATTATGCTTGGCATTGATGTCTCTCCCCATCCCCATCGGAGCTACCACTATGGCTAGCATACCCACAGACCAGCTGGGTGGTCCTCCCTTACCACTGAGTGGCATCACGCTTGGCCCTGGTGCAGCAGAATCTAAGGAAGAGGAGGGCTGTTACCAGAGCTGGCGGATTTAATGAGGCTGACCCACTTTTGGGCCTCTTAATGTCCTGGATTGCTCACAGAGCCAGGTAAACCTCCAGGGCATGCTAGGGCACCACTCAATTGTCTGCTTGCTGTGAGGACAAGCCTCCCTGGCATGCACCTCCCTGGCATGTGGATGGTGGGGAAGAAGCCTGAGGGGGCAGGGGCATCTTGATGCCCCTCCTGCACCTCAGCCCAACCTTGGCTTCCTGTAGCAATACTTGGTTCCATCTCTGTGGGACCAAGGATTTGACACTCTGTCCCAAAAGGAGTCTGCTAGGTGAAGGTCTTTCAGACATGGCCACTGGTGCCACGGCTGTGCCTGGTCACTCTAAGGCTATGCTGGAGAGTCCATACTTAACACTGAGAATGTAAACTCCACGAAAACTGTGTCTTTAGACTTTGTACCAGGTATGTATTTTGGGGTGGGGGCAGCAGTGATGGGCATAGTACTTGGTACATAACAGGTGGCCAATTTTTTGAGTTCAATCCAATGGGAGTGGGCCAGAAGGCAGTAGGGTGTCAGATTAGGGGCTGGGAACCCTGGCTTTCCTTCTCAGGAACTGTTCCTCAAGTAGGGAGATAAGGAGGGTGATGGGTCCATGTTCCCTGATGAGAACTCTGTTAGGGTAATCCAAGTACCAACCTTGTAGCCCCTGGCCCATTCAGTCCCTTGACTCCTTTCTGTAGACTGTAATGCTCAAAGCCCTCTTGAATGGGTCACCATAGAGTCTCAGTTCACTGAGTATGGATACAATGGGGCTGGAATGGCTTCCCCTGGGACTGGACAGTCTTGGAGTCAGGAGACTTGGTTCTGTTTCTCAACTCTGACTGTGCAACCATATGACCTTGGGCACATACTTTATTTCTCCGAGCCTCTGTTTCCTTTCCTGTAAAATGGGGCTAATCATCCTCAGACTGTCTTCTTTCCCTAAGTAGTTGTGAAGAAAATGCTTCCTAAACCTCAAAACACTCTAGAAATGTGAGTTGTCATTATTTGTGTCTCCTCCTTGTCCTCATCAGCTGGCTCTGAATTCCTTTCTCATCAGAGATGCCCCAGAAAAATCTTCTTCCAGCCCATGTCCTCCAGGGAGACTTCCCTGATTACCCATCCACTCAAAGCTCTCCATCAGGTCTCTGCCATCAGCCTAGCCTTGCAATTCAAAAATGTGTCTATTAAATGTTATAAGGAATTTCAGGGACTCACCCAAATGGAGCTGACATGCTACCAGTTAAAAGTCTATATTTCCAATTATCTGCAGACAGTTTGTCTTCAAGGGTAATTGGCTTCCTACAGCTCTCCCGATGTTCTTTTCCTCCAAAGCAGAGAGGGGCAGAGAAGAGCTTTGCAGACAGACTTGGCCCCATTAGCAGTGTGGGGCTGGGAGGTGGAGGAGAGGCAGGTAGAACAGCCTCCATAGGACATCTCTTGACCATCACCACCACCATCAACCTTTAAAAATACTTTGATAAAATGATTTCCTGATAATAACCCTCAGAGGCATGTAGGGTCAAGATTATCACCCCCATTTTACAGATGGTAACACTGAGAGGATGAAATCCACAGTAATGGCCCAGAACCACAACTCTGGATTTCCATGGTCTGGGTTTGTCACCCATTGGCATGTGCCCCTACTCAGGGTTTCTCCTATGAAAGTCAGAATGTGATCTATATCTAGGTGTCTAGGACATAAGAACATCCAAGCTCATGTCCATTGCTTCCATGACACTCTCTAGTCATTGTATCCTCTGCCGTCCCCTTCTCCTTTTGCCTTCAATCTTTCCCAACATCAGGATCTTTTCTAGTGAGTCCTGTCTTTTCATTATGTGGCCAAAATATTTCAGCTTCAGCTTTTGTATTTGTCCTTCCAGGGAACAGACTTAATTATTTTCTCTAAGTATTGACTGACTTGATCTCCTTGTTGACCAAGGGACTCTCCAGTCTTCTCCTGCTCCACAATTCCAAAGCTGATTTTGCAGTGCTTGGCTTTCCTTATAGTCCAGCTCTTGTAGCCATGCCTTGCTCCTGGAAAAGCCCTGGCTGTGACCATATCCCTCTCCAAACCTAGGACATCTCTCTAGGATTAAGTTCTCCTCACAAGAGGAAGATCCTTGGGGCTGGAGTGGGAGAATTAACTCGGCTTTCCCTGGGCCTCCTGGACAGTCGGTCAGTTCTTCATTAAGGACCCACTGTGTGGCTAAGCCTTGGACAGTTCATGTGAGTACTACTACCTTTGAAGGACAATATCTGGGGTCATCCCCCCCACACTGGAACTCTGACCCGTGCCTGGTCCAGGGGAGCTCTCCAGGGCACTTGCTCCAAGGTGTCAGCTTGGCTTTGGAGTTCCTCCCCTCCTGGGGTTCTCTAGGTGGGACACAGGGCCATAGAGAGAGATGAAGTGACTTCCCCATGATCACACAGCCAAGCCAAAGAGGCAGGATAAGAATCCAAGTCTTCTGATTTCAGGGCTGACTTACACTTTACAAAGTGCACTTTGGGAGGTGGGGGTCACAAAGTCCCTGTGAGGTTGGTAGTGAATAGGTTATTCTATTTTACAGAGAAGACTGAGGGTCAAAAATGGGAAGCAGCTTTTCCAAGGTCAGTTGTCACCCAGCTTGCCATGGGTTGAGTCTGGACTGGAACCCAGAGCCTCAGACTCTGGTCTTGGGGCTTTTTTTTTGTTTCATCTCAGCAGCTGCCCTGCCCTGAGTCACAGATGTGCTCCCATTCCCTCCTCCTCTCAGCTCACTATCCAGGCCTGGATGTCCCTGGTCTCTCCCTGTGACCACTTTGAGCACGTCCTGTGTCTAGTGGCCCAGCACTGACATCACCATCCATCCAGAAGGTTTGATCAGGGAAAGCAGGAACTGTCCCTTTGTAGAGGACCCATCTTCTGAGAGACGCCAGGAGGATCAGGAAGGGGGGTGGCGGGTGGGGAAATGAGTCATCCCCCCTTTAATTGTACATGAAGGTGACAGTGAACTGGGGAACAGGAGCCTGGGCTAGCCTGGATACAGGCATGCTGGCATCATCGGCATGGAGAGGGAGGAGATAGAGATATCTGGGTGTCTATTTATACCCTCATAGTGAGAAGCAGGAGGGAGATGCAGGACATCCGCAGGGTATCAGGTACAAAGGAGGATCTTGGGGGACAGAGCACTACTTTAGGCAGGCAAGGAGTGGAGTCAGACCACTGCCTTAGGAAGGTAAAGGACTGGGGTAAGGTCATTACCTTAAATAGGTAAGGAATGGGGTCAGGTCATTCCTTAGGTAGTTGACCATTGCCTTAGTCAAGTACTGAGTGGAGCCACAGGTCATGGGGGGTCTGTTCCTGGGGGTCCTTCTCGGGAAGACAACAGAAGGCTATCCTGGGCAGGCCTGGAGCCAATGGCTACAGAGCTAGAAAGATCATAAAATCATATTTAGAGTTTATGGGGGTGTTAGAAGTCATACCATCACACAGTTAGAGCCAGAAGGAGTTTTAAAGACCATCTAATCCAGTCCTCTCATTTTACAGAAGAAACTGAGCTCCAGATGGCTAAAGTGACTTGTTCAGATTACACAGTTAGTAGCAGAACTGAGACTTGAACCCAGGCCCTCAGATTCCAAATCCAGCCCTCTTTTTGCTAGGTCATGTTATCTCTCTGGTCCTAGCCTCTCATTTTACAGATGAGGAAACTGAGAGCTGAGCGCCTTGTCCAGTCCAGCAGAACTGGAATGAGGATACCTGTTCCTGGATTTCAAGGCCCTCATGAATGTGACCACATGTGTTGCTGCCCTGACCCAAAGGCAGGGGGATGGACTAGAGGCCCTTGAGCCATAGATTCATAGGATCTCAGAGTCAAATGTGGTCAATTCCAAACCTAATCAGAACAGGAATCTCCACCCTAACCAAAAACCAACTGTTATTTGTAGTCATTTTAATGATTTCCAAATGCTTTTCATACATTATTTCATTTGTTTCTCAATGACCCTGTGAACGTGGACTCTCAACCTCACTTTACAGAGGAGGAAATCCAAGCAAAGTTGTCACTCTGGTGACTGGCATGATGCTGTCCCGGATTGTTATTCATTTGTTTCAGTCATGTCCAGCCCTTAGGTCCCCATTAGGGGTTTTCTTAGCCGAGACACTGGAGAGGTTTGCCATTTCCTTCTTTGGCTCATTTAACAAATGAGGAAACAGAAGCAACCAGGGATGAAGTGACTTGCTCAGGGTCACACAGCTAGTATCTGAGGCTGGATTTGAACTCAGGTCTTCCTGACTCCAGACCTTGCAGTCTATGGCGCTACCTGGCAATGCCTATTTCAAAGCCAATTCTTAATTAATACTTGTCTACTCCCTGGGTACTTCGGGCAAATCATGTAACTTCTGGATGAGGTGACCTTTGAGGGCCCTTCTAGCCTTAGGCCCATGACCCTGTGTCATGGTGTGCCTCTGACCGGTATTTAAACCTTTTCCTAACTGGCTTCCTTCCTCCCCTTCCAGGCTCTTCCTGCCTCCCGTGCTTCCATGTACTCTAAGATCGGCCACACAGACCTAACTTCCTTATGTACAACATTGCAATGTGCTTTGGTGCTAGGCACCCTCCAGCCTTGACTCTCATTTATTTTTCTCTCAGCTTCCTTCAGGTCTCACTTTCTGCAGAAGGCCTTTCCCAGTCTACACCCTCACCCCCAGTTGTAGGCAGGAAGACCTGAGTACAAATCTGGCCTCAGACACTGACTAGTTGTTTGACTCTAGGCAAGTCCATTCACTCTGCTTGCCTCAGTTTTCTCATTTGTAAAATGAACTCGAGAAGGCAAACCATTCTAGTATCTTTGCCAAGAAAACCCCAAAAGGGGTCAAGCAGAGCCAGACATGATTGAATTACTGAACAACTGAATTCCAAGACTATTGTGTATCTACTCTGAATATAGCATGTGTGTACCTAGTCACGTACAAGTTGTCTCTTCCACTAGAATATAGGTACCTTGAGAGCAGGATTATTTTTGCTTTTCTTAGTATTACCAGTGCTTAGAATGTAGTAGGTGCTTAATAAATGCTTGTTGATCAAATGATTACAGTTGAGCAGTGGAGTGTCTTATTCACCAACAGTGCCACCACCCCCACAAATGAACTCCATGAAGCACCTTCAAAGAGAGAAAGTACATTGGGATTCTGTGGGTCTGGAGTTGTGAGTTATTATAGCCACATGTATTCCCTAAACATGATTATTGTACCTTAAATTTGTACCTTCTCTCCCCACCATTGACTATGCATGTTCATCCAATGGGGGCATCCAAGATTTTTGAGAGAAATGCTTAGTAACTTCAGTTTTTTCTATGCTATTTGAGTAAATACCTTTGGTATAGAACTGTGTCTATTGGTTTATTAGTAAAGGAAAGCACACTGATGGGGACCCATGAGCTAGTGTTAGCCAGTCATAAGCTTACCCTGAAAATCATAGCAGACACCCTTCTAGGGATCTAACGTGCCACTGCCAGTGTGAGTGGGGAGGGCAGCGTCCCAGGAAGAGTTCAAAGTCAGACAGTCAGTAAGTGTTAGAGGTGAGATTTGGATCCTGGACTTTTAACTTTAATTCCCAAACTTTACTGAATGGTCATCCAGTCTCTCCTTGAAGGTGTAAAGGGAAGGGGAACTTCCATTCATGACTCTGGCTAACTATATTGCAAGACAGTTCAGCCCACTTTTGTATAACTCTAATTGTTGGAAAATTCTTTATATCAAGCTGAAATGCAGGATTAGAAGAGATCATTGTGATCATCTAGCCAAGGAATATTAATTTTGCATATGAGGAAACTGAGGCACAGAGAAGGTAAGTTACTTGCCCATGGTCATATGTCTTGTAAGTGGAAGAGTAAGGATTTGAACCATGACTCTAACTTTAGTGGTCTTTTTGTGACAGGTTGATGCTCCCAACCTTCTTCTCCTTGTTCTGTTCTCTGGGGCTAAACCAAATAAGTCTAATCCATCACATTGTGCCCTCCATAGAACTGCAGAGTTATCCTGCTCTCTTAGTCTTCTCTCCTCAAGAGTAAATATCCTTTGCCAATCATTATATGGCACCTCTCCATTGGGACACTCACCAGTCAATCAATAACCTTTCTAAATGATATCACCCAAAACTAATTCCAATCAATACTCCAGATGAAGTAAGATGGGATCATCACCTGCCTAGTTATGAGATCATAAGCCCTCTCCCTGTCTTAATGTAGCCCAAGGCCACATCAGATTTCTTGATGGCCAGTGGTCTACTGTGCCGCTTAACTGACTCTGCTGATCTAAGTCACTGATAAAAATGTTAAATAGCACAGGACCAAGCACAAAGCCATGGGCTACAGATCCCCCAGTGATCCTCTGTCTTGTTGGTATCAAACTGTTAATGATTAGTTCTTGGGCTGGGCCACTCAACCAAGTCCAAATTCATCATGTTGTGTTATCTCCTACTCTACATCTCTCCCTTTTTTCCTCCAAAATAATAATATGAGACTTTATCAAGTGTCTTGGTCAATGCAATCCTAAATGCTACACCCACTATTCTTCTGAAATGCTTTCCTTACCAACCTTATTTCCTTATCCCCCTCCCCCAACATTATAAAGTTTCCCACCTGAGGACCATTATCCCTGGATAATGCCCATCATCTGATCTCTCCATTTTTGCTTTAGACGCTATTGAGTCTCCATGAAGAATGAATGTCTTGACATTGAATTGGTTTCCCCACCACTTGACCTGTGATCCATTTCCTCAGCTGGGGTTTCATTACAGCTCAATAATCCTGCATTTCTATATACCCTGGATCTCATTTCTTATAGCCACACTTGCAAGCCAGGTCACTGCCAACCTCCCACACTTCCTATCATTCTTGTTATCATTACCCATATTGTTATCATTACCTGTATTATATTGTGGGGTATAGGGTGTGTTCAGGGAGGACCAGTACCAGTACTAGTACCAGTACCTTTGGTGTGATGGCTGCCAAGCCCTTTTCAGGGCTCCTCCACCTGAGGTGTCCACTTGTTCCACCTAACTCTCACCTGTGGCTCCAAGAAGCTGTAGCATGAGCAGCAGCCACACCCTGGTAAACCATTTCATCAGACAGGCCAAACCAGGGTGAGCGTGACCAAGGGTTCTCAAACCCATTGGTGAGTTAGGGAGGTGTCTGCCCCAAGCAAGTGAAGACTTCATCTAGTGGAATAGGTGGATGAGAACAATTTGTTTCAATGGCCATGAAGGCAGTTGAAGCAGGTGATCTGGAGCACTTAAAGCTTGGTTAGACACTGAAGATACCACGATCATCTACTGCATCCTGCGCCATCGCCAGCCATCTGGACTCTGTCCTGCCACTGGACTATGATGACTCTGGAGGAGAGAGTGAGGCTGACGACTTCATGCAACTCTACCTCCCTTAAATCCAATTTATGCATGAATCAAAAGAGAGTACCCATACCATTTCACTATTATGCCTCGAAATCCTGTGGTGGTAGGCAAGTGATGAAGCAGCAGTTGTGGATACACTGGGAGCTGTAGTCACAACCCTGGATACAGATGGTCCAGACCATAGGGTCGTTTCTCAGTGGGAGCAGCAGTGGGACTCAGCAGCCCCCTGGGTGTCTGAGCAGCCTTTTAAGGATCACACTGCTCACCTCCTGGTGTGAGGAAGGAGGCTAGAGAAGGTACCCTAAACATTGCCTGCTTACCCAACCCTGGTCTGATTACCATGGTAGGTGGGCAATCCCACTATGCGACCAAAACACAAAAAATGTGCGAAAATATCTGCAAAGATGATCCCACCCACTATCGGCACATGGAATGTGTGCACATTCAACTCAAAATCCAGTAGACCTGAAAGAACTGCTCTTGTTGCAAGAAAACTCAACAGGTATCGCATCCAAATAGCAGCCCTGAGCGAAACAAGGTTGGCAAATGAAAGCCAGCTTACTGAAGTTGGAGCTGTATACACCTTTTTCTGGAGTGGGTGCAGTGAAGGGGAGCTCTGTGAGGCTGGCATGGGTTTTGCAATCAAAACCAATCTAATCGGCCAGCTGGCATGCTGCCAAAAGGAGTGAATGGCAGGCTCATGACAATGTGATTGCCACCCACAGGAAAACACCATGCCACCATCATCAGTGCCTGTGCTCCCACCATGACAAACCCTGATGAAGTCAAAGAAAAATTTTATGAAGACCTAGAGACCCTTATAATCAATGTGCCAAAAGAGGACAAGCTTATAATTCTGGGGGACTTTAATGCTAGAGTGGACTACCAGACTTGGCAGGGAGTCCTAGGGAGGAATGGAGTTGGAAACAGTACCAGCAATGGTCATTTACTGCTGAAGAATTGTGCATTGCATGACCTTCTCATCACCAACACTGTTTTCCATTTACCTAAATGCAATAAAACTTCATGGATGCACCCTCACAGCAAACATTGGCATCTAATAGACTATGTGATTGTAAGGAGAAGAGACAGATAAGATGTGAGAGTGATGAAGTCAGTGTGTGGTGCAGAGTGCTGGACTGATCATAGACTTATCCTTTCCAAGCTAAATATTGGCATTCATCAAAAACACCACCCCCAAGGCAAAATGACTACCAGAAGAATTAATGTCAACAAATTAGAGCTCTCCTCTGAGTGTGTACAGTTTGCTGCTGACTTGGAGGGAAAGTTGAGTCAACACACAGTTGGCAACAGTGGAGAAGAAAAGGAGTGGGCAGCTTTCAGGGATTTGGTGTACAGCACTGCATTTACTCCTCTGGGTCAGAACACTTGCAAACACCAGGACTGGTTTGATGAAAATGATGGGGAAATTCAGAAGCTGCTAAATGAAAAACAAGAACTCCACAAAATTTACCATCAGGATAGGTCATCCACCTCTAAGAAGGCAGAATTTAATTCCATCAAAAGCAAAGTGAAAGCAAAGCTTAGAGAGATGCAGGATTCCTGGCTCAGTAAGAAGGCAGATGAAATTCAGTTTTATGCTGATAGTAACAATCCAAAGCACTTTTATGATTCCCTGAAAGCTATTTATGGACCAAAACCTATGGTGCATCACAACTACTCAGTGCTGATGGAACCACATTGATTAGTGATAAGGACATGATCCTAGAGAGATGGGCTGAATGCTTCCATAGTGTTCTCAACAGACCAACATCAATCAATGTTGGGGCCATTGACCATTGACCTCAGGTTGAAGTCAATCCCTCCTTAGCTGAACTTCCAACTGAAGAAGAGGTTTTGAGGGCCATTAGGCTCCTTTCATGTGGCAAAGCACCTGGTGCTGATTCTATTCCAGCTGAGATTCACAAGTTAGGGGGAACCATTGCTCATACAAAAGCTGACTGAAATTTTCCAGGTTATATGGCAAGAGGAGGTTCTCTCCCAGGAGTTCAAGGATGTCTCCATTGTCCATCTCTATAAAGGTAAAGGGAATAGGTTGTCCTGCAGCAATCACAGGGGGATCTCTTTCAGCCATTGCTGGCAAAATTCTTGCTAGAATCCTCCTTAATAGGCTGATCCTTGACCTGAAAGATGGTCATATACCTGAGAACCAGTGTGACTTCAGAAAGGGCCAAGGAACAGTCAATATGATGTTTGCTGCCTGACAACTCCAGGAGAAATGCCAGGAGCAGAACAGAGATCTATACACAATGTTTGTAGATCTGACCAAGGTCTTTGACACTGTTAGTCATGACGGCTTATGGAAAATTGTGCCAAAATTTGATTGCCTGGAGAAGTTCATCAATATTGTACATCAATTTCATGATGGCATATTTGCCTGGGTTCTGGATAATGGACAAAGCACTCGTGCCTTCCCAGTCACCAATGGAGTGAAATAGGGCTGTGTGCTTGCTCCCATGCTTTTTAGCATTATGTTTTCAGCCATGTTGACAAATGCTTTCAATGAGGATGAACACAGCATCAAGGTAAACTACTATACTGATGGCAAGTTCTTCAATTTGAAAAGACTACAAGCCAAGACCAAAGTGGAGGGAGTGTTAGTGCATGATTTTCTGCCTGCAGATGACTGTGTACTCAATGCAGCCTCTGAAGCTGAGATGCAACAAAGTATGGATCAGTTCTCTGCTGCCTGTGCTAATTTTGGCCTCATAATTAACACCAAGAAAACACAGGTGCTCCATCAGCCACCACCACACCATTCATATTTGGCACCATTAATTACAGCAAATGGAGAAATTTTGAATGCTGTGGATAAGTTCCCTTACCTTGGTAGTGTACTTTCCAGGGATGTACACATTGACAATGAGTTTGATGCATGCATTGCCAGAGCTAGCTCAGTGTTTGGGAGGCTCCAGAAGAAAATTTGGGAGAGAATAGGTATTAGACTGACTATTGAACTGAAGGTCTACAGAGCCGTTGTGCTGGCCTCATTATTGTATGCCTGTGAAACATGGATAGTCTACCAGCGCCATGCCAGGAAACTGAATCTCTTTCATTTGAACTGTCTTAAGAAGGTTCTGAGGATCACCTGATTGAGTTGAACTGCCAAGTATTCAAATTATGCTTCAGAGAGCACAACTCCCATGGGCTGACCATGTTGTTTGAATGCAAAATGTACATTTGCCAAAAAGACTATTATATGGAGAACTTGTATGTGGCAGGTGATCACATGGTGGCCAGAAGAAAGGATACAAGGACACTCTCAAGGTCTCTCTCAAGAACTTTGGATTTGACAGTGCAACATGGGAGACACTGGCACAGGACTGCTCAGCACGGTGTGTCCACATCATAGAAAGTGCTGTGCTCTTTAAGCAAAGCAGAAATGAGACAGTGCAAAGCATCTGTGCCCAAACCGCGGTAGAGCACTCCAAGTTTGTATTGGTCTGATCAGCCACAATTGAACACATTGAAATTTCACTTTACAATGGTGATGTCATTTTGGTCCTCTCTGAAGACGGACAACAACCACCACCTCTATTGTAATTCATGACTGTAGCAGATCACCTTGCCTCTCACTTCACTGAGAAGACTTAGACTATCTGACCTGGATCCCTCCCCTTCCCTCTCCCTCTCCCTCTCCCCTCCCCACTCCATCTCCCATCTCAGCCCTTCCCTTTTCCATTCTTCAAACCTCTTCAGCATGCCTTCCCTGTCTTTCCTTCTCTCTAGTCCCAGAGGTCTCCCCACTGAACTAATTCTCTACCTCCCCTCTCTTCCAAACAAGCCTCCAGGTTTTTTGTCCAGCCGCCATCACTGCTCTCTCATGCACACATCAAGGGGGGTGGAGTCTTAGGTTAGAAACTGATTCTGCTTCTGATTCCATTGATGCCACTGGCTAAATTGTGCAATGTCTTTGGGCCTCTGTTTCCTCATCTGTAACATGTGTGTGGGGCTTTCCAGCCCCACATCTGTGAACCTGTGACCTTGGGCAAGTAACTAAACCTCTCATGCCTTCTGTTTCCTCCTCTGTAAAACGAAGGGGTGTGACCCTACAGAAGTCAGTTAACCGATTTGTGCCTCATCTGTTTTCTTCGTCTGTAAAATTGGTACCTAAAATAAGGTCCCTTAAATCTGGGTTAACTCTATGTGATAATCATGGTTATCGTTAGACCAGATGGGCTAGGAGCCCCCTGCAGCTCTAGGTTTAGACTCCTATGACCCTAACTGTGTGGCTTTAGTTTCGCCATTGATAAAATGAGGCAGGTACAGCTCATGGAAGCTTGAGGACTCTTACACCTCCAGATCAACCTCTCCCTTTCCCTGGCTTTTCTCACTTGCCTACAGAAATGCTCAGGCCTCCCAAGTCCTGTAGGAGCCTTCCCTTGACCTCTCTATCTTGTCCACCCACCACTGCAGGTCTCTCCTCCCCATAACTGCTTGTTCTTTGTAAGTGTGATTCTCCCTCCCCCTTTATTTCTGCACTCCCCCTCTCCAACCACCTGCAGTCTGGCTTCAGTCCTCATGACTTCAGTGAAAACATTCTCTTCAGTGAGACCCTCAATGGCCTCTGCTCTCTCACTTCCTTCCTTCCTTCCTTCCTTCCTTCCTTCCTTCCTTCCTTCCTTCCTTCCTTCCTTCCTTCCTTCCTTCCTTCCTTCCTTCCTTCCCTATTTCCTTCCCTCCTTCCTCCCTCCCTCCCTCCCTCCCTTCCTTCCTTCCTTCCTTCCTTCCTTCCTTCCTTCCTTCCTTCCTTCCTTCCTTCCTTCCTTCCTTCCCTATTTCCTTCCCTCCTTCCTCCCTCCCTCCCTTCCTTCCTTCCTTCCTTCCTTCCTTCCTTCCTTCCTTCCTTCCTTCCTTCCTTCCTTCCTTCCCTCCTTCCTTCCTTCCTCCCTCCCTCCCTTCCTCCTTCCTTCCTTCCTTCCTTCCTCTCCCTCTCCCTCCCCTCTACCATTGATTCCCATGGCTTCAATCACTCCTCTAAAGCAGTCACCTCCCCAACCTCTTTCCAGATCTTATCCAACTGCCTATAAGACTTGCCCACCCACATGTTCCACCCCCAAAACTGTCCATTATCTTTCCCCCCAAGCCGGATCCTCCTTTTGACTCATCTGTGTTTCTGGCACACCATCTGCACTATCCCCTGTGGTGTCTTGCTGTTCCTCATCTGGGCTCCACATCTCCTACTTGCGTGCCTTTGCATTGGCAGTCACCCATGCCTAGAACGATGACCTCTATCCATCTCCATCTCTAAGAATTTCTAGTTTTATACAAGTCATAGCTCATCTACAGACTCCTACAACAGGCTTTTCCTGATCCCCCAACACTAGTGCCTTCTCTTCCAAATCATCTTAGATCTATTTTTAAAATTGATTTTATCTAGACAAGGGAACCAATGTATTATTGACTCTTTCTGTCAGCTCCTTGAGGGTAGGGAGTGTTTTTGCCTTTTCTTCGTGTCTCCAGGGCTTAGCACAGTGATAGTAAGCATATGGTAAGTGCTTAATAAATGCCTGATGCTTAAGTTGTTACCTTGGGTAGTCTGACTCTTCCTTCTCCCTCACCTCTTATAGGTAGTCAGTTATCAAGCCCATCACCTCATCTCTGCAATGTCTTTTGTATCTGTCTCCATAGTCACCACCCTGGTGAAGACCACGTTGTCCAATGCTTGGTTGCCCCCACAGCATCTGTTGGAATTAGCCTGATGGATCAGCCAACGAGTGCTTGGGTGCAAAGCACACTGGCAATGACCTTGGCAGAAAGTCAAACAGTTAGAATTCTTTGAACAGAATTTTTTAATAGATACACAGGATTGGGCGGAAATTAGCAACCCTGAGGCAGCACTCAGAAGAGTTGCCCTAGATCCTAGCTACCGTCACCTCCAAGGACATCAACGGTGCAACCTACCTTCTCCTTGTAGAAGCAACTCGATCTAGCAGGCAGAGTGCTGGGTTCAAATCCCACCTCAGACACTCCCTGTGTGACCTTGGATGATTTACCCTCATGGATCCTCTATTTCCTCATTGGTAAAATGGATATAATAATAGCACTGACCCTACAGAGCTGGTGGGAGGCTTAAATTAGATCTTGGATATCAAGTACTTTACAGCTTTAAAGCAGCAGAGTTATTTGTTTTTGTTGGAACCTGTGGTTTCTTGGTACAAGGAAATCTTGGTAAGGAAGCAGGCCTTGGAGAGCTTTGTGGTGGGGGTTAAGTGACTTTCCCAGAGTGACACAGCTAGTCTGTGTCATCAGAGGTGAGACTTCAACCAGGTCTTCCTGACTCCAAGGTCAGTCCTCTCTAGTCTACCAACAAGTATTAAGTGCCTACTGTGTGTTGGCCCTCTGCCAGGTGCCATGGATACAAAATCAAAAAGGAAGCAGCCCCTGCCCTCCAGGAGCAAACATTTGACTGGGGAAGACAGCGCATGTGCCCACGTAAGCTTATGCTGTACCAATACACAGTGGCTTTGTGGGAGAGGCCCAGAAACACTGGAGTTCTCTGCCTGCTGGCCCACACTCCCTCTCCTGGTTGCCCACTCCCCTTTATGGCCACACTGACCCAAGAAGGGTCCCCTAGGGTATCATCACTCTGTATCTTGTGTCCGACAAAGGCCAGTGAGATGAGGTGAGCAACTCACTCTTTGTTCTCCTTAGGCAGCTGGATGGGCCCATAAATCACCCCCTTTTGCTCTCACTAATTAACAGGATGTGAGCCCAGCCTAAGATAGAGCATCAAGGTACATCCATCATCCCCAACAGGGGATCACTGACCAATTCACAGTCAGGCTTGGGGGCCAATAAATCCATTCTCAGCCTGATTATAGGACGTGTCCCTCTGGAGATGGCCTTGCCTGGTGTCTCCAGGGGGACTGATGAGGCAGGAGCTGAGGGGAGGGGGACTTGCCTGTCTTATTTTTAGGGGGAGAGGGGGATCTTAGAGGAAGCCACACAGAAGCATCCATCACATAGAAGGCAAATGGGATCAAAACAATTTGGACCTTACCCAGACCAACGACACAGTGACTGCCTTCTAAAGTCTCTTCCCAAGCCTTCCTCCCTCCCTCCGGTCACCCCCTCCAATCTGTTCTTCACACCACCTCCAGAGGAATCTTTCTTAGGAATGTGTGGCACCCCTTATCTTCCCTGGGGTTACTTCCCCAGCTCCTATCTGCATAGGAAAGCTAGGCCTCCAGAGGGTTCTGAGGGTAATCCTGAGTGGTCTGGATTAATAGTGGTATTGCTCAGGAGCCCCCACCAGTGTGCTTCTCATTAGTATTGGTCTGCCACTAGACATTAAGTAGTTTTTAGGAAAGAAATTTACTAAGATGGGATAGTAAGAACATATGGTACAAAAAAATCTTCTCTCCCTATCTAACTGGGGGACACGTGCTTTCATTGCCTATCCAAGGTTCCGGGGGACAGTAGACTAAGGCTTATTGTACAAAAGCACATGTGTAGGGAACACATGGCAAAATGGAACATTGTATATCTAGATAGTTAGGTGGTGCTATGGACAGAGTACTGAGCCTCGAGTGGGGGAAATCTGAATTCAAATCTTGCCACAGTCACTCATTAGTTGTATGACCCTGGGCAATTCACTTCACCTCTCTTTGCCTCAGTTTCTTCATCTGTAAAATGAGGAAATAATAACACCGCTTTCCCAAGGTTATTGTGAGGATCGGATGAGTTAATATAATTGTAAAGTGCTCAGCACAGAACATAGTAAGTTCTATATATATATTAACTATTATTATTAGGGTTGTTATGAGGGTCAAATATTTGCAAAATGCCTAGCACAATGCCTGGCCTATAGTAGGCATTTAGTAAATGCAAGTTTCCTTCCTCTAAGCCCTTTCCTCCCCTTGTGGAAACCTCTCCCCTGAGGGAGAGCTCTCAGGACACTTTCAAGGCTCAGTGGCTTTCTGGAGTCTCTCATGTCACCAGGTTCTCTTCCTTGAAGCTGCTTCTCTCAAGAGGGTAATCTTTGGGCTACCTTCTTTTGTCTGTTAGTAGTCCCTGGGTATCTTCTGGATGCATTGTCTGCTTGTGATACAGTTTTTGATAACATGGTCAATGGGGAGGACAGGCGGGGTGTAGCCTTCCCACTGGGCTGCCTTCTTTTGTCTGTTGGTAGTCCCTGGGTATCTTCTGGATGTATTGTCTGCTTGTGATACAGTCTTTGATAGCATGGTCAATGGGGAGGGCAGGCGGGGTGTAGCCTTCCCACTGGGCTGCCTCCCTTCACCCCTCTGCCCATTGATGCAGGTGCCAGCTCTGCCTCCCATGCACTTTGACTGGCCTCCTGCTAAGCTGAATTTCTTCGGAAATTTCTCTGCCTGTATAAAGCCCTCTGGAGCGTGACTATCTTGTTTGGTTAGTTAGCCAATCAAGCTGCTTCTTTCTCGACCCACCCATGCCATCTCCTCCATGGAGCTTCCTTGGTTCTCCAGTCCCTAATGGTCTTTCCCTTCAGACCTTAAACAGCCCCGGGTTTGCCCAGCTCTAATGCACTAATCATGTATTGTTGGATATGAGGTACATACTGTGGCCGGCACAATGCTTGGCACACAGTGAGCCCTTCCTAGAGCAGCTCTGTGATTGGTTGCATGAGGGTTGGGAATTTTCCATTTTCGCCTCATCATCCCTAGTACCTCGCATGCCTGGCACATAGTAGGCATTTGTTTAATGTTTATTGAATTGAATCTTCTAATTTTCACGAAAATCTTGTTGACCTGCCAATGAGTGGATAAGGGGCAGGGTTTGGCTTATTTCGGGCTCCCCTGTAGCCCCGCCCCAGTCCGGGCTCCCCTGCACCCCCCTCCCCGCCCCCACTCCCAAACCCTCAGCCCCTCCCCAGTTCCCAGCTCCTCCAGTCCTCCTCCACTCAGGCGGCACCAGCTGAGCCTGGCCATTGTCCCCGACACAATGGTCCGCGTTTCAGCGGCTCCAAGCCAGCCCTCTTCTGAGACGGCTTTTCTTCTTCCCAAGGCCAGAAGCGTTTCATTGCTGAAAGAGGCCGGTGATTAATGGCAGCAACTTTTCATCGAGGAAACAAACAAACGAAGAGGCAGTGGCCCCACAGCCCTGCCCTCCCCCGGCCGCCGCCTCCCCGATCCTCCGGGCCCTTGACCGAGCTGGAGCCGGGCTCTCCGTTGTGGCTCGCCCGGTGCCTGTGCGGGGCTGTCAGCTGTGCTCCCGCACCCACATCCACACCCTCAGCCCCTCTCCTGGCGCGTCCTCACCTCGGACTTCCCAGAGAAGGTGGACCCCCCGCCCTTGGCTCTTTCACACCACACATTTCTGTCTTCCTGTTCACTCTTTCTGGCTATGGGATCATAGATTCAGAGTTGGAGCCTGGGGGGCCTTGAGACCCTCTCCTGAGTCTCAGTTTCCCCTGCTGTAAAACGGAAGGGTTGGATTGGTGACTTCTGTGGTCCCTTTCAGCTCCAGAAGCCTGGTGGGAGAACCATGGTGGCTCCCCGACTCTCATTTACACGGGCAGAAGCTCCGTGAGGGCACTGGGCTTCAGAAATGGTGACTGAGTGATAGGCTAGCAAAGTGGTGGAAAGAGGGCTGGATCGGGAGTCAGAGGACCTGACTTCAAATTCCACTAGGCCACTTAGTACTTGTGGGATCCGGCGCAAGTCCCTTCAGGACTCTGGGCCTCAATTCGTCCTTATACAGAGGTCAGGTTCGTCCTTATACAGAGATGGAAACTGAGGCCCAGAGAAAGTTTCCTTCCTTCCTTCCTTCCTTCCTTCCTTCCTTCCTTCCTTCCTTCCTTCCTTCCTCCCTTCCTTCCTTCCTTCCTCCCTCCCTTCCTCCCTCCCTCCCTTTCTCCTTCCTCCCTCCCTCCCTCCCTCCCTCCCTTCCTTCCATCTTTCCTTCTCCCTTTCTTCCCTCCTTCTCTCCTCTTTTTCAGCCTGGCCACCTCTGGTGAATATGAAACCACAGGAGAGTTAGTTAGTTAGTAAATGCAAGCTTCCTTCCGGTGATACTGAGTCCTTAGTAGGATGTTCCACAGTCCTACTCACTTGGGCAGAGACGATTTGGAGCGCTGCATAGGACAGTGGGCTTGGAGTCCGGGAAAGCTCACACTTACTAGCTGTGTGATCTTGGGCAAGTCATTTGTTCTCTTGGGGCCTCAGTTTCCTCCTCAGGGCCCTCTAAGGTCTCCTCTGACTCTACCTGTCAGTCCAATCCTCTCAGTTGATAGAAGGGGAAACTGAGGCCCCCTATTTAATATTTAACTAGCGACTCTCTTTAAAAAAGCACACCTGACATACTTGGGCACTTCATCACTAGCGTTTTCTCCATCACTTTCTTGTCTAGACATTAATTTAGAGATGGAAGGGACTCTGGGGACCATCTAGTCCTTGTCCCTCACTTTATGTTTGAAGAAACTGAGGCTTTGACATATGAAATGACCTGTCCAAAGTCAAGAGACAGGATTTGAATTCAGTCCCCAGAATTCTTTCCATCTCATGGGAGAACCATTAATCACACAAGCCTTTTCTGGGATAAAAGCCTTACAGGCACTAAGAGCTGCCATTTGTATATAACACTTTACATTTGATAAGTGCTTTATAAACATGATCTTATTTTATCTCACAACACCTCTGGGAGAAAGGTGCTATTATGCACCCCATTTTACAGATGACAAAATGGAGGCAGACAGAGGTGAAGGGTCACCTCCACCAGGAAACATCTGAAGCAGAATTTGGCCTCAGGTCTTTCTGACTTCGAGTCCAGAGCTCTAGCCAATCCCACCAGCTGTCTCTAGGCAAAGTGAAGGATTGAGATTGGAGGGAGAATGCTGTCACTGGTGGGAATCCAAGAAGGCTTCATGGAGGAGCTGGCTCCTTCTCAGCTGCCTCCAGTGATATGGGCAGTGGGAAGAGCCCTGACTGGGAGTCAGGACACCTGGATTCTAGTCCAGGTCTCTGTCCTTCTCTGGCTGGCTTGTTGGTGCTTCATAGGATGGGGAGGGTCAATAGAGTTGAGTCCAGTCCTCTCTTTTTACAGAGGAGGAAAATGAGGGTCAGAAAGGGAAAGGAGCTAGATTTGGATGCATGGATGCCAAGCTCTATGCCAGCCCTGGGCTGTGGCTGCTGAGGGAGCCAAGGGGCTGCACTGAGGCAGGGGGAGAGGTCAGTCAGCCCCTAGCCAGACTCTTGTGTCCAGTACTGGTGCCAGGGATTAAGAAGGGTGGTAACAAGGTGGGGAACCATCAGAGGGGGGTGCCCAGCCATGCTGGAGCAGTCAGAGGAACTGAGGAGGGTTAGCCTGGAGAAGGAAAGGCTGGGGGGAGAGAGGAGGGAAGCATGAAAACTGGGGGGAAGGGAGGGGGATGGCTTCACATACTTCAAAGGCTATCACTTGGCAGAAGGCTGCTGTGTTCTGGGTATGAGGTGCAAGGAAATACGTTTTGGCATGAATGAGTGAATGAACCAAAAGCCCTCAGACTGCACTAAGCACTGTGGGACAGTGCCTGCTCTCTGTGAGCCTACCTTGTAACAGAGGAGGTGCCGTTTGCTGGGCTGTGCTGGTCTGGGAAGTCAGAGAGCATGGGAAGTGGAGGAGTTGGCTAAACTGATTGACAAACCCTTACTAGGAGTGGAAGCGTTGATTTGATAAGCTATCCGACCTGGATTTGGATAAGGAGTGCTTGCCTCTCTCTCTGTCTCTCTCTCTGTCTGTCTCTCTTTCTCTCTCTATCTGTCTCTCTCTGTCTCTGCCTCTGTCTCTGTCTCTCTCTCTGTCTCTGTTTCTCCCTCCATTGGGGGGGCATGAAGATGCTGGAGCAATGTTGTGGTAGACCCCAGACTTGGTGAGAGAAGATGAGATCTTGCCAACCACTCAAAGAGGAATCCTCTGCAGTGTGAGCTCTCCCAAGCTCTCCCTGGGAGTCTTTAGGTAGGATGGGACGTTATCAAGGAGACTGGACTCCATAGGCCGCTGAGGTTCCTCCCAGCTCAAAGATTCTCTGCCATGGTGGGAGTCTAAACTCTCCCTCACCCCTAAGTACGGCCCAGGCTCCCAGGCTCTGCACAGTAAGTGCCTGGTCAATGATTGTTTAATTTGATTAATCTGAATAGAATGAAAAGGGTAAAGCATTGCGGAATTGGTCGATGGAAGCTGAAGGGTTGCAGGGAGTGGGCAGATTGAAAACAAGCCCCCCAGAGAGCAGAGAAATCAAGGTCTAACTCAGGAGAGCAGATCAGGAGCTCCCTGTCCAGGAAAGCCTTCTTGGAGTGGAAGGTGCAGTGGTCAGCCCTGCTTGCCTGCTTGGAGGATTGGGTCTATGACAAGGAGCCCCTGAATGGGATAAGGTTCCTGGCTCTGGTCCTGCTGCCACAATATCTGGGGGAGCTTGCTGCTAGGAAGGGAACTGCAATATCTTGAATTAGACCAGCCTCTTCTGGGGGAGAAGGTGGGCGGTGAGCAATGTAACATTAGAATGGGAGTTGGAACCTCTCAGAGAAGTGGCATGATGCTGGGAGCAGTCCTGGAGGGTGCGTGGGGGGGTTAAGGGGGGGAGAGAAGAGGTGGAGCAGGGTCTGTGTCTGTCTGAATCCAGGGCTTCTCACACCCAAGAGTCCCCCTGCAGCATGTGCCAGTGTTGGAGGGAGTGGTGATGACAGTGACGCCCACCTCTCCCTAGAGTGGGGGTGCCTAAGCAGTGAGCAGCCAGCACATGGATGCGGTACAAAGAAGGGGGCCAGGGCTAGAGAGACCACATGGGGAAAGAGACTGAATATAGGATTGGATATGGTGTGTGAATCCCAGACAATCTATCCCTGAATCCTGCCTCTTGACCCTATACTGGTGCCTCACTTGAATCTCTGATCTTGCACCCCGCTTCCCATGTCTGCCCTAGTCCACTGGCCATGAAAGGCAGTGTGGGACAAATCAAGGCAGGTCAGCAAGCATGAAGCACTTACTGCGTGCAGGCACTGTGCTAAGCATTGGAGACATAAGGAGATGTCAAACCATGCTCCTTGCTCTTAAGAAGATGGGGAGATAGGTAAATAACGATGTGAAGTCAGTTAGTCAACGAACATATTAAGCTCCCATGTGCCAGGCACTATGCTAAGTATACAAAAGGCAAAAAAACAAGGTCCCTGCCTTCAAGGATCCCCCAGTCTAGTGGGGGATGGGAGGCCACAGTCAGATGATAGACAGGGAGTGAGAGAGATGCAGAGTCACTGACCTGAGCTCAAGTCTGATTTTGCCCCTTACTGCTTCTGGGACCTTGGCCAAGTCACTTTCCCCTTTGTGAACCTCAGCTCCCTCATTTGCAAGTAAAGGAGTCAGACTGGGTGACCTCTGAGCTTCCTTCCACTGCTAAATTCTTGCTCCCACAACCCCAGTCCTCGATTCAGCCTGGTCTGACCTGGGGCTTGTTCTTGGATCCTGATTCATATTCTTTCTCTCTCTCTCTCTCCTCTCCCCTTTTCCTCCCCAGGAGGAGGAGACAGCTTTTCTCCAGCCCCACCAGTACTCTAAATCCCTGGAATACAGAGACTTCCTTTCTCCAATATTCTTCAAGGATACATTAGGACAGACCCAGAGAAACCCATCAGCTCTGTTTTCCTCTTTGACAGGGAAGGAGTGAGAGAAGCCAGGAGCTCGGACCAGAGGAAGTTTGAGGACAGTGGAGGGAAGGATAGGGCTGGGATGTGGTATAGAGAGAAACCTGTCAGTGCTTGAGCACTGGGCTAGATCAGCCTGGCTCCAGTGACTGGTCAGGAGAACTGTTAATTCACTACTCACCTGTCAAGCAGGTGTGGTTAGAGAGTCTAGCGTGACTGGGCAGAAAGAGCCCTGAATTTGAAAACACAGGGTTCAGCTCCTTCCTCTGTGACTGTGGGAAACATGGGCATTTTGGCTTTACTTCCCTCCCAATTCAGTGATCTCTCAGGTGCTTGCTATCTACAACTTTCTGTGAAGCTGATGACTCAGCTTTTTACTCAGAGAGGCTGAGACTCATAGATTCTGGGGGGCTGAAGGCCAAAGGAGGTGATAGGTAAAGGGGTCCAATTTCTAGGAAATTTATTAAATAGGATGTGAGAATCAAAGGTCCCTCACTTCCAGGATCAGTGAGTGACTGACTCTCCATTGAAGGAGTCCATAATTTCAGAGCTGGGACTCCATCAAGTTCTGCTAATCTGACTGAACCTGAATAGGAGTTCCATTTATAACATCCCTGACAAATGGTTAACCAGGCTCTGCTTGAACACCTCAAGTGATGGGCAGCTCCCTACCTGACAAGGCAGCTCAGCTCACTCTCAGACAGCTTTAATTGTTAAGGAAATAGAGAGCCCAAATCTGCCTTTGTACATGTCCTCATTTTCCCTTGTTCTGCCTCTGTTAGATCTGCACACAGTTGAAGGCAGAGGTCATTTCTTCCTGAGGCTCTCCCCATTAGGTCTGCACACAGTTGAAGGCAGAAGTCATTTCTTCCTGAGGCTCTCCCTACCCCCATTGTTAATTCTTTAGGCTAAACATTCCCTTTCTTATGAATCCCACAAGGCACAGACTCTAGGATGTTAGAACTAGAAAGGACCCGCTCTCCCTCCTTGCCCCCCCTCCCCTCCACTCACACACTCACATGGAGACAGACACAGACAGAGGGCAGCAAAGAGGGTAGAAGTTTGGATCTGGAGTCAAGAATTCTGTTCATATCCTGTCAGACACTTATTCCCTGGGTGACCCTGACTGCTCTCCGCCTCAGTTTCCTCCTCTGTAATTTGAGGGGATTGGGTGAGATGACTCCTTTAATCCTAAATCTATGACTTTAAGGTCTCCCCTCTTCATTATGTAGAAGAAAGAGAGTTCCAGAGAATCTCCACCAACAAATATTTACTAAGCATCTGGTGTGTGCCTGGATATAAAGGACATAAAGATCAAATGAAAGCACCCCTGCCCTCAAGGATCTTCTGTTTGGTGGAAGGAGACCTGCACATAGATAGGTGTGTGCACAATGAATGCACATTATGGGAGAAGGAGCCCTTAGTGGGGTGGGGGGGGCGGGGATGAGACTTGAGGACCAGCTGCTCTTCTGCAACATCTCTGAGTGGGTATCTAATCCCTGCTTGCACACTTCCATTGTTGGGGAGCTCACTATCTTTTCAGGCAGCCTGTTCCCTTTTGGACAACAACCACAATATTGGATAAGAATCAGAGGAGGTAAAGGATGGAAAGCATTCTGTAATGCTGAAGCCCCATTGCAATGGGAGCCATTATTGTTAGGTTGGAGGTTTGGGGATCCTGGGAAGGATCCTGTTGCTCTTCATGAGAATTATTCATCCTTCCTGGGGCTTGGAGTGTGTGGCCAGCCTGACCTTTCTTTGTTCTCAGCCTCCTGCCAACATCAGACCTGAGTATCCGTAATTAAGGTGATGAAACAGCTGGAGGGACCGTTGCTGGCTACGCTGGGGGAGTAGAGGCTGTTATTGAGCCTGTCTACTGAGCTGATGGTGCAGCTTCCAGAGGGAGGCACCTTCCTCCCTGCACAGGCTCCCTTGGAACAGCCCGGATGCTGGGTGTTGCAGCCCCTGTGGAGAGACCTCCACATGGGCTGGTTTCCACTGAGCTCGGGAAAGGAGCAGCTGAGCCAGGGCCCTCTGGGAGGAGTGCAGGTTGGCAAGGGAGGCATCTCTGCAGAGACACTGGGAACTTTGGTTGGGGAAGGGGAATCCTGAGGGACAAGAGTAGACTTGTCCTTAGCCTGTGGCAGGGATTAAATTGCTTCACTCGATCATAAGATTAGAGCCAGAAAGGACTTTAGAAACCACTGAATCCAACTTTATCATTTCACAGATGAGAAAACTGAGGCACATAAGTTGAATGACTTGGGCAGGGTCATACAGCTAGTTTCTGAGGCAAAATATGAACCCAGATCTTCTGGACTGTTCTGTCTGCTCTACCATTCTGCCTGTTTGCCATACTAGCCCCTCCCACCCATAAACACCCACAAAGCTCTTCTTAGCCACTTTCTTCACCTTGGGGCATTAGCAAATGATGTCACCTTGATTCCCAACCAGATCTCTTGGCTTCAAGGGCTTTCCCCAAGAAACCATAAAGCTTCCTTTGGGTGGGCGGCATCTGAGTCAGGAGCAAAACCTTAAAGAAAAGGAATACAGCATTGATCATGACACTTGGGGCTCCAAGGAGCAGCCAGGGGCTTTAGCATTGTTCATATACTAGTGGACGGCATCCAGTGTGTGTGCGTGTGTATAAGTGCGTGCGTGTGCTTGTGTATGTATGTGTGCATGTGTCTGTGTGCGCATGCGTATGTATGTGTGCATATGGGTGAGTGCATGTGAGTCTGTGAACGTATGTCTGTGTGCATGCATGAATATGTGTTGTATGTATGTGCAGGAGTGTGTGTATGAATGTACGTGTCTGTGCATATGCATGTGTGCGTGCATGTATCCGTGTCTCTGCATGTATATGCGTGTCTGTGCGCGCGCGCAGGTATGTATGCGTATGTGCACACATATATGTGTGTACGTGTGTCTTTGTGTGTGCATGTGAGTGTATGTACGTGTATGCGTGTATGTGCTTGTGCTTGTGCGTGTGCGTGTGTGTGTGTGTGCAGCTGGGTTAGGGAAGAGGGCTCTGAGATCCAGGCTGAGGTTTGGGGCCTCTGGCCCTTCTCAGGCCTCCTTCACACTGACACGCCGAATGCCCAGGAGGGGCCCAGAGCCCGGGGAATGGCCTGGGCGCTGCCTCGCGCTACCAGGGCCAGGCTGCGGGGGCGGATCGGCTCCCTCAGCATAAATAAAAGATTGCTTTGCTTTCAACCCCGGCAGCAGCAGCGGCGGCGTCGGGATCTGGCGGCTGCCCGCACAGCCCCTCCTCCCCGCCAAGCGTTGCTATAGAAACCATCAATTCAAAGGCGCGCACTTCAAGGGTTTCTCCAAACCAGGCAGCTTCGCTGTGGGCTGGGGAGAGAGAATCCAACCTCGCTGGAGGGGGTGGGGCAAAAAGGGCTGGGAGGGGCTTGAGAAGGTCAGAGCTGGGGGAGGGGAGAGGAGGGGGGAACATTGGACAGGAGAATGTCGCCAGGCTGAGTGGGAGGGGCCTCGGAACGGGGGATGTCAGGGCTGGGTGGGAGGGGCCTTGGTGCTGGACCCAAGTCCGGCCAAATGACCTGGTTTGAAGTTCCACTTTCCTCACTCCCCAGCTGGGTAGCTTAGGGCAGGGGCTTCATTTTCTCTGGGCCTCAGTTTCCTCCCCTATAAAACCTGTTTGGGGTTGGTCTTTTGTTGGATAGTCTGGAGACCTATCTAAAATAATAATGTGTAATATATTGGTATAATATATACTTCTGCATATGTATAATGTATACTATTAATTAATAATGATGGGTAATAATTATGATAATAGTAGTTTCCATTTAAAAGAATGTTTACAAAGGATTATCCTCACAACTGGGTCAGGTAGGTAGTGCAAGCATTTTTGTTATCTGTTTCACAGAGGAGGAAACTCAGGTTTTGGGAGAGCATACTGCTTCCCAAGGTCACACAGACAGTGCTACAGGGTTAGTGCCCTGGTTGGTCTGGGTAAGCTAAAATCAGCACTATTGGAAGGGACAGCGCTGAGTCCTTGGAAAGGCTATCTTTATGAGTGTCAGTCAAGGGCAGAAGCGACTTAAGGAGGCAGAAGGATGGGCCTCTGGTCACTCTTCTGCGGCCTGGGAGCAGTGGTTGAGACCCAGGTGATCTCTCCTCCTTCTCCTAGCTAGGAAAGGCTGCACTTTCTTGAGGTGGATGTGGCACCAGGGGTCTCTCTATTCTTCCTTCTTAAGACAGTTGTGTTTGTACATCTGCTTTCCCTCCTGGGAGCTCACCTTACCGGTGCCAGTCTTAGTGAAGATGTCTGATTGGCTTTAGCCCACTGGGTTTCAGAACTCCTGAGCACGAGAGCCCCCAGCCTCAACCTCCCAGGTAGCAATGATTACAAATGTATGCCAGGTCTCCTGAATCTTTCTTCTTTCTATGGAAAAATGGGTCCTGAATTCCAAACTACGGCTCAAAAGTAAACTTTTGAAAATGATATAATCCAAATCTGGGCGTGGCCTGCATTCCTAACACATTTTTTACAGAGTTATCCAGTTTTCCTTCCTTCCTTCCTTCCTTCCTTCCTTCCTTCCTTCCTTCCTTCCTTCCTTCCTTCCTTCCTTCCTTCCTTCCTTCTTTCCTCCTTTTCCTTCCTTGCTTTGTGTTTACTTAGTATAAATTTTCCATGTACTTATCTATGCACATGCCTTAAGTACCTTGAGGGCACAGACTGGTTCATTTTTGTCTCTGTATCCTCAGTGCCCCTGGATTGTTTATTGCTTGCCTGTGTGATTCATTGTATATCCCTATACATAAATACACTGTCTCTCAGAAAATTGTAAATTCCTTGAGGGTAGGGACTCTTTCCTTTTTCCTTTGCATTCTTCTCGATGAGCACAGTGACTACCACTTAGTAGGCACATAAGAAGTGCTGCTTAAGTTGGATTTCCTTCTTCCTTCCTCATTCAACAACTATTTATTAAATACCTACTGTATGCAAAGCCAAGAATAATAAGCCAAATCAGAGGAAGGCACATGAGATCTGTGAGGTTGGGAGATGCTAATTAGGGTTCTAATCTTAGCTCTAACCTTTCTTGGTTGACTCACTCCCATCCCCTCTTTCAGACTCAGTTTCTTTACTTGTAATATGAAAATAATAATATTTATGCTGATTACTTTGCATAATTCCTGAAGGGAAAGCATTTTCTTAGTCTTCAGGTAAAGTGTGCTGGTTGTGTTGGGGAGACACAAAGTTTAACTGAGATACAGGACCTTTATGGGGCTCAGAGTCTGAGGGGAAAGATGTGATAGGTTTGCAAATGTGTGACCAATAATTCTGTTGTTGAGTCTTTTTAGGCATGTCTGGCTCTCTGTGACCTCTGGGTTTATATTAGCAAAGATACTGCCATGGTTTGCCATTGCCTTTTCCAGCTCATTTTACAGAGGAGGAAACTCCTTGGTGACCCAGGGTCACCAAGATAATGAGTCTCTGAGGCCAGATTTGAACTTAGGTACTCCTCACTCCAGGACCAGCATGGCTAACATTTGTACAGGATATCCCAAAAGTCTTAAAGCATTTTTAAACTTTAAAAGCTTTAACAAGTATAATAAGCTAAGCAAGGGATTGCCTTGTTTGTAGAATACTCAGAAGGCCAGTGTCACTGAATTGAAGAGTTCATGGGGGGAGTAAGGTGTAAGAAGACTGGGAAGGTGGGAGAGGCAGGTTAGGAAGGGCTATGAATGCCAAAAAGAGCATTTTGTATTGGATCCTGTGGGCCACAGGGAGACACTGGATTTATTGAGTAAGGGTGACATGGTCAGACCTGTGCTTTAGGAAAATCACTTTTGTCACTGAATGGAGGATGGACTGGAGTGGGGACAGATTTGAGGCAGGCAGATGTCCCAGCAGCTGTTGCCCTAGTCCAGATGTGAGGTGATGAGGGTCTGCATCAGGGTGGCTTCAGTGTCAGAGGAGAGGAGGGGATATATCTGAGAGATGCTGCAGAGGTGGAATCATCAGGCCTTTACAACAACTTGGATAGGGGGAGGAGAGAGAGTGAGGAGTCTAAGACAATGTCTAAGTTGAGAGCCTGGGGGACTGAGAGGATGATATTGCCTTCAACAGTTATATGGACATTAGCAGAGGAGGAAGGTTGAAAGGGAAAGACAATGAGTTTGACTATGTTGAATTTAAGATGTCTACTGGAATCCAGTTCAAGATGTCCAATAGGCTGTTGGAAAAGTGAGATTGGGCATCAGCAGAGAGGCTAGGGCAGGACAGGTAGATTTTAGAATCATCAGTACAGAGATGTCTATTAAATCCCTGGGAACTGTTGCTATTTCTTAATCAAGTAGTATATTGAGAGAAGAGAAGAGAGCCCAGGAGAGAATTCTGAGGGCCATTGTATGGTTAGAGGATTTGACCTGGAGGAGGAGTAACAAAGGAGACAGAGAAGGGTCAGTATGCGAGGCAAGAGGAGAACTAGGAGAGAGGGGAGTATTCTAAAAATGTAGATAGAGAGAAGAGAATATCAAGGAGAAGAAGGTGATTGAAGTCAGAGGCTGCAGAGTGCTTGAGGTGAATGAAGACAGAAGAAGCAGATGGATTTGGAAATTAAAAGATCACTGGTGACTTTGGAGAGAACAATTTTGATGGAATGATGAGGTTGGAAGCCAGATTGTAAAGGGTCAAGAAGAGAATGGGAGGAGAGGAAGTGGAGGCACCTGGTGTAGATGCCTTTTCAAGGAGTTTGGTCACACAAAACATCCTGTAATATCTAGGGGAGATGAATGGATCAAGTGAGAGCATTTTAAGGATGAGGGATGTGGGCATGTTTGTGGGCAGGAGGGAAGGAGTCAGTTTCATATCTAGCCCTTCTATGACATTATCCTTTCTCGCCTGTACAAAAACTATGTTCAAAGCCAAAGGGGAAGATACTAAGAGTTCTTCAGGTTGGAGGAAGAAAAGTATCCATATGCAAGTGGCAGACAAATGAGGGAGCTGGTTTGCCCACTAATCAAGACATTTGTTAGCCATTCATTGGAGAGTCATTGGAGGAACTCAGGACTTCAGAGCAGGAAGAGACCTCAGGGTCTTCTAGTCTAACCTGTCATCTTACGAGTGGTGAAGCCAAGGCTCAGAATTGGGGAGGGACTTGGTCAATGTCCCACAGCTAAGATGGTATGAGACTGGGCCATGATTTGAATCCAGTTCTTTTGACTTTAAGTCCAGAACATTGTCTCATGCCCTGCACAGCCTCTGAGCAATGTAAACAGCTCTAATTTTGACAGCTCTTTACGTCATGCCAAGTGCTCCCCACCCAGCCCCACCTACCATGTCCTGTGAGGGAAATAGAGACATACATCACGTTGTCCATTGACAAACCAGAGGAATTCTAGGGGAGGGAGACAAGGTTGGAGAAGGGACTTGGAGTCATACCATGGAGCTGTCAAGGAAATCAGGATGTGTAGCCTGAAGAAAAGATTTTGAGAAGAAGTGAGTGTTGTCTTTGAGAATATGAAAGGATGTCATATGGAAGAGGGATTAAATATTTTCTTCTCCATCTTTCAGAATTACAGATCTCAGTTGGACCTGGGGAGAGTGCATTTGGACAAGGATCTTCTTTACAGATCCCTGACAGGTGATTCAGCCTTCCTCCTTCAGATTTAGTTAAAAAACCCCCAGGTGGAAGGAAGGAGGAGCTCCCCCACTCCCCGCTTCCATGGATGTCCAGGCCAGTGTTGGGGTAGCTTGAGTTAGAACAATTTCCTCACATCCAGATGCAATGGAAGTCTTTTCAACCGTCATCCATGGGTCCTCATTCTGACCTCTGGGGCCAAGCAGAGCAAGGTTCCTACCTTCCTCAGGTCAGACAACCCCTCAGATCCCTGAAGATTGTTTTAGTGTCCTCCCCCACTCCAGCTTTCTCTTCCCAAGAATAAACATGCCCACTTCCTTTAGCTGATCCTTCCAAGACTGGATCTTGGGTCCTTCATCCTTGGGTCATTCTCCATGGATCCTCTGAAACTGTGGTGTGGAGAACTCAATAGAGTGAGACCTGACCAGGATCAAGGACAGCAGCTTCAGCTAGGCACAGTCCAAAGGCTTCTGGGTGACCAGAAAGAACACTAGACATGGCGTCAGAAGAACTGTGTTCAAGTCCAAACTCCAGCACAAGGTTGCGGGGGGGAGTCATCTAATCTCTCAGAACCTCAACTTCTCCAACATCAAATTGGGTATAATACTATTTACAAACATCTGTCTCACAAGTGGTTGTAAGGAAAGTGCTTTGTAAGCTTCAAAGTCCTTTAGAAATTGGAGTTCTGATAATAACAATAACCCTAACAACACCAATAACTAGGATCCGGGGTCAGGGAGGCAGAGTTTCATTCAATATAATAATAGTAATTAATAGCAAATATTAATTAGCAATACTAATACTGGAAATCCTGATAAGCTAATACTAGCATCAGGAGAGGCTGCCTTGCACTGTGAATAGAGGAGAGCTGTCCCAGCAGTCAGGACAGCCTGGGTGCAGTCCTGGGCAAATCCCTCTTCCTCCTCTTTGAACCTGAGCTTCCCCATCTAGAAGGTCAGGGAGTTGGATTAGGTGATCTCTAAGAGTCCTTTCAGTGATGAGGTTCTGAGGTCTTAACCCCCTGGTGCCCCTGATCATTTTCTAAGGCTATAAATTGTGAAGAGGTGCCGATCTCTCACTGGATGATTCTTCACTGGAATCTCCCTACACTAGAGAGATTCCAGATTCAATCAATCCTCCCCGTCTCAATCTTAATGAGAACAGCTAATATTTATATATCACTTTAAGGTGTATAAAGTACTTTTAAACAAGCATATTTCATTTTACACGCATATCTCAATCCCGAGACAGGCACTATGGGCATTTTTACTCCCATTTTTCTGACAAGGATTTGATGTTCAAGTGCAGCAACTTGTTGGGGGATCATACAGCTAGCTAGGAGTCCAATCCAGTGTTTAAACTCTAGTGTTTCTGCTTCCAAAGCATTGTTCATAATTGGAACAGGCTGCTGGGGGAAGAATTGGACTCCTTGTCACTTGCGATCCCTAAGGAGAGGCTGGCATTATTGGCCAAGATAACTGCTGGTTCCTTCTGTGCTGAGATTCTGTGACCTTTGTTGAGGCAGTTGAGGATCAGAGGCACGAGATGATTTCCCTAAGAGCACAGAGCAAGGCAGTGGCAGAGATGGTCGTCCAATCCTGCCTCTGACACTTCGTTTGGGTGCCTGGCTGTCCCATATGACTGGAATACTCATCTCCACCTCCTGGTTTCCCTGGCTTCCTTCAAATTCCATCTGAAATTCCACCTTCTACAAGAAGCCTTTGCCAGCCCCCCTTAGAGCACGTCCTATCTATCTGTTGATTATCTCCAATTTATCCTGTCTGTATCGTTTGTACCTGGTTATCTGATGTTGTCTCTCCAATTAGCTGGGAGCTCTTTGGGAGTAGGGACTGGCTCTTGCCTGTCTCTGGATCCCCAGCTCCAGTGCAGTGCCTGGACCATAGCAGGGCTTACTAAACCCTCATTGACTCACTTGCTAAAGGGCAGAGACAAGCCCAGATCTTTTTTCTCTGGGTATTTTTGTGGTGCTGATCTCTCTGCAGACCCTTCAAGTTGAGATGTTTTACTAAAGAAATCCCATCCTGGTGGTGTTGGAATCTGCAGTGAATCTCTAGGTCTCCCCCTCTGCTGAGCACTAGGTTATTAATAGACCTCTCTGCGGAGCCGGTTCCTGGGGAGTCTTAGCAGCTCTAAGAATAACTGGGAAGCTTATGTGCTCATGGATAGCGCTGAGATCACTGGACATAAATAAACAAGGAACATTTTGGGGCCCTTGTGTGAGAGAGGAAAAGCCCCCATCACACCAGGGGAGGCAGGCTGGGTGTGTGCCCTGGCCAGCTGTGATCACCCCTGGAGAAGATGACTGCTGATCATCAGAACACAGAGTCTGAGAAAGTTTGCGGGGATTGTCCATCCCCGTTCTCATCATTTTAGAGCCCAGGTGCCCCACCTGGGAGGAGTGTTACATTTTGCAACTGGAGTTCTCAAGGTGGTTAGACAATGTCCATTTGTTCATTCTCAAGTCACCGAGCCTAAGGTAAAAAACATAAAATATGAGAGCTGGAAAGGACCCTAGACACCTCTGCTCTGACTCCCTCCTTTGATAGATGAGGAAACTGAGTCATAGAGCAGTAAGGACTTGGGCAGGGTAAACACCATAGTTATTCCAAAGCTTAATTAATACAGGATCATGGATATAGAACTTGGAGGCATCTTTAAGTCATGTAGTGTAATCTCTTTATTTTACAGATGAGGAAACTGAGTCCAAGGTCACACAGATGGGAATAGCAGAGTAGATCTTGCATCTCCAATTTTCTGATTCCAAAGCCAATACTGTCTTTACTTCTAAACAACTTATAAATGTTAAGCGACTGTTACGCCTCTTCAGCCATACAGGCAGACCAGCTCTCCCCGGTTTTTTAGTTGCCTCTTATCCCTGTGGCAGCTGTGATGGAACGCCTTTGTGAAAAAGGTGACCTTTTTGAGAAAAAGTTCTAAGTGAATGAGACAGGCCCCGGGAATTATGAGGCCTGGAGACATTTGCATGGTTTTGCTTTGTGCAAATGGTTCTCCCCACCTTTGGCTCTCTCATCACTCAAAGCCCTGGTCCTCTCCTGGCGGAAAAATGCCTAGTCCTCTTAGGAAATAGAGACTAGGGTAGGGAGGAGGAGGAGGAGTAGGGGAGAGAGAGAAAGAGAAAGAAGAGAGAGAGAGAGAGAGAGAGAGAGAGAGAGAGAGAGAGAGAGAGAGAGAGAGAGAGAGAGAGAGGGAGGGAGGGAGGAAGGGAGGGAGGGAAGGAGAGGGGAGAGAGACAGAGACACAGAGAGAAAGACAAAAAGACAGAAACAGAGAGGGAGAAGGGATGGGGGAGAGAGTGAGACAGAGAGACAGAGAAAAACATAGAGACACAGAAACAGAGACAAAAAGAAACACACACACATACACAGACACACAGAATGAGACAGAGACAGAAGAGGAGGGAGAGCGGGGAGAGAGACAGAGAGATACACAGAGGAGGCAGAGACAGAGAGTCACTGCCTTTGCACCAGCCTCATGTATTCAGGTTTGGCCAATGCTTGAGTAGAAGGACACTGGAGTGCTGGTGGCAGCTCCCACCCATTGACGTAAGGCAGATAAGATGGGTCTGACTGGACCAATGGGAGCAGGACAGGTGACTGAGAGAGACCCAGTGGTGGACAATAGTGGTGCAGTGGAAGAAGCAGCACTGGAGGGGACTAGTGATTATCACAGGGAAGGGATCTCTATGTGGAAGAAGATGGTGTCCTCATCTTTCCAAGGGAGACCTTCCCGCACAAACTCTCTGATACTGTGATTGTCCCTTTTGGAGCTCTTGGGTCTTGGACCACATGGCTTGCCCAGGGTTATAAACCAGTAATTAATGAAGGCAGAATTCAGACTCAAGGTTCTCTTGACACCCTTCACTAAACCAGCTGTGCAGTAAGGCCAGCTCTCCTTTCTCCAGCTGTTGAAGGTGTGCACTGAACTTTCCCCAGCTCAAGCCTGGGAGGCAGGTGATGTACAAATGAGAGTCTCCATCCAGGCCACTGCAGGCCTGTCCCATTCTTACTTGACCTTGTCATCCTCTCAAGCTACTTTCTAGATCTTTTCTTCTTTTCTTTCATTCATAGCCTGAATGATCATGTAATATGTTGTAACACAGATCTGTTAACATATTGTATTTTTAAAATACAGTTTATTTATTTTTAAATTTTTATTTTGGCTCTGTATCCTTAAGGCATTGTATAGATCATGAATTAGAGTTGGGAGGGACCATGCAGTCCAAACCCCTTATTTAACAGAAGGGGAAACTGAGACCCAGAGAGAGAAAATGACTTGGCCATGGTCATTCGGGGAGTAGGAAGCAAAGCTATGACTAGAAGTAGAGACTCTGACTCCAAATCTTGCACTCTGCCTTTAGTATAGACCTGATCACGCTATTTTCTTTCTCTAGAATGTCTTATGGCTCCCTACTACCTACTGAGTAAAAATGCAGACTCTCCTCAGCCTGGTGAGCAGAAACTTTTACTACCATATATCCCCTGGCCTTTCTAGCATTACCCACTAGAATAGAAGCTTATTGAGGGCATGGCCTGCTGTTGCTTTAGTCTTTGCAGTCTCTATGGTTGGCACAGTGCCTGGCACTCAGCAGGCATTTGTCGATTTGAATCTGATTCCTTGACCCTTTCAGGGGGAATGTGAGCCCTTCAAAGGTACCATAAGGATTAGACTCCATCAGTCCTTTGGGGCAACTCTGTGCTCTAAATTATCCCACCTCCAAGCTTTTGCTCGGCCTGTTTCCTCTGCCTGGGATACCCTCCTCTCCCTATCTCTCCCAGCTCAGCTCAGTTCCTACCTTATAGACAGACAATGTCTTAACCTTGTCTTTGCAAAGGGGCCCAGAGTGATTCCCTAATATAGTAGTGCCCCTGATATATTCCCTCAAGTCCCCTCCTTGGACAGAGAGTCTAGGAAAGCTCGGGCAGGGTTCCTGACAGAAGAGGCCTGCTTTCTGAGCCAGCAGCAGAGACTCCAACAGGCTGTGTCCCTTTGTGCCAGGGCTGTGAAGCTGCATTCCCTCTGGGAATGAGCCTTGGAAAGTCATTCAGGATGCCCATTCTCCCCTCCCTAGCCCTTTCCACACTGGTGCTCCCACCAGGAGAGCAGGGGGGAGGGAACTTGAGAAGTGAGCCTCTGACTCCATGGACTTGTCAAATGAGAAGAGAGAAATGAAGAGCGTGGGAGAGAGCTGCAGCTGGCAGCTGCCCATGGCAGGGACCCGCACTTGGAGCTGGGCTGCAGCACCAGCTGGGCCACTTCCTAGATGGAGGACCCTCAGTGAGTCTTCTGCCCTTCCAAATGAATGTACTGATGGGCAAAAGAGGGTCATAGGGCTACAGCTGGAAGGGACCTCAAAGGAATTCTAACCTCTCCTCCCCCTCATTTGACAGAGGGGAAAACTGAGGCTCAGAGAAGGGAAGGGCACCTCAGCACCTGGTAAACCTTCAAGGGTGATAGAAAGAGCAGATATCATTATCATTCATGATTATTAGTATTAGTAGGAATAGCAGGCACTGTCTGGGGAATCATAAGAATGGTAGCTGCCAATTTTATGGGCTTTTAGAATTTGTAAATCACTTTCACACACATCTGCTGGGGCTTCGCAAACAATGCTGTAAGGTAAGTTTTACTATCCCCATTTTAAAGATGGGTAAACTGAGGCTGAGAGCAGTTGAATGATTTGCCTAGGGTCACACAGCTAGTAGGTCTCAGAGGCGGGATTTGAATCCAGGACCTCCTGATTCTCAGTCCAGCAGGTCACATGGCAAGTCTGAAGGGAAGGCAGATGATATAACACTTGTTGGACCCTCCTGAGGTGTGCCCCTTGGGGACTCTGCCTACCCAGGAGGCCCCAGTGGCTCAGTGGGGAACATTCTCTTGACATGTGGTGATTCATTGATCCTTTTCATGGGATCGATCATCCCATTCGAGCCAGCAATCAGACCGATTGATTTTTTTTTTCATGAGCTTGACTGGCTGTTGGCCTGCGTTGATGGGTTCATTGGGGATTAGGAGGCCTATGGCTAATTGTCCTTTTCAGCCTGCCTCTGCTTATTTCCAAGCATTTCTCTGACAAAGTTGTCAAGGTGAGAAAGAGGCCTTCCCATATCCAGATGTGGAAGTGAGGAAGCAGGAGAAGAGCCTTGCCTTATCCGCCCCTGGAGGTGAGAGGGGCCTTCTTTTCTCCATGTGTGATTTCCCTTATTACTCTGTAGAGGCAAGAGAAAAGCCTTCCCTCATCCAGATGCTGAGACAGTAAAGACCCCTTCCCTTGCCCAGATGGGGTAGTGAGCCTTTACTTATCCAAATGAAGGGTGGAGAGCCCTCCAGATGCAGTGAACCAGAAGGGAATACAGAGATGAAAGTGTCTGTCCCTCCCTTAGCCATCCTCAGCGGTCCCAGAGCAACCCTCCCTTCAGCAGAGGACCCTTGGGGGATGCTGTCTGGTCTCTTGTTCACACTGAATTAAGAAAGACAAAGGAAATAATTGGTGCATTTGGTGCACTCTTGGCGGCTCTTGCCTCCCTTAGCTGGACTTGGGGGTGAGGATAACTGCTTGCGGCTGGGGAACCCTCGGGAGAAAGTGGGAGGATGTGCTGTCTGGTACAGGACTCATTAGGGCTGCAGATTGGAGCCATGATTGGAGAATGGGAGGCAGGGCTTGGGTCCCTGTGGCCAAGTGCAGCCCCTCCTCCCACGCCTCATCTACCCACCAACGCAGACACCTAGAATGCTTGTGAGAAATAGCCTGAGCCAGGCCAAGGAGCCCAGACAGGAGCAGGGCAGCGGAGGTCTTCCAGGGAAGTGCCCTGCTGATGAAGCCCAGTCACACACCAGCAAGCTCTGGGCAGCTGGCTGGCCTGGGTCATGGGTCCGAGTTGACCTAATTAGGGGAAGCTGGAGCTGCTGAATGTCAGAGCTGGCCCCTGACAGCCACCAGCCCCAGGAATAGCTGCCCCAGGGGAAGGCCCATAAGGGCTGTCATCTGCTGCCTGGGAAGTTGGACCAGACCAAGCTGGGAGAGTGGGCATGGAGACAGCTCTGCACCCAGGCTCTGACGGGCCTGGCTGACAAATCCCCCACCTCGGGCTTTGCATGCGCTTATTCCTGGATCATCTGCACTGGTTGGTACGGTATACAAGAAAGATGCCTTAGCTCCTTGGGAATAGGACAAGAGGGGGTTTCACATCCAACTGCAGGGGACATCTTGCCATGTGTCCTCAGGCAAACTGCCAACCCTGTCTGGGCCCCAGCTTCTCCATCCTGAATCCTGGAATTCAAGGCCCTCACAATCTGGCCCCTAAGGAAGATGGGTCACCTATTACCGAGAGTGCTGGGTTTGAATCCTAGCCCTGTGTGCCTTTGGATAAGCCCTTCCCCCTTCTCTGGGCCTCAGTTTCCCTGTGGGCAAGAATTAAGGGACTGAGGCAGGAGAGATGATCACTGTGGCCCTATCCAGCTGTAGTCTCAGTATCCTATGCTCCTGTAAGTGCCCCTCCTCCCCCTTCTAGGCAAAACAACCTTTTCTCCATCCCTGGTTCTATTTGTGAGTCTCCCTGACTCTAGGCATTTACTCATGTAGCTAAGCAGTTAATGCCTGGAAGGCCCTCCCAGCCCATAGTACGGCAGCCTCAAGTCTTTCAGTGCCTAACAGCCTTCTCTGATGCTCCCTCCCTCCCCCCTGGGGTCTATGCACCTGCCTAAGCCTCTGTCCTGGAGTCCCCAGCCTTCCATTCTTGTCTTGCTCTCCTGAGCTGCTAAGCTGTCCTGGGCAGGGGCTGCCTCAGTCTGTCTTTGGCTCACAGCACCTTGTAAATAGTAGGTGCTAAACAGGCTCCAGGGGACTTGTATCAGTCACCTGTTCCTCAATGATTGTGGTTCCTATTGGCTGTGGGATCTGAAGGCTGGGCTTGGTATTCTAGCTCCATCTATAAAATGAAGGATTAGATCTTGTGATCTCAAAGGCCTTTCCTTGCCCTGACATCCCCTGTTCTCAGGCCCTTCCTTTCAGCTCTAATATCCCATACTCTTAGGTACTTTCCCCTCCATGGCTCTTAGTTTTATCTTCTAAAAAACAAGGGGATGGGCCAACATGTTCTATGTCTCTTCCAGACCAGACACTTCTGGATTCCCAAGGCCCAGACTGCTTCCTCTTGCCCCTATGGCCTATCCAACACAGGCGACCTCTGGGCTGTCTTTGGCTCTCAGGCTCAGGGCCATGTCTCTACTGTGTGCTCAGTCCTTGATGATGTTGCAGAGGCTGCAGCTTGGGGGAGACCAGGTGTCAGGACCAGTCCCTCCTGAGTGAAGGAGGCTGGGCCCTTAGGTGCTGCCATCTCCCTGGCAGGCTCAGGGATGGGAGAATCAGAGGCTCCCTGAGAAGAAGGTAGGGTAGAGGTCATCAGGGGCATCCCCTGACCTGGGCAGGAATCACAGGCTTAAAGGGGTCTTCCAGCCTTCATTTACAGATGAAGAAACAGGCTCAGGAAGGAAAAGGGATGTGCCTGATGTCACACAGGTAGGACACAGCAGGGTTTGGGCTTCTCCCTTGGCAGCATCTCCAGTTCTTTTCTTCAGCATCTCCAGCTCTTTTCTTCAGCCTCTGTGACAAGGAACCCACTACCTTCAGAGGGCTGAAGACTTGACCCCCTATAACCAGGCAAATAGGAATTTGATTCAACTCAGTTGAATTTAATGAACCTTCATTAAGTGCCTTCTGCATGCCAGGACTTGTACTGGGCACTGGGGGTAGAAAGGCATACATGAACTAGTCTTGCCCTCAGTATGCTTCCAGTCTATCCGGGGAACCCTGTACACATATGAGATGGACAAGCAATCATTCAATTACTGGGTAGTTGAGTCCTGTGCACAGCATAGGAAGTGCACAAATAAAGGGAATCACTCAGCTCTTCTTTCTGTCCAGGGCACTCTAACCCCCAGGGGGACTGGCACCTCCCGTCTCAGCTGCTCTGGGGTCCTGGCCTTGGGATGTCATCTTTTGCTGTTTCCTTCTCTCTTGTTTTCTGAATCTGAGTCCAGGGGTGATGAGCCTCCTGAACCCATGCCCACCCTTAGGGCTGCTTTGGCTCCTGGGCTCAGGGACCTCTCTGTCCCCTATCATCAGAATCAATATGATTCTCTCTTTCCCTTCTCCCTCCCCTCACTCTCCTGTCCCCCCACTCCCTGCTACTGTCCCCCACCCCTTCTCCATACACTCCAGACCATGAGAGTGCATTTCGAGGGGTTATTAACAAGGGAAAAGAGAGAGACTAATTCAGAAATTATACACCAGGGGAAGGTCATTACAAGAGTTGTCATTAGATGTAGATTCAAGTATCTGAAGCTCTGTCATGTGTAAGAGCGATGAATCTTGTTTTGCTTGGCCCCAGTGGGCAGACCCGGAAGCCCTGGACGGAGGAGGTAAGCGAGGCAGATTGCAACTGGAAGTAAGAAACAATTTCCCAATAAAATCACAGGATCATAGATTTATAGCTAGAAGGGACAATAGAGCTCACCAAGTCCCAAGCTCCTCCTTTTTCAGATGAGGAAACTGAGGCTCAGAGAGGGGAAGGGGCTTGCTCAGGATTACATACTCAGGTTTTGTGGCTCCAATACCAGGGCTCTTTCTAAGTGCCCCTGGGCAGAAAGGATTCTCCCTCATGGATGTCCACCTTTAGCTGGAGGCTGGGTGCTCTTTCTCTGGATAGATTGTTGAGAGTCAGCAAGGCATAAAGGAATGGACACTTGACTTGGAGTTATGAGTTCAAATCTTGCCTCTGTGTGACCTTGGGCAAGTTCCTTCTCCCTGAGAAGGTTAGACTCAATGACCTGGGAGGCCCCTCCTAGTTCTAACCTAATGATTTTGGAGGCATCAGCTTGGAAGAGGCCTCAGAAATCCTCCCAGCTCTGAGATTTTGGGATCCTGAGCATCCAAGATGAGCTCTGGGCTAACAGGCCATGGGGAGCTTTCCAGATGGATTCTTAAGGACAAATCTCCAGACCCAGTAGGCTGAAGCTTTCTGCTGAGATTCCAGCTCCCTCATGACTCCAGATGACAAGGGGCAGCTTCCACTCCAGGCCCCCTTCTCCAGATTCCTGTTCAGATTTGGGACTGGTCCAGCTGAGCCCTCTGGGTGTGCCTCATTGGTCTGTTTTCCAAACTCTGACTCCCTCTTAGTCAATCAGGAAGTTGCCTGGGTTGAATGGTGACCTTGGTGCCTCATCCTTAAGACCACTATTACCTTGACTGTTTAATATCCTCCTCGGGGAATTAAGGGGAAATTGGAAAATGCAGGATGGGACATCATTACCTCTTCGGTCAGAATAGCTCTAGCTGCTCAGGCGGAGAACACCTCCCCAAGCCTGGGGTTCACAATAGACCCTAATGCCTGCTTGGCCCCAGGGAGGCAGGCCCCTTTTCACTCTGATATCCTAAGTTTTCCTTCATCTTTGACCTTTTGTGTTTAATGTTCTAAGGAAGGAAGGATTGTATCAGTCATGTCCATCACTTTGTGACCCTATTTAGGGTTTTCTTAGCAGAGACACTGGAGTGATTTGCCATGTCCTTCTCCAGCTCATTTTACAGATGAGGAAACTGAGGCAAACAGGTTATGTGTCTTGCCCAGGGTCACACAGCTAGTGTCTGAGTCTGGATTTGAATTCAAGTCTTCTTGACTCCAAGCCCTGCACTGTCTCCACTGTGCCCCCTAGCTGCCCTAGGAAGTGTGGGAAGCAGGTATTTATTAAGCGCCTACCATGTGCCACAGGCACTATGCTAAGTGTTTTACAAGAATTATCTCACTTGGTCCTCACAATAACACTGGGAGGCAAGTGCTACTATGATTCCCATTGTACAGATGAGGAAATGGGGGCAGACGGGGTGATTTGCCCACAGTACTATTTTTCCTTTTGTTTGTATCAGACACAGTGCCTGACACACAGTAGGTGCTTACTGAATGCTAAGGTCCTTCCCATCCCTGATGTTCCCTGTTCCTCTAAGGCCCTTCCTGGATCTGATGTTCATTCCAAAGACCCTTCCTGCTCTGACAATCTGTGATCCTGGTTACTGTGGTTCCTTGGATAAGTTCCCAAAAGGCTCTGGGAAGCTGGCAGGGTTGGCAGAGCTGAACTCCTTCCTAGACCAGGCAGACAGTTTCAGACTGGGGCCTGAGTGGGGCTGGACTTGCTGGCTGAGTGGGTGATGAATTGTGTGCTATTGACAGCAACTATCAGCCTTCCCCATGATGAGTTCACTTTAAATAGGGCTGGTATTGGCAGTGGCTTGTTAATGGGACTAAATGGGTTGTCTATACGGAGCCCACTTGTGAGGCCTGAGTTCAGAGGTGGGGCTGCTGGCTGGACGAAGAGGCAGATTCCAGGGCAGGCTACTGGGGCTGGAGGAGTGGCTCCATGGACATGGTGGAAGAAGCTTTTTATGAAGCTTTAGAAGAGAAGATGCTTCCATTCCTGATATTGCTCCCTCACAGGTCGTAGGATTTAGATCTGACAGGAATCTGAGGAACCATCTGGTTTGAACTAGAGAGAAGGGGAAGGAACTGGCCCAAGGTCATGGGGCTAAGTGTCAGAACAAGGATCCAGACCAAGTCTTCTGACCTTAAGTATGGGGTGTTCAGGGAAGACTAGTGCCTCTGGTGGGAGGGCTGATGATCCACTTTTGGCATCCACCTCCCAACCAACTCTCACCGGGTGGTTCCAAGAAACTGTAGCATGTGCATCAGGTGCAACCTGGTAAAACCATCTCAATAGATGAAGTAAACCAAGGGGCCTCAAACCTATTGGGGAGGTGGGGGGATGTCTATCCCCAGTGTGGGAAGACTTTCCTTGGTAGAATGAGCAGATGAGAATAATTTGTTCCAATGGTCATGAAGGCAGCTGAAGCTGGAGTTATGGAGCCATTAGAACTTGGTCAGACATGGAAGACACCAAGGTCATTCCCTCCATCTCAGGCCCTTTGTCCTGCCGCTGAACCTCAATAATTCTGGGAGAGAGAGTGGGGTTGATGACTTCACACAGGTCTGGTTTACTTTAATCCAATTCATGAACAAGGCAAGAGGTGACCCCGTGATGTCACTGGTTTAAAAAAGAAGAACTGATAGCAATGTCAGTCCCTTTGTACTGACTCACTTCCCAAGTCTATTAATTATTCTTTCTATCCATGGTTCATTTATCTCCCTCTCCATCCCTGCAATCCCCTTTTCCTATGGGTGAATTCCTTCTTAAACTTCTATTTTGCGGAAGGTCTCAGATCATTCATACCTCACTCTGTAATTCATCACCAGGCCCCCTCTTGGGTTCTCTTGAGACCTTCTCTTCCCTCCATTAGACAGGGAGCTCCTTGAGGACTTAATAAGAATGTCTGATGACTTAGAATCATTCTGGGCTCTTCCAGGCCAAAACTTGTCTTTCTCAGTTCCAGGGCTCCTCAGAACTTTCTGGACATTTCTAGTCATGACGCTTCAGATACAACCCCCCACATCTTTCCAGCCCCTCTCATCAGAAGGTAAGCTTCTGAGGGTGCAGGCTATCCCTCTCATCCGTTATTTGTATCTCTAGTGCTCAGCATTGTACTTGACAAGCAGTACGTATTTAATCAATTATCTGTCTGTCTATCTGATGATGAGATGCCTTTCATCTTTGATATTCTATCATTCTCAATTCTAAGACCTCTCCCAGCCCTGAAATCTCCTGTTCTAAGGGCCCTCCCAGCTCTGACAGTTCCTGTTACATCCTCTGTTCTAAGGCCCATCCCAACCCTAATACTCCCTCACCCCAAGTTCTTTCCTCTCTTTGGACCTCAGTTTCCTTACCTGTCTAATGAAGGTTTGGACTGGCTGACTGTACTGTTAAGGTTATTTCTTGCCCTGACATCCTGAGGTGTTCTGGTTCTTCTAAGTCGAGTTTTGCAATGGCAGTTCTAACCACTGACCCACCCTCTCCTTCTGGGTAGCTGGAGATTGGTGCCAGGTTGGGGCACTGCAGGGGGCAGCTTTATGCCTGTTCTTGCTTAACATCTTGATCAATTATTTATTAACCAAGTAATAATTGCATTAATTGTAAATTATTAAGCATCTCTTGGCCCGGAAGCAAGGGTGCAGCCAGTTAGCATGTTAATGAGCTGTTTAGGCAGCAGTGTGCAGACAGGCAGGCACTGCCCCCTGTCAGCACCAAGGACAGAGCTAGGTCTGGGAGGGGACTGCTCAAAGCAAGATCAAGATTGGTGTCAGCTGGGAGGTAAGAACTCTCCCTTCTCCCCTCCCACTCTCCCCTAGAGCCTCCAGGCACAAAAGGCTAAGACCCCTTGTTTTTGTTTGTCATTTAGGCAACAGGAAGGTCAGTTGACTTTAAAGGGTCCCAGACAAATCATGAGCCAGTGGATGCTGGATGAGTTCTTAGCATTCTTGTAGATTCATCTTACAGAGAGGAAACAGCCCGAGAAAGTGCCTGCCAAAGGTCCCCTAACGACTATGGTAGATCATGGAATGCCTGAGTTGGAAGGAGACTTAGAGGTATTAGGATCATAGGAACATAGATCTGAGAGGGACCTAGAGGCCACGGAGTCCAACTCTCTTATTTTACAGATGAAGGAACTGAGGCCCAAAGAGAAGAAGGCACCTGCCGAAGGTCACGCAGGTATTGAGTGGAAAGACCAAGATTCCAACCAATGACTCTATGGACAATACTTGGTTTAACCTTTTCATTTGATTGAGGAGTAAACTGAAACAGAGATAGAGAGACAGGGACAGAGTGAGATAGAGACAGAGATAATTCGACCTTGGTGGAATCTAAAAGATAAGTAAATAAATGCTCAGAGAGGAAGGAGACTTGCCTCAGGTCATATAGCAAGGAATTGGTCCAGGCAGCTGATTCTCAGTCCAGGGCTCTGCCTGATTCTCAGGTCTTCTGATTCTCAGTCCAGGGCTCTGCCTGCTCCCCCAAACTGCTTCCTACCTCATGAAGGAACCAGAGGGCCTTGCCTTCTGACTCTTGCCAGCCCCCAACAGGTATATCCAGATGAAATCCAGTCATAGGAATCCCCAGAGAGTGATTAAATGAGAAGTCACAGCCAGGCAGTGTGAGAAGGAAACGAGTAGGGTGTGTGGGAGGCAATCTCTTGCTCAGCCTTAAGGACTGGGGTAGGGCTGAATGAAGGGGTATGGACCTCAGGAGAGCCAACCCCCTCCCACTCTCTGCTTGCCTTTGTGTCTCTGAGGCAATATGTAGCTCCAGATAATCTGTCCAAGTGCCCACATCCCCAGTTGCCTTGCTGGGGACCTGAAATCCTCACTTTGCCCTGTCCACAAATATTATCTCCATTTCACAGATGAGGAAACTGAGGCAGATGATGAGGTCAGTGACAGAGATGGGACTTGAATGAGGCTTCCCCACTCTTGGGTCAACACTCTTTTCTCTTACTTTACTCTGTTATCTTCCCCATTAGACCAGAGATGACTTGGATGGGCCTTGGCTTGCCACGGTGCAGGACAGATGGGCACCTAGCATCCCCAGTGTTCCTTGGCCCTGGTGACAGCTCACTTTGGCTGGCCCCTCCCCCTCCTCAGTGGAAGGTCACATTGGAGGGCTTGGCTTCCACTCTGGACCAGCTGGTCTGTTTACTGCACTCAAGGCATGGACTCAAGGAGCTCCAGGGGGCAGTGGGCTTGCTGCTTTTACATAGGAGAGTAATCGAACCACAAGTTTAGAGCTTGGAGGGAACTTGGAGTTCCTCTTGTCATTTTCCAGAGGAGAAAACTGAGACCAGGAGAGAGGAGGTGCCTCTGCAAGGAAGTGACAGAACCAAGATCAATCATTCCACATTTATTGAGTACCTACTGTGTGCTCAATAAGCACTGGTCAGACAATGACAAAATTGAAGCTCCCCCCCACCGAAGAGATAGCATTCTATTGGAGGGGGAGTAACATGTAGCCAAACAAACATTTGTTAAGTGCCTACTATGTGGCAAGTTCTATGGTAGATTCTGGAGGTGCAAGGCAAATGCTGGATGGTCCCTGTTCTCAAGGAGGTTGCTGCCTAATGAGTGAGGAAACAGGCATAAAGAAGGAGGCGATCATTTTATGAACCCCACCTCCCTTAACATAAATAAGAAGATGCCCAAACTTCGTGCTCATAGGCCTTAGTGTGAAAAAGTCGTTGAAAGTCATTTGGTGAAGTAAATGATGTCAGACGGATGGAGAGCCTGTTTCAATTTGCTGAGGAGTCCTGCCTAAAAAGCATCAAATTAGCTGGAAGTGGAAAGTCAGGACAGACCAACAGCATATATTAAGCGTATACTCTGTGCCTGGCACCTTTTGGGAATATAAGTATAAGCTGAAAGAAAAAGAAGCCCTTCCCTCAAGAGATTCCATTCTCATGGTCAGAGGAAACACAGAAAGGGAAGAGGAGTGCAGACAAGGGAAGGAGATGGTGGAGATTCTGGAGAGTTAGGGTGTGATCTGGGAAGGGATGAAGTCCTCACTGGGGTGGGCATCTTCCTGAAAAGTCTAGGGCAAAGAGATGTCCCTGGCATGATGGAATGGTTCTGGAGAGTCAGGAGTGTAGCCTAGAGGGGGCTGTGTAGGGCACGTAGTAGGCCCTCATTAAAAGCTTACTGGATTGATTTTTTTTCCAGTGGTGGGGAGCAGGAGAGGATATACTAGCTTGCCTCCTAAGAGTAGGACCGAGCTTTGAGAGAGAAGGAAGATACTGAGGATAAAACCCAAGTCAAGGTAAGTCCAGAGAAATTTCGTCTTGAGGTGTTAGGGTTATTGTACTTGACCCCAGAGAGCAGGACTGGCAAGAGGAACCCAAGGAATACTCATTCTCCTAACATGGTGTCTTAGATCCTGAGTACCTGGGTTCAAATCCAGCTCTGCCACTCATTTGTAAGTCTGTAGAGAAGTCACATGACACCTTTGGACCAACATCCTTTCCCTTTGCCTGTCTATCCACAGGGATATCCAGAATCTGCTCTTTTATTAGATGGTTAACATGCATGGAGTACTTTGTACCAGGCACTGTGCCAACCACTTCACAATCACCCTGGAAGGCAGGTGCTATGATTACTTTACAGTTGAGGAAACTGAGGCTGGCAGAGTTTACATTACACAACTAGTAACTGTCTGAGGCTGGCTTTGAATTCAGGTCTTCTGACTTGAGGTCTGGTGCTCTATCCACTGCACCATCTAGCTGCATTACCAAAATATTTTTAGTAAATTGAATTTTCCTTTAATCACAAAGAGACTAGAGGTTAACTAGATGTAGATGTAAATGTACAACCTCTGTCTAAATGTTGAGAATTTTCCTAATTGGGGGCTCAGAGCAATTGTGATTGAACTCAGAATTTTTTATCTAAAATGAACTCCCTAAGCCAGAGGAAAGAACCACCTGAGGGGTCCTTATATTGCCCCCAACTTAAAGCAAGCTCTTTATTGTAGCAGGATGTTATGAGAACATATCCAGGGTATTTCCAAAATGAACACAAGGTAGCTTTGGGAAGGGATGCAGCTAGGTGGTTGATAGAGTCTTGGACTTGGAGTCAGAGGACCTGAGCTCCAATCCTGTCTATCTTTGTGACCTTGGATAAGTTACTTAATCTCTCTGGGGCTCAGTTTCCCCTTTTGGCCCAGAGGTGAGGGGCAGAGTCATGTAAGGAGTAGTTCTGCTCTCTAGGGTCAAGTACAATAAACCTAACCCCTCAGATTAGATACTGGATACTGGAAGTCATGTTCCTTATCTCTCCTCCCCCTTCCTGAGTCTTCTCCCAGTTCTTTAGACCTACCTCCCTATGGTACAGACTCTATCCCTCCCTGTGCTGGTCACTGACCCTCTCTGGAGCTCCTGTTCTGACTTCTTGGGCCTTGTGGCTTCGACTGGTCAGTTTTTTCTCACCAGGCAGCTGGATTTCTCACTCTAGCCTCCCCCTTCCCCAGGCCTCTGGTCCGATTTGTCTCCAGCATTTAATTAGCACCTCATTACATCCAGGCCTTCTCTCTAAGTGTCTCCTCAGAATAATTAGCACATTACCACCTCTGTCTGGATCCAGCAAGTACTTGCCAAGGCAAAGGGGATGAGTACCCTTCTCTCCGTCCATCACAGGTCCTGGAGTGGACCTGAGGTGGCTCGCTGACTCTAAGTCTGCCTCATTTTCTAGGCCTGCCATTTCCCTCACTGCTCCTAATTCTGCCCCCTGGGATCAAGCATAGGATCATCGAGGACATCCAGTCCAATCCTCTCCTCCAACAGATGGCCCTGTGAGGTAAATGACTTGGCCAGGGGACTTGGCATGAGCATCAGGGACACCACAGCTAGTGCCCTTTGGGCTGTACCCTCCTGCTTTCCCTAAGCAGAACAGGTCTGAGCCTTTGAGAGATTATCCATTCCTGTGCCCAGAGGCAAATTCAACCTCGATGTCAGGAGAAACTTCATAAGCATTATTGATTGATTGATTTGCTCATGAGGTTAGAGATTTGGAATTGGAAAGGACCTTCGAAGTCATCTAGTCCACTGGGCCAGAGCAGATCCAAATCCTCTCATATTATCAGGGGAGAACTACAGACCAAGGGGGGTTAAATGAGTTGTCCAGGGTCATTTAGTGACCAAGTGCCCAAGGCAGGATTTGAACTAAGATCTTCCTGAGGCCAAGTCTAGTTCCTCTCTCTGGCTACCTTGTGCAGCCTTAGACATAGACAAAAATCGAAAGGGTGCCTCGTGAGGCAGTGGGCTGTACCTTGGTCTTTAATGGGAGTCTGGCCGATCAATTGTTCAGTTTATTGTGAAGGAGATAGGCTGTCCTTCAAGTCCCTTCCAGCTGTGAGATTTTGTTACTCTGTTAATCAGTGAATGAAAAAGTACTGACTGTGTGCAAAGCGCTGTGCCAGGCACTTGGTATCAAACCAGACAGTCCCTGGCCTTGGTGAACTTACAGGAGACACAAGCATGGCTGCAGGTGACCTAGATACAGAGACATAGGAGCTGGCCTAGATGTGGGAGGGGATAGACTATACTCTGAGGGGGATGCTTCTGCCACTCGGGGGCCTCCCCCACTGGGATGTGGAGGGGTCAGGGTAGGAACTATAGAGCTGAAAGGGTTAATGCTGTGATTTCCAAGGGGAAGGGGCTGCAGGGAGGGGACTGGATCTAGTGGGCTGGGGACCTGACTTGGGGAGTAGAGGGAATGTAAGGTCTGATTCTGGGGAAAATTAAGAAAGGCATAAAACAAAATCTAAAAGCTCTAGGGGAGGGAGGGGGAAAGTCCCCAGTGAGGTAAGCTCCTGTAATTGACCTCCCCTTTAGAGTGTCCCTAGTGCTAAACCCATCCAGGAAGGCAGTGCTTCCTTAAGAGCGCCCATTTTATAGATGGAGAAACTGAGGCTCAGAAAGTGGAGGGCCACTGCCTGAGGTCACACAGCAGAAAGGAGCAGCCAAGTCCTTGGACTTCACTTGGAACAGAGCAACAAAGTGGCCCATGATGGGTGGCCCTCCTGTGCCACCCTGGCAGGAGCAGCCTGGCGATGCCAGTTTACACTGATTTAATTTAATTACCCAGTTAATGCTTGAGTTGTGAAATTTATGAGGATTGTCATTAGGAAATATATTTCTTTTCTAACATGTTCGATCGCTTGTTTAAGCCTCAAGCTTCATTGGACTACTCATGACTTGCGTCTGCTCAGCTCCCTGTCTCCCGTGGTCTGTTGGAGATGGGGATCTAGAGTCACAGACAGATAGATTGCCAGAGCTGGGGAAATATTCCAGATCTCTAAGACCACCAGCTGTGAAGTCAAAGGGTCCAGGTTCAAATTCTTGCTCTGACCTTTTGCCCTGACCTTGGGCAAATCCCTTAAATATTCTGGTCCTCAGTTTCTCCACCTATACAATGAAAGGCTTAAGGTGCAAAGAATGATGGGTTTGGGTTCAAATCCTGGCTGTGTGACCTGGCAAAATGCATCACTCCTCTGGGCTGCCTTTTCTTCCTCTCTAAGTGAGGCTGTTCTGTTGGACTGTTGGCCTCTGAGGTCCCTGGGAATTGATGACCCTCTCACCTCTCACTCTCTGGAATCTCTAAGAGGTGCTCATTGGCTTCTGCTTGACCCCCTCAGTGACCAGAAGTTCATTCCCTACCATGTCTTGGGTAAACTCTGTAGCTCTTCAGTTCTGAGTATAGATGGGGCTCTAACAAAGCAACCTGTTCCATGTTGGGGGCAGCTCCAGTTGTTAGGGAACCTTGGAAGGGAGAGATGCCAGGGAAGAGGAATTTCTCTAAAATGTTGGTGAGATGGGAGAATGGGGGAAGAAAGGAATATTGGTGATCTTTCCTGAGCCCACGTCCCAAGTTGTGCCTGGGCAGAAAGATTCAGAGACTTCTCTGCTCTCCTCTAGATGGACATCTGGCTATGTGTGAAGACCTCTAGTGTGGCAGGAATCCACTCCATCCCAGGGCAGCCTGGGGACAGCTCTGATTGGGAGATTGCCCTGACATTGAGGGAAAAGTTACCTCTGAGGCTCCCATCCATTGCTCCTTATTCTGCCTTCTGAGGCAGACGAGGTGAATCCCTCCTCCACAGGATGGCTCTGCACATACTAGAAGCCAATTAGCATGATCCCCCTTCACTTGTCCTCCCTTCTGATGGCAGGGCTTGGAGCCCATCATCATCTTAGTGACACTGGCCATGTCTTAGTTAAACTTAGCTAGAGGGGGGGGAGAGAGAGAGAGAGACAGACAGACAGACAGAGAGACAGAGACAGAGAGAGAGCCAGTCTCTGGCCAGTCCTCCCATTTCAGTTCTGGTCATTGGGGAAACTCTTTGGTCCCCGGAGGCAAGGGAGGGAGGGTCATTGGAGGGAGGTGACTGTGAATGTCCCACCACCTGGGACCATCATCATCTCTTAAATTCCTCAATTGCCTTAAGCTTCCATAAAGGGAGTCCCTTGAGGTGGGGAGTGCATTGTTTTGTCACCCCCCCATTTTACCAGAGGGAAAACTAAGCTTCCAGAACTGATTTGCCCATGGGCACAGCATTGGTTTCAGATGGGAATCTTCCATGTTTGGGGCCAGCTCTCTGCTCAGGTTTCCATAGGATGGGAGAGCTTGAATGGATCTCAAGATCCAGCTTTCTCGTTTTACAAATGAAGTCAAGAGAGAAGGATTGACTGTTCCCTAGAATGTTGGTGGAAGGGCCAGGACTGGAGCCCTGGGCCCAAGCTTCTTTCTGGCCCTGACTTTTCGGGAATCTTTACATGGCACCGTCTTCATTTATACTGACGGAGCGGGGGTGCGGGGGGGTGGGGTGGGGGGTGGAGAGGAAGTACTAATGACCTCCAGGAAAGGGTAAGCTCCCTGAAGGCAAGAACAAGGCTCTAAATCTTTGTATCCCTAACTCCAGTCTGGTCCATCACAGGTGCTTATTCAATGCTGATTGAATGAAGCTGAGACTGAATTAAACTGGGCCTGGGAGCAGAGAGTGAGCCTATACCTAGGGCAGGGGAGCAGGGTTTTGTCCCAGGCAGTCGCAAGACTGCCAGCTCTGGACTTTACCCTTTTCAGGCCTTCACCAGCCTTTATCCGAAGGGTGGGATGGGAAGAGGGGTTGGGAAAGGATAGGCAGGTCCCAGAAGAGGGCCTAGGACTTCAATGGAGAAGGAAGGGGGAAGGAAGCTGAAGGGGCAGACCTTATACCTGAGGTCCCTCTGTCTCTCCCCTGGCCCCGTGGAGGCAGAGGTTGGACCCCCATTAGATTACACTACTTCCATGCCCCTGGTCCCTTCCCCTTTCCCTTCCCAGCTCCTCTGTATTCCCTGTCACACTGAATTTTTTTTAAACCAAAGTCATAGAAGAGCCTGATTCTGAATTTCTTGTGGTCACAAGGTAGTGGGATTCTAAAATCTAGAACTGGAAGTCACTTTGGAGAACATCTAATCCAAATCTCTCTTTTTACAGATGGGGAAACTGAGACCCAGGGAGGTTAATTCCCTAATTCCTCCCTTCCTCTTGGCCTGGAGGCACCCAGAGATGGGGAGTTGCAGAGAGAGAGAAATGAAGAGACATAAACAACGGAGTCAGAGTCCAGATGCTGGAATCTGAATCCTAGTCTGTCCTCATACTCTCTGAGAGATTGTATGGTCTTGGGCTCAAGGTCCCTTTTACTGTTTCTGGCTTCAGTCCCCACCTATGTAGAACAAAGGGGTTGATCTCAGTGACTCTGAGGTCCCTTCCTACTTTGAATCTTTGATTCTATGTGACCTTGGGCAAAAACCTTCCTGAGCCTCAGTTCTGGGCCATCTGCAAAATTAGGAAGCTAAGCTTCCTCCCAACTCCAAAGCTTTTGATCCCTTGAGTTTCCTGGGAAACCTGTGTCGAGGCCTCTGGAATTCCCAAGATGAATATTCTCCCAGAAGAAATGCCTCATAGTTCTGCCCCTCTGAAGCCTGGTAAAAATGGAGAAATTAGTGGGGCACAGGGCATTGAAAAGGGAGAGAAGCACCAGGAAAGGTCTGCCAGATAACTCAAATCTTTACCAAAGGAAGTTGGAAGGAAGAGGGGGTGAAGGCTCAGCAAACACATTAGGAGATTCAAACAACAGAATCCTGACTTTGAAAGAGAATGAAGGCAAGGGAATAGAGGGGCGCAATAAGGTG